>QANY01004038.1:680769-1121187 GCA_003255025.1 Datisca glomerata | reverse complement strand
TCTTCTTCTTCTTCTTCTTCTTCCTCTTCTTCTTCTTCTTCTTCTTCTTCTTCTTCCTCTTCTTCTTCTTCTTCTTCTTCTTCTTCTTCTTCTTCTTCCATATCTCCTTCTTTTTCCAAAGCCTTCAACAGCAAGAGGCCTATCCAACTTTCCATCCAGCGCTCTTCTACGTGCAACATTCATCCGAGGTTATCTGATCCTTTTCCCTTCACTTTGGGAGAGACTTCCCATTCTCCTTCCCCCATTTTCCTCAATTTTGTTCTCCTTTTCTGCTCTGGTTGTACATCATACCTTACAACCTGAACTTTCTACCCCGTTGCCCTTTGTGCCAGTGGGCCAACTTTTGCTGATGTTGGGTTAGGTGCTCCTGAGACCATCCAACTCTGGTCCCTCTTTCATTCGAGCTCTGGCCCAAGGATTCCATTCAACGTCAACCTGATGTTGGATTGTGAGACTTCTCACACAATAATGAGCCATCTCCAGTGCTCGATTAACTCTGACCAACTAGGAGAAGAGTCCGTAGAGACTCTGACCATTTCTTTCTTTTTTATTATTATTTCTTATAATTTTGACTTACCTTTGTCCATTTGTACAGGCTACCCTTTACAACACAATGCTCTTGCCGCCAAGATCAATAATATTGGTGGTTAGATGGTTAGACTTGAACAAGAGGTGTTTGACCTGAAGTGCCAACTTGCTATGAAAGAGCACGAGCTTGGTGAAGCATTGAGCCAAGCTGAAATGGCCAACCTTAAAACCATGGAAGTAAGGGGGGAAGATGACCCACTCACCCAAGAGTCTCTTAAAGAAGTTTTTGAAAAGATGGAGTCTTCATATGATGAAGCTTTGAAGAAGAAGGAAAATGAGGCTTATGAGTTGCACACTGCTTAGTTCAGGCTGTTAGAGAAGGAGGCTTACACCATCAGATATCTTGATGGTGTTGCTCGGGCCCCTCCTTTAAACTGAGTGAGCTTGTTCCTCCTTCTTATGAAGAAGGTGTTGCCACCACGGAGACCACTAAGGCCATTACCAATGATGTCACTGAACAAAGTAAGAGGCCCTATGATCCATTGGCAGGTCACATTGTACTAGAATATTTTTCTTTTCCTTCTTTCTTTTTCTTCAATCGTTTGTACTTCTTTTTTTTTTACCTTGTATCTTTTCCATTATTAATGGATGTCTACCTTCTTTTCTTCAAGTGAAAAATGTTTGCTTTACTTTGATTATATTCCTTAATAAGGTTTTTTCTTCAATTTTTACCTTAAGCGGCCGCTAGGCACACTAAGCTTTTTTCTTCAATTTTTCTCTAAGCTGCCGCTTGACATACTTCAGCTTTTTTCTTCAATTTTTACCTTAAGTGGCCGCTTGGCACACTTAGGCTATTTTCTTCAATCTTTGCCTTAAGCGGCCGCTTGGCGTACTCTGGCATTTCTTCAATCTTTGCCTTAAGAGGCCGCTTGGACACTTTGACTTTTTTCTTCAATCTTTGCCTTAAGCGGCCGCTTGGCACACTTAGGCTTTTTTCTTCAATCTTTGCCGTAAGCGGCCCCTTGACATACGTAGGCTTTTTTCTTCAATCTTTGCCTTATGCGACCGCTTGGCACACTTATGTTTTTTTCTTCAATCTTTGCCTTAAGCAGCCGCTTGGTACACTTAGGTTTTTTTCTTCAATATTTGCCTTGAGCGACCACTTGGCTCACTTATGCTTTTTTCTTCAATCTTTGTCTTGAATGGCCGCTTCGCATACTTAGGCTTTTTTCTTCAATCTTCGCCATGAGCGGCCACTTGGAACACTTAGATTTCTTCTTCTTCAATCTTTTCCTTGAGCGACCGCTTGTCACAATTAGGTTTTTTTCTTCAATCTTCTCCTTAAGCGTCCGCTTGGTAGAATTATGTTTTTTTCTTCAATCTTTGCCTTCAATGGCTGTTTGGGATAATTAGATTTTTTTCTTCAATCTTTTCCTTAAGCGGCCGTTTGGCACTCTTAAGGTTTTTTTCTTCAATATTTGCCTTAAGCGGACGCTTGACACACTTAGGCTATTCTCTTCAATCTTTGCCTTAACAGCTGATCGATACACTTAGGTTTTATTTAGATATAGGATTTTCATGCTCTCCCTCTTTTTTGGGTGCTCCCCCTTTATTTATTCAGAATTTTGTGCTCTCCCTCTTTATTAGATCAGGCTTCAATCTCTCCCTCTTTATTAGATTTAGGCACTTATCAGAACATAATAACACAATAAATAAATGAAATGAATTGAAGATGTGGATTTACGTGGAAAATCCTTTTTTAGAAAAAGGCGACTAGCTACTAGACTAGCAACTATATAAATATTATTCAATAAGAAAAAAGAAAAAGAAACAAAAAAGAGTTCATAACAAAAAGGAACACCACATGAGGTGACTCAACCAGTAGAAAGCTAAAGAAATAGCAACATAACACAGTAAAAAGAGAAGATACAAAATGTAAAACCCCTCTTGGCTAGCCTCATTAAAAAACCTTATATGGTAAAAACTCCATTGGGGAAAACCCAGAAAAAGAAAAAGAGTGCTAGCCACAATACTATTTAAATCTATAAGTACCCTGACCCACCAAATCATCAAGGTATGATTGATGACAAGAAGCAGGAAGCTTAAAGTACCAGATGAGACCATCAATAGAGACAACAAGCTTAGAAAGAAGATCTGCAATATGGTTATCTTCTCTGAAGATATGAGAAACATGAAAATTCATATAGCAAATATGATGTAAACATCGAGATGAAGCACCCTTAAAAGACTAAGGAACCTCAAGTGAACGAGAGATAAAAAGACAAACAACATATGTCGAGTTGCTCTCCAACCAAAGGAAAGTCCAATTTTTCTGATAAGCATAATTTATTACCTGAATAAAAACACATGGCTCAGCTTCAGAAGAAAATGTTGATACCAAAATTAAGATGAAACCACCTTTAAAAAATCCCACGATGATTACGGAAGACTCCACCACACCCAACATGACCCGGACTTCCAAGAGTCGCACCATCAGTATTCACCTTGATCCAACCCGGAGGAGGATGAAGCCAATGGACAAGACTAATATTTGGAGCCTTTGGAGGAATTACTTTAATACCAAGAGAATGAAGAACAGTAAGGTCAATGATGGAGTTATGCATAGTACCTCTTTTCAATCTATTAGCATCACACATAGCAGTCCAAACATAAGATAAATATTGGTCAATCGAGATTAAATCATCTTCAAATATGAATCTATTACGTGCATGCCAAATAACAGAGACAACTGCCACAATACCAGGCCTCCAAATGTTAAAAGGTTGATCACTAATGGAGACATAAACAACATTTCTAAAAAAGTATATAAAATCCGAAGAAATATCAAACTCTCTGAAATTTGATCAAAATACTAGTCCAAATTGCAGAAGCATAAGGACAACGAAGAAAAATATGATCCACCGACTCAACGTCTAGTTTACGTAAAGCATAATGTGGCATTATAGTGATCCATCTAGCCTGACGGAGATCCATGGTAGGTAACCTTTTAAGAAGATCTCGTCAAATAACTATTGAGCGAGAGGGAGGGATATATGAAGACCAAATATGAGTAGCCCAGAAAGGTTTTTCTTGGGGTTCAATAAAATGTAGATATGTCTACTTAGTAGTTACATTGTCCAAGGGAGAGGGCATCCAAACTAGAGTATTTGGGATATTGACGGCCATTACACTAATCGGGATGAGGTGAGCCACAACTGGAAATTTATTACAGAATTTGACAGGAAGACGCCAAACACTATCAGAAGTTAGAAGATCAGAAACAAGCAAATTACATCTTTATGTAGGGATTTGCAGAATATTAATCAACAAGCTGCCCAACCAATTATCTTGCCAAAATTTTAATCTTTAGTGTCAACAGATAATCCATTTGCATTCAGAAAGATAAGCAAAGTAATCTGAAAGGAAAACATACCAAATAGATGAAGAAATATAATAACGATGATAGAATCAAAAGAGAAGAGTATCTTGAACGAAGGTACACATAAACAGAAATAGCAGAACTTATAAGCTTGCATATGAGCTTTCTCAACAAGACCTAATTCATGGAACTCAAGTTTTTAATTCCAAACCTCCGAGAGATGTTGGATGACAACAATTATTCTGAGCCACAGTCATAGATTTATGCTGATCCACCATGCCTGTCCAAATAAAGTTGTGAAATTTAATTTTTTCAATAAACCCACATGCCATTTATAGACTATGAAAGAGTGAAGGAACATAGAGTGAATCATAGAGTTAACTAAACAAACACGACCAGCAAGAGAAAGAGTCTTTCTCATCCAAGAATACATCCTGGCCATAATACGATTTGCAATACTCTAAAGGTGAGAAGTTTTAGGAGAACCAAAAAAAAGAGGAACACCCAAATAAGTAAAACGAAGAGAGCCCCTGCACATGCCAATTAAAGACAAAAGAGCTTATTGTCGTCTTATAGATATTGTCTGACCAAAATAAATGAAAGACTTCTTCCAATTAACCTCTTGACCTAAGGATTTCCATAAAGAGTGAAAGCATCAACAACTTTATTAATATTGGCCCTAGCAACTTTATTAATATTAGCATATATGAGTAGAGTAGGAGCAACAATTCCCCTCGAAGATGAGCATCAGAATCGTTAGTTCATAGCCACCTTTAAAGTCGATGCGTTGGTTGAACACTTAGACTGAAGCACATTAGAATCTCTCAT
The DNA here is from genome assembly GCA_003255025.1 of Datisca glomerata. Classification (NCBI taxonomy): domain Eukaryota; kingdom Viridiplantae; phylum Streptophyta; class Magnoliopsida; order Cucurbitales; family Datiscaceae; genus Datisca; species Datisca glomerata. The sequence continues at coordinate 1,116,452 of QANY01004038.1, read as the reverse complement.
AGATCTAGTCAATGGGCTACGGTGATCAAAACCATTGGTGATTGGTTGAGCTAGATGTAGTGACATCTTAAGAAACATGAAAAAAATGAGAAGAGTCTCGATGCGATAGGATGTAGCTCGAATGTTGTCCCTAGATGAGACAAGCTTTTATTGTTGGTCGTAACATCATGGAAGAAATATGTTTTTCTCAGATTTTTAAAATATTTAAGTATTTACATCATAGATCATACTTTCCTAAATGATTAAGAATTTACTTACACTACTTTATTTATTCTCTTTAGTTATCATGTCTTTATCCCCACTCTTAACAATCTTGAATACAAACAAACTCACTGGTGAAAATTACGTTGATTGGAAATGTAACCTTGGTACCGTATTGACGGTAGTAGGTACTTCTTACCTAGTTCCTCAATGTCGTACTCCTTGGGGTCACCATACTCCTTCAGATATTTTTGTATCCTTTTGGGTACGATGCTTTCTATATCACGCAATATCTTTGAATCCTCAAAAGCCTCTTTGATCCTAGGCAGCAAGGTTAAGATCTTCGTTTTCACAAGGTCATCCCTACCTATACACTTGGTACCAATCCTCAAAAGCCTCTTTATGCAGCCTTTGGGCTAAGGCCATTTCCTTAAATTGATCTATCGTATATTGCCCATATTTGCAAGTTTCATCATCTTCCTTCATAATGTAAGCACACACAGTTCCCCACCCTTTGTGAAATTTAACATCAATAGCTATCCCCTCCCACTCCTGGAATCCTGCCCTCATCTTTTTCGTGGCCATATGCTTTGAGGCATCTTTTGCTATGAGTCCTGCATGAAAATGGTCTCCACTCTCCTTGTGTGATTCCTTTACTACTAGAATAACTAGACTCTTGAAGATCCCTCTTATCCTATCCTTAACATGATGCTTCTCTATCTCTGGTCTCATATCAGTATGAGTCAAGGTTAGGACCACATATTTCATTGTTGTACTAGTTTTCGTTTTCATTTCTATTTTTCTTCCCTTTTAGAACCCCCTTCTTTTTCCCTTTTTACTGTTGGATCTTTCAATGCACCGTTATATCCTTCAGAGTCCAGATACCCGAGTGAGGGACCCCTGCGACGACTGGGCCCCCCGAATGGTTCTTCCTTTATACATTGGGAGTTCATTAAGGGACTCTGACCTCTTTTTGCACAGGGATAATCAATCTCCATAATGACCAAAGCAAGCCAAAGCCAGGCCAACCTATGCCTTTTCTTCACCGTCACTACGTTCTCACGATTTGGATTTGAACCAATCAAGCTACTTCCCTTTAGTAAATCGTGAGTGGGTCTGTCCTCCTCCTCATTATAATCCTCCTAAAATCAATAGCATTTCGTCAGAATATATCCTGTCTTTTCACCTTAGTAGTCCTATGCATAGTCAGTACTATAGCCCCAATCATGGATACTAATAAAATCAGACTAGAAACCAAAAACTTATTATAAGCACAAGTTCATGCTCACCACCCCTTATCCCCTTGAGCCATTGCTGAATCGACTCAAGAAGAAAATGATGCCTATGCTTCTTAGCTACGTTCTGATAAGATCGCCAGATGTTACACCATTAGCAATGTGTTGAAACAACAACATCAGAACATGGAGACCTCCATTGATATGATGTTGAACATCACCAAAATATTCGGGGATCATGGTCGTCAAGCCAAACAAGCCGCTGTGTGAAACTTCATGAACTCCCAGATGAAACCCAAAACTCCTATCAGAGACCATATGATGTTGATCATTAGTTATTTGAATGAGATGGAGATCATGGGAGCTGAGATAGATGGTAAAACCCAAGTTGATATGATCCTTGAAACCTTGCCAGAAACTTTTGATAACTTCAAACTTAATTATTCGATGAATAAGTTGAGGTACTCTCTTGTGGAACTCATGAAAGAGTTCCAGTCTGTTGAGACCCTATTTCAGAAGGGCAAGAGTAAAAATGGAGAGGTAAACTTTAATGAAAATAAGCTTTCCAACTCTGGCGCCAAAAAGAATTACAAGAGAGGTCCGAAGAAAGCTAAGAAAGCAAACTCAAAAGTTGTGAAAGGCAAGGGCCCTGCGAAGACAGACAAGTCAAAAGAAAAGTGTCATCATTGCGAAGTAACTGGTCATTGAAAATGCAACTACCTGGATTATCTCGAGGAGATGAAATCCAAAGGTACATTACTTGTACCCGAAGCCTGTTATGTGGCTCACTCTATTTTTTCATGGATCGGACTCTGCAGCCACTAACCATGTATGTTGTTCCCTGTAGAGGTTCAGGGAAAGTATAAGGCTTAATAAGGGCGAGTTCATCTTCCTTTATCGGGATGGAGCACTAGTATTGGCATTATCAGTTAGAACTATTAAATTATTTTTTGAGAACATTTATTTGGTTTTGCACAATGTTTATTAAATGAGTAGCTAGTTTAATTGAGCAAGGATTTTCTTTAAATTTTATTAATAATGATATTGGTATTTTTATAAATGATTGCTTTATTACTACTGCACACATGCTAAGCAACCTTTTCTATATAAAACCAAAAGTTTCAATGATATATGACACTGAGGTAATATTGATTTATAAAGGGATAGTAAAAGGTTGAGGTCTGACTCAATCGATCTAACCTACTTGTAGCACTTGCGTCTTGGTCACATTAACCTAGACATGACTAAAAGACTTGCAAATGATGGTCCATTGCAAACCTTAAGTGTGGGATCACTACCCACATGAAAATCCTACATAGAATGGTGAGAGAGTCACTTAATGCCTCGAACTCGTACATAGCAAAGTATGCGGGCCATTGAATATCCAAGAAAGAGGAGGTTATGAGTATTTTGTAACATTTACAGATGACTACTCACGTTTTGGACATGTTTATCCAATGCGCCTAAAGTCTGGAACTTTCGAAAAGTTTAAAGAATACAAGGCTATGGTTGAGAAGCAATTAAAGAAACAAATCAAAATACTATGATCCAATCGTGGTGGAGAGTACTTGCTAGGAGATTTTGAAGATCATCTTAAGGAAGAAGGTATTCTTTCTCAGCTTACCGCACCTGGCACTCGAGAATAGAATGGTGTCTCAGAGAGGAGAAATCGAACTCTGTTGGATATGGTTAGATCCATGATGAGTTACTTATCCCTCCCTGATTCATTCTGGGGATATGCCTTGAAAACAGCGGCATATATTCTGAACCAAGTTCCCTCAAAGACAGTGCCTAGCACACCATATGAAAGATGGAGTGGATGAAAGTCGTCCGTAAGCCACCTAAGAATATGGGGATGCCTGGCATATATGTTGAGACAAAAAATGGGCAAGTTGGCCAGCCTATCTTAATTATGCCTCTTTGTAGGATATCCCAATGGAACGAAGAGATACTTCTTTTATAGTCTGACCTACAAGAAAACATTTGTCAGCACAAATCTGTAGTTTCCTGAAAAGGAATACGTAAGAAGTGTAAAGTTGAGAAGCACACTTGTGCTAGAGGAATTATTGAATGGGAGAACACCAATTCCCAATTGGGACCTATTCCTAAACAAACCATGGAAAAACCACAGAAGGAGCTAGAGCCTACGGAGTCTCGACATAGTGGGAGAGTTGAAAGACAACCAGATAGGTACATGTCTTATGGAGATGCCTTGACAGCAGTCTCAGATAAGGATCATGATGAACCTGTTTCCTACTCACTAGCCATGGCTGGTCCTGAAGCAAACCTATGGCAAGACGCCACGAATATTGAGATACAATCGATCTACTTGAATGGATTCTGGAAGCTTGTAGATCCTCCCGAAGGTGTAAAACATGCAGGGTGTAAATGGATTTATAAGAATAAGAGAGGTCTGGACTGGAATGTATAGACATTCAAATCTAGGCTTGTAACCAAGGGCTACACCTAAAAGGAAGGTATTAACTATGAGGATACCTTCTCGGCGATGGCAATGCTTAAATCCATTTGAATCCTCATGTCCATTGTTGCTGCCCTCGATTATGATATTTAGTAGATGGACGTCAAGACTGCTTTTCTGAATGACAATCATGAAGAGGGCATTTATTTGGCTCAACCAAACAGGTTCATGGAGAAAGGCCAAGAGGGGTAGGTTTGCAAACTGTTGAAGTCTATTTATGGACTTGAGCAAGCATCTGGATCATGGAATATCAAATTCGGCGAAATTGTCATGAACTTCAGTTTTAAGCAGTCAGTGGATGAACCCTGTGTGTATAAGTTGATACACGAAGGTAATATGGTTTTCCTGGTCTTGTATGTGGATGATATACTTCTCATTGGAAATGATGTAGTAAAATTATCTGATATCATTGCAAAGCAATTTGATATGAAGGATCTTGTAGAAGATACTCTTATCCTAGGCATTCAGATTTCTCGGGATCGAAAGAACAGACAGTTGGCACTCTCTGAAGCATCTTATATTGATAAGGTGATGGATCACTTATGTATGAAAGACTCTAAGAAGAGATATCTTTCCTTTATACATGTAGTTAGCCTCTCTAGAGAGTAGTCTCCTAAGAATCCTCAAGAAGAGGAAGACATGAGAAAGATTCTCTATGCCTCAGCCGTAGGAAGTCTCATATATGCCATGCTTTGCACTAGACCAGATATTTGCTACGCTGTGAGCGAAGTAAGTCATTTCCAATCTAACCATGGACTCGAGCATTAGAATGTTGTCAAGCATATCCTCAAGTATCTTAGGAGAACAATGAACTACATGCTTGTGATTCAAGTACTGACCTGAATATGACGGGTTATAGTGACTCTGATTTACAAGAGGACAAGGATTCCAAGAGTTCCACTTCAGGTTTAGTGTTCATCCAAAGGGTGGAGCATTGGTATGGAGAAGTATCAAGTAATCTTGCTTTGCTGATTCAACCATGGAAACTAAGTATGTGGCAGCTTGTGAAGCTGCAAAAGGGGGTTGTCTAGCTTAGAAAGTTCCTAAAGACTCTAAAAGTCATTCCAGAAGCTGACAAAATCATGACACCTTATTATGACAACAGTGGGGCTGTAGCAAACCCAAAGGAACCGAGAAGCCACAAAAGATACAAACACATAGAGTGGAAGTTGACCTTATCTAAGAGATAGTTCAACAAGGAGATGTTGAAGTAACACATATATCGATTGTTAACAACTTGGCAAATCTATTCACTAAGACTTTAGGCAGTAAAATCTTTGATGATCATCAAGAGAGCATGGGGATGCAAGATTGTACACACCTATTTTAGCTCAAGTGGGAGTTTGTTGAAATTATGTTCACAAAGTAGGGTGTAGTAACTATTATGAGTAAACAATTATTTTTTAGATATTTATGTATTACTGATTCTTATGAATAAATGAAAGTTTCCTTTAATTAAAGTGTATTTGTAATTTACTTAAGTCCTTAAACTATTATCAATGAAAGAAGAGTGAAGACCGAGCGGTCTTCCAAACAAACTCTTCTGAGATAATTCAGAATGTTATTCATAGTCTTAGGATCGACTGGATAGTCGAATCCAATTACGACTGTTAGGTTGAATCAAAAAATGCCAGTATCGGGGCATGGGAGTGGAGACTCTAATGGTTGACCTAGACATATTATGGTACTTGTTGAATATACTAGAAATCAATTAGTTTAGAGTAAAGCCATTTATTTAGCTCTAAATCTAATTGTTACACCTTAAGAGTATTTTCATGATTACCTTAATCCTGAGGTGAATATAAAACTTGACTCAGTTACTCGCGATCTTTGATTCACCAAAGGAATGGGTTTGAATTTCCAGACAATACCTTGGTTGTTAGGATCGTGATTCAACTATGTTAGAGTTGCGTGATTCACGGATATGGAATTCGTGGCAAGATTACAAAAGTAATAATTATCACCTTATGCTTTATTGATGAGTGTGTGAATAAATTAACTACGCCTGGTACTCGATGACAGGAGTCATTGAATAAGACATGGTGAACTGTACGAGACACTTCACCGATATGTTGAGGTTATGCCTCATGTTCAAAACTTATATCCCTAAGAGGATCTTGTACGTACTAGGGGTATACTGAGAAGGGGCGATGAAGAAAGTACTAAACTTCTTGGAAGAAAGGGGAAAATGGGAGCTTTAGCCCTAAAGCTATGTACATAAGAGCTAAAGTAATATGGTAGGGAGGACGGCAGTTAGAAGACTTTAGTATCCCATCCCCGAAGGCACATATGACATCCAAAGGGAATGTACCTCGGTGACTGCCCATGAAGCAGTTGAACTCGTCCTGGTTCTTAACTAAGGGGACAGTGACATTAAACCCTTTCTCTTCTTCCATGACTAACGAAAAAACCCACTAAAAGAGAAAAGATGACATAAAGGAAAAAAATAGTAAGAATGAAGGGGAGAAAACTTACAGAAGGGTAAAAGTGAAGAAGAAATAAGAAGACGATGACTTTAAACAAGGGGTGGATTTGAAAAGGAAATAATAAAGTTGATGGATTCAAAAGAGTGTGAAATGTAGTTAATTCTGAAAAGGCGTGGCTTGGAAAGACTGCAATAGGCGTATGCTGACAACGAATGAAATGATGACATCAGCCGTCATTTGCAATGGGCAAATAGCAAGGTGACAGCTGGAAAAAGGGGAAAGAGGTGTGACCTGGAATAATCTAAAAACTAGTGCTTCACGCCAATAACAGAGAACACAAGGTGAAACGGCACAGACAATAACTAAGAACATGTCCTGAAAAATCGCGCTTCACGCTCTCAACGCCAATAACTGAGAATGCGAAGGTGAAACGACACAGACAGGTGATGAAGTATCACCTGAGGGGCGCATCAGTAATAGTGGGAAACGAGGCAATGATTGTACATGTTTTCACTATGCAATAATTATAAATATACCTTTTCTTGTGTCATTAATGTTTATAGGTCCCAATAAAGTGGAGAAAAGGTAAAAAGTTGAACCAACTAGTCCCTTACCAAGACACGCGTGAAATATACTCATTACACCTCAACGGATTAAAATTTGTTGAATGTAATGGGGATAAATGAACAGGTGGGAAATCCCCACTATACTACCTGGACAGGGAATGACCAATCAAGAGGTAGCGAGAAAATCTCCACCGTGCGAGAATGGGAAGAAGGAGATTAGGACTGTGAGATGGATCATGTGGTTACGATTGATTCAGAAGTTAAAAGACAAGACAATATGGCAGTTAAAGGGAACAAGAAAAGAATGGGAGCCCACGCCTGACAAAGATCTCGTAAGTATGGGAGCGATTCTAGGGGCATGAGGAGGCTCTCGAAAATATAGAGGGAGGGTGACCATTCCCCCCTTTTTATTGTTATTATTATTGTTAATTTGTCCACATCTTAAAAAAGACCTATATATGTAAAGGCTCATGTAATAAATATGAAGGCAAAAAAACTTAATTCAATTCAATCCAATGAACACACTAAGAGAATTTCTCTCTCTCTCTCCCCAAAAATTTTATTCATCTAGAGGAAAAATTCCTTTACAAGAATGAAAAGAGAACCTTCAGTTTGAGAAAGTGACGTGTGGCTTTCAAGGTACTCGGTAGGGTTACAGATATGGCATAGTGGGTGGGGCTTAAAAATCCATTTCTCATTTAGATTTTCTTATTATAACACAGTCAAGCTTTGGAATCATATATGATATATTTCCATTTTGTAAAAATTCTTTTCCTAGATGACTTGAAAACATCTAAAGCTGAGAGATTATTTACCTATAAAAACCGATAAACAAACTCAGCATTCCCTTAATTGTATTCCACAAAGAAAATTACAAAACAAACTCAGCCTTGAACGATCAATAATTTCATAAACAATAAGAGAACAATGTTGAAATCACATTAACGCAAGGAATTAAAAACAAAATATCTCAAGCCTATCAATGAAATTTGGAATCTAAGTCTACAAATATACCTTACCTTACTTAAACTTGGTGAAGAATTGAAATTTCACCTACAAAAAGAGAGTAGTGACATAAATTTCGATAGATAAGAAAGGGAGGGTAGGGTATAGAATGGATTCAATCACGTGAATGGATTCTATCGATGAGTTCCATCCATGTAGAGAGAGAGAACTAACTAGAGAGAGAAAGAGAAAGAGAGAGAGGGTGAAGCACAGAGAGAGAGAGAAAGAGAGAGCAAACCAAAGAGCACAAACCAGAGAGCGTGAACGAGAAAAACCTAAAACCCACGCCAAAGCTAGAAACCCATCTCTCTTTCTAAGACCATGAGAGAGAAGCAGAGAGAACCATGCAGATAGGAGATGCACGCCAAACCTTTTAAGTGATTTGTAAAACCACACTATTTCCAAATATCAGAAAATTGTATCCTTGCCCACCAAATCAAATCAGAAAATTGCAATATATATCCCTCTCTAAAATATTAGAAAATTGTATCCCTGCCCACCAAATCAAATCAATCAATTGCAATATCTCTCTTCCCACACCATCTCCCTTCCCTTCCCAATGCACATATCAAGTCAACCAAGGTTGACAAATACCAACTTCACCATTTTTAACTCTCCTTTCTCACTTCTTCTAGTTTCTTCAACGAAGGTCCTTCTTCTTCTTCTTCCTCCTCCTCCTCCTCCTCCTCTTCCTCCTCCTCTTCCTCTTCTTCTTCTTCTTCTTCAAGACAAACTCATTCTTCTTCAATGAGAGGCATTTTTCTTCTTCTTCTTCACTTTGTCTGGGTTGTTGACTGACAAAAAAACTAACTACTTGAAGGGTTCAAGTAGTCATAAACAACTACTTGAATCCTTCAAGCATTCATATGGTGTCTGGGTTACTGATTGATAGAAAAAAATAACTACTTAAAGGGTTCAAGTAGTCATAAAAAACTACTAGAACCCTTCAAGAATCAGTGGAATTTTTTCTTATTTGATTTTGCTAGTAAGCAAACCAATATAAGAGTTTTTCAATTTTTTTAGTATGTAAATTATATGTATTTTTACAATAACTTGAACTTTTCGAGTCTTCATGAATGAATTTTTTCTTGGACACAAAGGAAACTACCACATTATCATTAATTGCTTCCATACTACCTGAACTATTTCCAATTGAAGAGTTTCTTCCACCATGAAGATATTTCATATAGAGACATCATTCTCTTTTAAAAAGTAAATTACAAAACCATAAAAGAAACATAGCAATATTCTAATAAACATTGAAGAATCTGACATGCTCCTCAATCCACTTATCTTTGCAATGATTCGTAAAATCATCTATATCAGTACTAATATACGATCAAGGTGCTTGACCAATTTGGAAATGTTATCCAAAGGAAAAATATCCTAGATCTTTAAAACTTGAGTGTAAAGGATTCTTTGACAATATCAGTTGCACAAACTATATAGAGACCTTCAACCTTAAATTTTTTCAAAATATCTGAAGAACTTTCACAAACTGAGTCTATATTTCTCCGTTTAGGTCCCCATCCGCTGGTAAGAGAGTTAAGAGAGAATTACATGTACACCCCTAGCTACAAATATACTTATTCAGAGTCTAAACTGAACCAATTCGTAAGAAACGAAGATTTAAAGACTTTGAAATAGAAAGAAACCTTAAAAACTATGGGATTTTTAAAATTAATGAGTTCAGAACTTGCAGAATAATTGGCTTTATGATGACATTCCTAAATTTTTCTTAAATCTCAGGCCTAGTAAAGACTACTTACAGCAAAAAGCCACCATATTCTGTATTATGGACTTCTCCAACTTAGTCTTGACCATAAGACTACTAAGTGTTTTGGTCTTTATTCGATCTTTGGGTAAAACCATTGGCTACTCAGAGTCAGACACTGGATAGATCCAATTAGGCAATTCAGACGCCAAAGTAAAGCCATTTCAAATAAAAATATATACATTCTTAATCCCATAATAAATATTTCATTCCACCAAATAAGCATCAAATCTCACAAGCATAAACAAGATTAGACACTTCACGATGAGAATGTGAATTAATAGCAGAACATGCATTATGTGCCCCTAATTCATGATCTTGAATACCAAAAAGAAATTAATTATGAGACTAAGACAAAATTGAAAATCCCAATGAAACTAATAATTCAGGCTTAGTATTTTAAACAGTCATAGAAAAGATTATCTTAGAAATCCTATCTAAGTAGCCAATCTATGCTAAAAAAATTGAATGACAGTACAATGATACATTTCTTATCTGGACAAGCTTCAAAAGAGAATTATAAAAGAGAAACACAAAAGAAATCTCATTTCTGAAAAAGGGTTATTTGTAAATATATACCTTTTACAACTGTTATTTGTAAATATATACTCATTTCGTAAATATAAGAAATCTATATATCTGGCCAACAAAATCAAATCAAAGAAACTATTCATTTCTCTTCCCAATGCAACTATAAAATCAACATCCATTTCTCCATTTTGGGCTTCCCATACATTCTTCTTAACCTTTGATTCCTCTTGTCTTGCTTCTTCTCTCTTCTTCAACGAAGTTCACTACTTGAGTTGTGTTTCTTCTTCTTCTTCTTCTTCTTCTTCTTCTTCTTCTTCTTCTTCTTCTTCTTCAACGAGATGCACTCGGGTATCCATTCTTCTCTGTTTTTGGACAGAGAAAATGGTTCAAGTAATTACCTAGTTGCTTATTGGCATAATAAAAACAACTACTTAAAGGGTTCAAGTAGTTATTATAACTACTTGAACCCTTCAAGTAGTTACATGGCGTATGGGTTGCTGCTGGCGAAAAAATAACTATTTGAAGGGTTCAAGTAGTCATAAAAACTACTTGAACCATTCAAGTAGTCATAAAAACTACTTGAACCATTCAAGTAGTCACTTGGTCTTTGGTTTGCTGACTGATAGAATAAGAATAACTACTTGAAGGGTTCAAGTGGTCAGTCATTGCTTTGTCATTAGTTCAAGGTTCACCTGAAAGTTCTTATAGGAGACTCATATATAGGTTCTTAATGTGGGCAGATTTGTGGAAGTTTAGTTGTAAGATTTATCAAACTTTTGTATATGGCTAATTGTGCTTCATCATTTTTCATATATACCCTTTTTTATAAGGTTTAAAATAATTCACTTAACATTCTTTCTCATTTATGTCAATTATCTTAGCTGGGCAACAAGCCTTGTCCATCATATATTGCAACAATATATGGCTAATTGTTGCTTGCTATAATTCAGGTTGATCATTTTGTGTTGATGGCTTGTCAGCATTCCCATTATCAGCATTGTCACCATCGGGACCAATACCATCACCATCATCAGTAGATGTAGGAACTGGATATAGGTCAATCAAATCACAACAACTGGACTGAGGCTTCTCAACAGTTTCAAAGTCTTTAATACTCTAATCTTTGAGGAATAAAACATCTCGACTTCTGACTATTTTCCTATCAAGTGGATCCCTAATTAGTATCTAATTTCATCATGCCCATAGCCCATGAAAATGCACTACAAGTTTTGGTCTTTCATCCTTAAGAATGTAACAAAGGCTAAAAAAAAATGAACACTCTCAAGTGGTCATAGGAAACATCCTTTTATATCCATACCTTCAAGGAATCATAATCAACATCATCACTAAGCTACTAGTGAACATTGTAGAGGTCAGATAAAGCGTAGAACTTTTCATTCCTCAAGCTTCTATCGACAAACTTTTGGTGAGCTTTCATTTACCTTCGCTAAAATAATTGTGTATCCAGCTTCATCGAGATGACCTGTAGAAATCAAGTTCAGTCAGATGTCCAGCACGTATCTGACATTTTTTAGTACCAACTTACACCTAGTGTTTGTATCTAGACACACATCTCCAAAGTCACTTACTTTGTAAGTTGAGAAGAGATCCCTTTTGGATGTAACATGGATGGCGGCAACATTGTCAATTGCTCAATCTATGTCTAGACACATGACATTTACAACATTTTCCATTTCAATAGTAAAGACATCTTGGCTTATCAGAAAGGCTTATCCTAGTTGCTTTCCTCTCATAAAGTTCTTCCAACTTACCAATATTATATAAAAATGGGACATAGTGAGGAGAATCATTTTTATCCTAATTGCTTTATGAAATTTTCTACATCATCCTTAAACTTGAAATTATACATAAAAAATCACATAAAGATTTTTTCAACCATTTTGTTTGAATTATCATCTCCAAACACATTTCCTCCTAACCATTGCTAACATAAAAAACCAAAATACAAATCAAAAGTAAATGGTAAGTCTATTATTACCCATTATTTCTTTAGCTAATTATTTTGGGTAGCATGGAAGTTGATAAAACCATCTTATGCACAAATTTATTATATATAGACACTCAATACATTTTAGACGATTCTTTTTACATGTTAAAAAAATATAGATAGCATACAACCGTATATCTGTTTAGATTAGTTTTAGTTACGATTCTAGTGATTATTTTGATAATTTTTTTACATACTATTTGGTGCCGATCTTTCATTTGTACAAACCACATGAAATCCATATGAGAGTTTTCTAGTTCCACAAAGAATTTATAGAATCCTCATTTGGTTATACACATTATCATCCACTCATTTGCGTATATAACCTACAATTTGCCCGTTCAATAATGACCAATCTTCATCCCTTTACTACAAATATTTTATTCTTCATTATAGTTCTGCCAAATTTTTAGATACATTCTAGCATGTTAAAACAATGTATTAAATGTACTACGCTTTAATGAATAATAGAAAAACATGGTAAACTGAAGTTACATTTAGTAAATATATGTTTATAGGCAACATACATATAAATATATACTATTTATGGTTCTATCACTATGTTTTACAAGACTCCAACATAATACTTTAATTGTACGAGTGAGATATACTACAATGTAAAATTAGATAAAAAATACGAGATAAAAATGAGTAAAACATGGAATATTTGTGAATCCTTATACATGATAAAGGATACAATGTCGATTAATATACTAACGACAATAATATTTATTCAATTCTCTTCAGGTTAATATACCTATAACAATAATATCTATTAAATTATTTTGATTCAGATGTTACATAGCACATCATTGTGTAATGAACTTCACAAATCTCAGAGAAAACTCATAATAATCACAAATCTCAGAAATCAGTAATGAACTTTAGAGTAAACTTACTAATTGATCAACATACAAATACAAATAAACATTTCGCTCAAATTTATGACATTTATAGGAATCAAGCCACTCAGATTGTAATTGTTGAAATAAATATACTACAAGTATTGAAGAAGCCAAAAAACCAAACTCTGCCTTACGTAAAGTTGCCAGAGTACGCTTAACCTCTGGATTTGAAATCACTGCTTATATACCTGATATTGGCCATAATTTACAAGAACATTATGTAGTCTTAGTAAGAGGGGGAAGGGTTAAGGATTTACCCGGAGAACATGGAGTGTGAATCAAACCCATGTTTGAATTGAAATTGAGATACTGATGCAAGTTCTTCCCCTGTAATAGTCAAAATTATCTTATCCCATTCGGAAGGATATCATCTCATAATTATCTATGACTGTTTATGTCTCTAGCATGACCACTTGATGAAATGTGGAGGGAAGTGGGACAAATGGCCGATACTACTGGAAGGATTCTTCTTTGGATAATAGGTACTGTAACTGGTATTGCTGTGATTGGTTTAGTCGGTATTTTCTTTTATGGTTCATATTCCTGATTGGGTTCATCCCTGTAATAATTGGATGAACTGAGTTGTAGCCATGAAAGCGTAATAACTCAACAGGGTCCCCCCCTCAAATCAGAAAAAAAAAGAGGGGGGTAGGTCCCGTTGAGCTCTTACTAATTCGAACATTTTATTCGTATAAATGACAAAATTGATCACTTTTTCCGATGTTTCAAAAAATGACATTTCATTTCTTTTGGATAATGTTTTTGAAAAATACACTTGATTAAATTAAGTATTAATTTCTTCAAAAAATGGATTCAGAACATCTCTTTCTATATAGTATCTGTTGATACTTTCAAAGTAAAAAATAAGAGAAAATCACTTGATTCCCTACTTCTGGATCAAACAATCACAGTAAAACAAGAATATAGTTATATCAATCAGATATCATACAAACCCTTTCCATACTAATAGAACTTTCTTTACTCTATTGATTTAAATATAGAATAAAAGTTGCCATTTTTTTATAAGTTTATTGAAAAAGTTCTATTTGCTAAATTTATTTCCCTCTATTTTTTCTTTGTTCACTACTTATGTAATAAATCTAAAAAAAGGGTTCTGATAAACCGGGAAAAATGGAAACTATCGGGAATCACAAAATGCAGATTTATATACCTACAATCAAGCGTATACAACAAAAATGCAGATTTCTATAACATTGCTTCTATTTTTTTATGCAATGAAATACCTACAATCAAGCGTTAGATTCACAATGAGAATCTTGAAACCCGTAGAAGAAGATTCGGAAAAAATAGAGATTAGGAAATATACCATTTTGAAAGAGAATCTCCGTGACCCATGAATCTAAGATGAAAACTGAAATTTTCGCTTTGATTGTCGATGCTTGTGAAAATTGTGATGCTTTAATGTAGATACACGACTCTCTGATTTATTTTTCTCCGCTAAGTGATGGTAGCAATGGAGCTATGGTTCGGTTTTCGTCGCGATGGAGCTTAGGCTCGTCGTTTCTACAGGATTTTTGCGCGATGGAGCTTAGGCTCATCATTTCTAGAGGATTTTTGCGCGATGAAGCTAGGGAGTGGCTTCGTCCTTGTTTTTGTACATAGTGGTATATTTTTCAGATGGTTTGTATTGGTTGGGTCTGTTATTGGGCTACTTTATAATTTGATCATATCTACCAATTGCTAAATATTAGGCTATTCTCTCTTTTATTTGGGAAAATTAGGCTATTAGGCTGTTTTAAGTTATAATTTTGTATTATGTTATATTCGTTTATGGTTTGCAAATATGGCCAATTCCTCCTTTTAGGTTGTTAGTTAGTTATGCTTTTAGGTGAGCTTTTATGTTGATGCCCTTTGTAAAACTAACTTTTACTTTTTAGGTTTTAATGTTTTTTTAATTTTTAACTGCAGGAAGTTGCCTCTCCCCCGATGCATTGATTCTTCCTTTTCTCCAGAGACTTTTTCATCAAAATTACAATAAATTTCCTGCGCTTTATTCGACGAATTCTTCATTCATTATTCATCAATTCGATCTCTTATCAATACGTTGACATATTTCTAAGAAATTGAGTCTGTTTTTATATTCTATTTTGTCTACTTTTTGGTATTTACTGGCATCGATTCTGTAATCTTTCTTTCTTTTTTAAATTGAATTGTTATTAGTATATGAAATCGTTTACTTGAATCTTTATTAGAATTTTGGATTTGTTTGCTAGTATTTTTTATTGTTTTCTGGAATCGTTGTTTACTAATTTTGAAACCTCTGCATATGTTCTAGAATTGATTTTGATCATAGTATTCTAATTGATTTTTTATTAGTATTCTTAATAATTATTATTCTAGTTTCTTCAATGCAATCGATGTTTGAATGTTGAATCGTTCTTTTGATTGCTTAATCTCGTTTGTCTGGTTTCTGCCATTGTATTTCTATTTTGGATTGTTGGAATCGCGTTTGTCTTTTTTGGATTGTTGAATCGTGATTTTGGCTACGTAGTTTATAATATCTTTTCATATAGTACAAAAATATATACTGTCTATTCATTTGTCTGGAATATTAGAATATAGTATTTACTAATATACTATGGGTATATATTTCATACTACTTTATACATTATGATATCATTTGTTATATAGTGTATTGTTATATATCATATATCATATATTATATACTTATTTAGTCTTAATTTACATGTTGTATTTTGTATGTTATTTACTTATTTATTGTAATTCTATTTTTTAGGTCAGATGGTGAATATTCTCATTGTTATTTTTTATAGGGAGTGGGATGATGTAAGAAATTACATGGACTACAAGATTAAGCCATTGTTTGTGGGTAATGATGCATCATACAAAATTGTATGTGGTTTAGTGTCAGGGAGTAGATACTAATGATATGTGTTTGATGGTAAATATTGAATATGTAGGATCTGCTTCTAATTTTGTAGAGATAAATGTGGATTCTAATATTGTTTGGTATCTTAGTTTGATGAATAATGATAAAGGTAGAAATTATTCATTAATCGCTACATAACGTAGTGGTTGTAGAAGATCTGATGATGTTATTAGTAGTGGTATTTTTTCATCATCATAGGTTGGGTCCTCATCTCAAATTGTTGTTCATGATAATCTGCCTGAACTGTTATTTGTGGATAAATTAGACGTGGATAAGTTACCTTTTGAATTTGATATACAGGAGAATTCATTTTTCAGCTCAAAATATGGTTGAAAAAGGCTCTCCATTTGATAGCTATGAAGCATAATTTTCAATTTGTGACTAGCAAGTCTAACCATGGAATGTATGTAGTATGTTGTGTTGTTAAGAGTTTCCAGTGGTTTGTGTGTGCTTCACGTTATAGAGGTGTTGAAATTTGGTGCGTTAGAAAGTATGTAAAGAAGCACACTTGTTCGCTTGACATTGTTCGGAGTGATCACCAACAAGCTACTTCAACAATGGTTAGTGAGTGTATAAAGGATAAGTATATGTGTGGAGTTGGTGATCGCACACAACCTAAGGACATAATTCATCTTATCCATGTGAAGCATGTCATTAATATCAGTTATTATAAAGCTTGGAGGGCCAAGAATGGAGCTCTTGATATGATTTGTGGTTCTCTAGAGGAGTCTTATGCCAAACTACCTTCCTATTACTATTACTTGCAGAAGAATAATCCTGATAAAGTTACTAATTAATTACCATTTTTATATAATTATTTTCTGTTATTATTCATTTTATTATAACACATTAAGTATTTTTTTAGTAATACTTTTACATGTTTTAGGTATTGTTACACATTTTCATATTGATCGTGATAGGAGGCTAAAGTATTTTTTGTGGCGTTGGGACCTTTGTTAAGTGGTAGTTGTCATTGTAGAGTCGTGATAGGAGATGGAACCTTTCTGACGAATAAATACCATGGTATATTTCTGATTGCTTCAGTGCTTGATGGTAATGACCAAATTTTTCCATTAGCATTTGCAATTGTTGATTTGGAGAATAATTTAGCATGTGATTGGTTTATAGAGAAGTTGAGTTATGCCATTGAGTATCATGAAGAGTTGGCGATCATTTCTGATCCTTAGAATAGCATCCCAAAGGCTGTTGCAAAGTATTTTCCGGATGCTCATCACGGTTATTGCATGCAATATTTGCTCAATAATATGAAGACAACATATAAGAGGTTCAAACTAATATATAGTTTATGTTATAAATGCGCTAGGGCATACAATACTGTAGATTTTGAGTTTCACATGCATGGTCTAGAGGCCATCGTTCCATCTATACGGTCTTACTTGAGTGGAGTTGGGTATGAGAAATGGGCTTGTGATTATTTCGTTAGATGTCGCTATAACGTGATGACATCAAATTTAGTTGAGACATTAAATTCTATTCTAAAGGATGCTCGATCATTGCCCGTTGCCTGCCTTATAGAGTATATACGACAAAAGTTATAGTTATGATTTTATGATCAGAGGACTGCTGCTAATTGCATTCTTACATGTTTAACTGAGAAAGCGGAGAAGGATTTACGTGTTCAATTTGAGCTGGGCCATACCATATATGTGAGTTCTCTTATGTTTTTGTCTTAATGTTTAACTATTTCCATTCATTAGTTATTATTAATTGTTTATTTTTGTAGGTATACATCGTTGATATTAATACATCCCAAGTTCTTGATGGAGAAGTTGAATATGTTGTGAATATTACAAATAGGTGTTGCACTTGTAATATGTGACAACTAGATCTATTACCTTGTTCTCATGTGTGTGTTGCACTTACAAGGAGGAATCTTTCACCATATCCATATACGTCCAAGTACTATACGAAGAGTAAGCTTGAATGTACATATGCAGCTTTGGTGTATCCTATTGGTAATGAATCTGATTGGTTAGTCCCTGGTGATATTAAAGATCAAAATATTTTACCTTCGCGTGTTAGACGTACTTCAGATAGACCAAAAAATAAAAGGTATTTATCTTTTATGGAGAAGATTCCTAAATATAGATGTAATACTTGTGGTATTTTAGGGCATAATAAGAAGAGTTGTAAAAATCATGTTAAAGATTGCGAAGGAGGTGCTTTGAAGAAGAAACGCTCGAGTTGATTAGGTTGATGTTATGTTTCACTATCCTTATTTTGCATGGAAATTACTTTTCATATATTTTTCAATTTTCATATCAAATAAGTCAATGGCCATGAGAATCTTATGAATATGCTTGTTTAATACAACGTTTTAAGATATTTGATGTATGCCCATAGTATATGACCATTTACTAATCTATTTTGAATAAGGTTTTTTCAAGGTTTTGAATGTTTACACGTAGTATATTGTCGTTTACGTATATGTACACTGTCAAACAAGGCTATTTTAAGGAATTGGATATATACCTATAGTACTTTATCATTTACAAGAATTATGTTTTCATACATGTATATTCACTATTCAAACATATACAAATAAATTTCAGAATAAACTTTCATATATTCTAAAATGATCAATAGTTTAAAATCCATCTAAAGTTTTAGATTTAGTAACATATTTGCAACTATCATCATCTACTGCCTATTGATATACAAACACCTAAGAGTAAGGTCATTAAAAAATGATACCATCATCTACCACCTATACATCTATCAAATCTATCAGAATTTCTTCAAGTAAAATATCCTATGAAAATAATCCAAAAATTATATCAATATCAATTCATCAAATTCAAGAAGGGGTTGGGATAACAAATTGAAGTTAGGAATGTCCGATTCAAACGACATCACTATTGTTATTGCTGCTATCTTTTTTGGAGTTGATGCGTTGTCTGTAGTTGCTGCATTTTCCTTCAATGCGTGTTGTGTTGTTACTTGTGCTTGTTACTCCTTTTCTGTCAATATCATTAGACGCTGTGACTTTTTTACGTTGACTACATTTACTGCTGCTTTGATTAGGCATCTTTTCTTTTTGTTTTCCTGCAGTTTATTTATGTCAACATTAGTTTAGTTCTTAATAGTCAATAAATATATAATCTCATTTACAATTACCTTTGATTTGTTTGATAGTTGAATTGTAATCGAATTTTTTTCAACACTTTTTGATCCAGCATCTCCAGCATTTACATCCTTGTTTATAGTTGTTGTATCATCATCCATGGCAGCATTTCCAGCATTTTTATCAACCGTATTAGTAGTCGCAACATTATCCTTTCATTAATAACAATGAAACATGATTAGCATGCTTAGTATTAAATTGATATTTCTAAAAATACACGAATATTGTGTAAACTTATTACCTTGGAAGACGATGTTTGTTGGGCAAGCAAACTTAACAAAGTATGTATTTCACTCATCTTTATATCCAATCTCACTATGGATATACTCATTTCATGTTGTGCTCGCTTCAACTTGTCAATTTTCTTGGCAATTACAACCATTGCTTCTCTATATTAATTTTTTTGGTTTTTTCATTAGTAAACCAAATGATCCACAATTTGGTTCTTTGCCATCTTTTTTATTATCCACATTTTTCCCTTCAGAAAATGAGCCATAAATGGCGCTTCCAATTTCAATTGCATAAGTCCAATTAGTTCTATTATAAGCTGTTAGGAAATCAAACATTAATTTAAAATAGGAAAATAGAAAATATTTAGTTATTGACAATCATCATTTATATACTACTTCATGAAACAATTAACATTTTTTTGTATTTAAATTGTATATATACGAAATCTAATAACTAATAAACACTTGTAGTATACTCAGATCAAATTAATCACACAACATTAACATAAATTTCAGTCATGTATACTTAAGATTAAATAATAAAATACTAATTCTTATATACTAAATGAAAGTGAAAACATAATTTACCTCTTCTAAGTCAAAAACCTTGTTTTGTAATTCTCTTCTAGCTTGGTTGTTCGCCCCCTCCAGTTACACATTCTTGGTATTCCATCTCCTAAGCATTGTGCAATGTTGATGCTAGGATTTGTGACTGTAAGGATCACCTCATACACCTAAACAATCAAAGCTAGTGGGAATCCTCCAAACCTAAATCCTTTTATAGTAGGATTGTTAAGAACAACTTTCACATATCCGATTGTCATCTCATATGACAACCGGCCCTATGGATAATTCTAAAAAATCTCACCTATATCGACTATTTTCAGATGGTCGATATCAATGCCAACAGATGATTGTTTTGGTAAGAGGAGTTTTTCTAAGAAATAAATCTTTGCCAACTTGATCTTAAGCTCTAGACTTGCATATCGAAAAGCATTAAAAGAACAAACCAGACTTTCCCTAGACATGTTATTTGCTATAGATTTGAGATTAGGAAATGCTTCATCAAGTAATTGTCCATAGGGTAATGTCTCCTTGTTCAATGTTGGGTGGACTACAATTTAGTGTCGTTATCAGTGCAAAATCTTTAATACCAAATCTAATGATTTGTCCTTCAATATTAAAACATAACTCATCATTATTATTGCTGGGATCGATCAGTTTTAAAAATTAAGGAAAATTAGATTTGAACCACAAACGTTTCGTGGGCGGAATATCAAAAATATTTTGATTTAACTTATTTAATCATATTAAATAATTTAAAACTAATTTTAGTTTGATCATGCATATATGATATTAAAACGAATAGATTAAGGAAAAATGATTTTTCACTCTTACTCTTACTCTATATCAGAGAAATTCTGAACTGGTGGAACTCCCTCAAGCGTTCTTCGTGTTCTTCAAGCTTTATGATCAAAATCACGAACTTGATCTTCCACGAACGACTTCTGAATTAGTCCACCAACAACCACCTGTTAATTTCAGAATTATATCTCAGAAGAATTTTACGTAAGAATTTGTGTGTGAGCTCTCAAAACGATTGAATAAGAAAAATCAAATCTTTCTTCTTCAGATTAATTTCGGCGGCAACAATAATGAGAGGAGAAAACATTTTTCTCTTCCTTTTGTGTGTTGATAACAACTGTATCTAATACTCATTATATCTTTGAATCAAATTGCTATTAGATATTTATCAAAATATATTTTTTGGTATTTACAAACATACCCACATATTATAAAATTCCTAAAATTCCTAAAATTTCCCTAATTATCTATTATTGTCAAAAATTACATGATCTCTAGAGTTTTAGTTGTATCGAAATTCATCAATTCAATTGATAAATATTATTGATCATTATCTAATTAATTAAATTATTTTATTTAAATAATTATCCAATAATTAAAAAATAATAAATTAATTAATTCAATATAATAATTACACTTCACTAACTTAAGTGACATTATCTATCACCTATAAGTGTAGAAAATATGTCTTGGCACCAAAATACATTTTGGTCCAACTTTAGTTTGTTTTTTATTCCTGTTATCTAAGCTATTTCTGAAACCGAATAGACCCACATGAACAAAGCATAAAGTTCAAAAACCCGACAAATTTATCTCCATAAAATCTCGACCTATTTAATCGTAACATCGAATGAATCCACTATAGGTTCAATGTCGAATCAACTCTCGATTCATGCATGCTACATTTTATGTTGATGTAAATAAACTCTATTTATTTTCACGATCCACATAATATTTTAACATAATACTCATCGTGAATATCAGCAACAAGAGTGAAATGTAAAATTATCATTTTACCCATCTTGTTATTCTTTCCTTAACTCATTTATTAACTTTGAATAAGAAATGCATTAAAGTGAATTGTCTTGTATAATTCACAAGTCTTATTCAATGACTCATTTCATCGAATATTTGGCCAAGTTAATTTATTTACACACCCATCAATAAAATATAAAGGTGATATTGTTGTTTTCACAATCCAACCACGAACTTCCATATCTATGAATCACATAACTCTTTCTTAATTAAATTACAATCCCAACAGCTAGGGTATTGCCCGCCAATTCGAACTCACTCATTTGACATATCAAAGATTACAAATAACCAAGTCAAGTTATGTATTCACCTCGAGATTAAGGTGATTATGAAAATACCCTTAAAGTCTAACAATTTGATTTAGAGCTAGGTAAACGGTTTTGGGCTCTAAACTAATTTGTTACCGATCTATTCAACATGCTCATAACATGTCTAGGTTAACCATTTGTGTCTTCACTCTTATGCCCCAATACTGACATCTAACGGTTCAACCTAACAGTCGTAATCAGATTCGATTTGCCCAGTCAATCCTAAGACCGTGAATATCGTTCTAAACTATTTCAGAAGAGTTCGTCTGAAGACGCTTCTGTCATCCCTCTTCTTTCGTTGACAACCATTTCAAGACTTGAGTAATTTATAAACACGCTTTAATTTAAAATAAAACTTTCAATTTATTCATAAAAAAATTCAGTAATACAAATAAATAGTTATTACACGCTACTTTATGGACATATTCCAACAATCTTCCACTTGGACTAAAATAGGCATGTACAATCCTTATCCACAAGCCCTCCAGATGACCATAAAAAACTTTACTGCCTAAAGTCTTCGTGAATGGATCTGCTATGTTGTTGACTGTTGATGTAACCACAACGTTTCCACGCTGAATAATATCTCTAATCAGGTGATACTTGCGTTCTATGTGTTTGGATCTCTTATGGCTTCTAGGTTCCTTAGAAGTCGCTACAGCCCACTGTTATCACAATAAAGTGTCATGGTTTTATCAGCGCCTGGAACAACATCTAGAGTCTTCAAGAATTTCCTAAGCCATATAGCCTCCTTTGCAGCTTCACAAGCTGCCACATATTCAGCTTCCATGGTAGAATCAGCAATGCAAGATTACTTGATACTTCTCCATACATTTGCTCTACCATTCAGGATGAACATCGATCCTAAAGTAGACCTCCTAGAGTCCTTATCAGCTTGAAAATCAGAATATGTATACTCCATCACAATCAAGTCATTACCCAGAATACACAAGCATGTAATTCCTTGTTCTCCTAAGATACTTAAGGATATGTTTGATGACATTCCAATGCTCGATTCTAAGATTAGATTGGAAATGACTTATTACGCCCATGGCATAGCAAATATCAGGTCTAGTGCAAAGCATCGCGTAACTTCTCATGTTTTCCTCTTCTTGAGGAGTCTTGGGAGACTGCTCCTTAGGGAGGCTGATTCCATGTCTAAAGGGAAGAAATCCCTTCTTGGAGTTTTGCATACTGAAGTAATCTAACACCTTATCAATATATGATGCTTGAGAAAGTGTCAAACGTATGTTCTTCTAATCTCGAAAGATCTGAATACCTAAGACAAATACAGTTTCTCCGAGATCCTTCATGTCAAATTGCTTTGCAAGTCAAAATTTAACATCAGATAATTTTCCTACATCATTCTCAATGAGTAGAATATCATCTACATACAAGACTAGAAAAATCACATTCCCTTCGTGTATCAACTTATACACACAGGGTTCGTCCACCAACTGTTGAAAATCATAGTTCTTAATAGTTCCGTATAATCTAATATTCCACGACCGTGACGCTTGCTTAAGTCCATAAATGGACTTCTGTAGTTTGTAAACTTTTCCCTCTTGGCATTTCTCCATGAACCCGTCTGGTTGAGCAATATAAATGCGCTCTTCAAGATTTCCATTTAGAAAGGCATTCTTGACATTCATTTGCCAGATTTCATAATCAAGGGCAGTAGCAATGGTAAAAGGATTCAGATGGATTAAAGCATGTCTACCGGTGAGAATGTATCCTCGTAATCTATGCCTTCCTTTTGGGTATAGCCTTTGGCTACTAGCCTAGCTTTGAGCGTCTCTAAATTTCCATCCGGACATATTTTCTTATTATAGATCCATTTGCATCCTATGGGTTTTATTCCTTCAAGAGGATCTACAAGTTTCCAAACTTCGTTCGAGTACATAGAATGTATCTCAAAGTCCATGGCTTCCTGTCATAAGTTTGGTTCAAGACCAGCCATGGCCTCCGAGTAAGAGATTGGTTCATCTAAGTCCTTGTTTGAGACAACTGCCAAAGATTCTCCATAGGAATGTACCTTTCAGGTTGTCTCACAACTCTCCCACTACATTGAGGCTCCATAGTCTCTGGCTGCTGTCGTGGTTCTTCCATTATTAAATCAGAAACAATTTTTGATTAAGGACTCAATGTTCTCCCACTCAATAATTCCTCTAGCACAAATGTGCTTCTCGGTTGTACACTTTTAATATAATATTTTTTGAGAAAATAAGCATTCGTGCTAATGAATGTTTTGTTTTCAGTCGTACTGCAGAAGATATAGCCATTCATTCCCATAGGATATCCTACAAACATGCACAATTTTGAACGTCTCACCAATTTGGTTGTCTTTAGTCTTAGAACATGAGCTGGACAACCTCATATTCTAAAATGGTGAATAGATGACTTTCGCCCATACCATCTTTCATATGGTGTACCAGGCACCATCTTTGACAAAACTTGGTTCATAATATATATCATTGTTAGTAAGGCAAATCTCCAGAACGAATCTGGGAGAGATGAATAATTCATCATGGATCTAACTATATCCATCAGAATTCAATTTCTTTTCTCTAACACACCATTTTGTTGTGGCGTACCAGGTGCTGTAAACTGAGAAAGAATACCTTATTCCTTAAGAAAGTCCTCAAACTCTCCTAGCAAGTACTCTCTACCACGATCAGATCGTAGTGTTTTCATTCTTTTTCTAATTGTTTTTCAACCAAGGCCTTATATTCTTTGAACTTTCAAAGGTTTCAGACTTTTGATACATAGATAAATATGAATAAAACATGAGTAGTCGTCAGTGAAGGTTATGAAGTATTCATAACCTCCTCTTACTTGGATATTCAATGGCCCATATACATCACTATGTGTGAGTTCAAGGCATTGAGTGACTCTTTCACCCTTTGATGAAAAATGTCTCTTGGTCATTTTACCTTCTATATAGGATTCACATATGGGTAGTGAACCCACACTTAAAGATTGCAAAGGACCATCCTCTTCAAGTCTTTTAATCTTGTCTTAGCTAATATGTCCAAGACGTAAGTGCCACAGATAAGTTAGATCGTTGAGTCGTACTTTAACCTTTTACTATCTCTATGTGAATCTACATTCATTTAAGTGCCACAAATCATGTGTATTCACAGATTTTATGTGATACAATTTATTAATCATTCGTGTAATAGTAATTAAGCATCCATTTCTAAAAATACCAATATCTTTATCAATGAATTATAGATCAAATCCTTGTTTAATTAATGCACCAATAGAAATCAAATTCTTCTCAAAGCTCGATACAAATAAACATGCAAGATAATAAAATGTTTCTCAAAACATAATTTAAAAGTTCTCACTGATGCGGTCGATACTAGTGCTTCATTCCCCCAGCAGAAGCTGAACTCACCCTCGTCAAGCCTTCTGCTTTCCCTAAACCCCTGCAGGGAGCAACAGATGTGGTTAGTAGTTGCAGAATTTACAATCTAAGAAAAAATAGAGCCAACTACATAGCAGGTCTCAGTAACCATTACTATACCTTTAGATCTCAATCCTTTGAGGATACTCTGGGCACTTGCATTTCCAATGACTAGCAGCTCCACTGTGATGACACTTGTCTTTTAACTTGTCTACTCTCGCCTTTGGTAGCTCTCAGCTTCTGCATCTTCACTTTCCTTGTACCCCTTCTCTGTTTCTTCTTAGTGCTAGAGGTGGAGGGCCTTCTTTCAGTAAAATTAGCATCTCCAGATTCCCTCTTGCCCTTCAGAAACGGGGTCTCAGGAGCTTACAGCTCCTTCATGAGCTCAGGAAGTGAGTAGTATTTTAGTTTATTCATCAAATAATTGAACTTGAAGTTCTCAAAGGTACTAGGCAAAGTCTCTAAGATCATATCCACTTGAGTCTCATCATCGACCTGAGCATTCATGATCTCCGTCTCGTTTAGATAAATTATGATCAACATCATATGTTCTCTGACAAGAGTTCCATGTTTTATCATGTAGTTCGTGAAGTTACACACAACTGTCTGTCTGGCTTGACGACCCTGATCCTCGAACATTTTGGTGATGTTTAATATCATATCAGTGGTGGTTTCAAAGTTCTGATGTTGCTGTTGTAACACATTACTCATAGATGCCAAGATGTAACATCTGGCGATCTCATCAGAAAGCAGCCAAGAAGCATAAGCATCATTTTTACCTTGAGTCGATTCAGTAATAAGCTCAAGAGGAAAGGGGGTAGCGAGCACGAACTTGTGTTTTTCTACCATCAGCACGATATCATGATTTCATTTCCAATCCACATAATTTTCATCGTTGAATTTGTTCGCATTAATAATAGTTGAGAAATGGGATAGCGACATGATTACTGAAAAGAATAAATAAAGCGGTGTAAATAAATGCTCAATTGTTTAGGAAAGCATGATGCATGATGCAGCTACAAAATATTTTAAAATCCATTAAAAAAATATTTCATCCATGATGTTACGATAAAAATGATAGCTTGTCTTATCGAGGGATGAAGTCCAAACTATCTCTTTTCGCATCGAGACTCCTCTCGTTTGGTTAACGCTCAAATGTCTTCTTGACATTTAGCTTAACCAATCACCAATAGTTTTGGTCACCTTAGCCCCATTGCCTAACTCCTATAGGGGAATTCTAATGTGTTTCGATCTAAGTGTTTAACCAACGTATCGACTTTTAAATGTTGCTATGCACTAACAATTCGTCTATGAAACGACCCTGCCCCACCACTCCCTTTAGAAGTCTTAGTTTCTGAAGCAACTCGATGACTCAAACCAACACGATTCCAAAGTTTCTCACATTCAAGTGAGGACTGTTATGGGTGGTTCTAACTCTTCATCGTGGCACGATCAAGTTTGCGTTGGAGACTTTGGAACGTTTCAACGTAAACGACCCTCCCACTTAGACTTTGAAAAAATGGATTTTTGATTATTTTTCAAAAAACATAACTTTTATTAATTTGAAAAACGTGATGAAATTTATAAACCCTTTATTAATTTTAAATCCTAATTTAAAATTATAACCATTATAAATTTCACATTGTAATTAAATAATAACCATTATTAATTAATCTACAATTATGCATGTACATGCTACATGACAATTTGATATTGACATATTCCTAATCTGTATGGCATGTTATATGATGATGCACGATTAAATTTAAATCATACATTTAAGTTTAACTTCCCAATTGGCTCATTTCTAATTACAACCCATAAAAGAAAAATAAATAAATTACAAATTAATTTATGAACTAATAATTTTCATGGCGTTTGTAATTTGCTCATTCGTCTCTATGTTGTCCCACCATTTTGTAACACTTTACAAATATTAGTCCCATTTTTAAAAATAATTTTCAATTTAAAATTTTTAATTTTCCAACATATTTTTACTTTGATAAACAAATTACCAAGTAATTAGTAAATTAATTTTTTTAATTCCTGGCCTATTTAATCATGTCATCGTACGATTCCACTTTAGGTCGATGCCGAATCAACTCTCGATTCAGCGTGCTGCATTTTCTGTTGGTATAAATAAACTATATTTATGTTCACGGTCTACATAATATTTTAACATAATACCCTCGTGAATATCAGTAACAAGAGTGGAATGTAAAATTACCTTTTTACCCCTCTTGTTATTATTTCCTTAATTCTTCCATTGACTGTAAATAAGAAATACATTATAGTGAATTGTCTCGTACAATTCACAAGTCTTATTCAATGACTCATTTCATCGAATACTTAGTCAAGTTAATTTATTCACACACCCATCAATAAGGCATAAGGTGATATTGTGCTTTCACAATCCAACCACGAATTTTCATATATGTGAATCACGCAACTCCTACTTAGTTAAATTATAATCCCAACAGCGAGATATTGTCTGCCAACTCGAACTCACTCATTTGACATATCAAATATTGCAACTAACCAAGTCAAGTTACGTATTCACCTCAGTGTTAAATGTAATTATGAAAATACCCTTAAGGTGTAACAATTAAATTTAGAGCTAGGTAAACGATTTTGAGCTCTAAAATAGTTTGATATCGGTCTATTCAACATGTTCATAACATGTCTAGGTTAGCCATTTGAGTCTCCACTCTTATGCCCCAAGACGACATCCAACGGTTCAACCTAACAGTCATAATCGAATTCGATTGCCCAGTCGATCCTAAGAATGTGGATATAGTTCTGAACTATTTCAGAAGCGTTCGTCTGGAGACGCTTCTGTCTTCACTCTTCTTTCGTTGGCAATAGTTCCAGGACTTTGAGTAATTTATAAACACACTTTAATTTAAAATAAATCTTTCAATTTATTCATAAAAAATTCAGTAATACAAATGTCTGAGAAATAACTAAATACAAATAATAGTTATTACACGCTACTTTATGGACATTCAACAATTATCACTAAATCATTGTCTCCTAGCTAAATGCAGAATTAATTGAGGAGGTAATTTTGTTATTTAATGCTGAGTAGGCTTCCTGAACATGTGTTTCTAAAGACTTTTCTTCTTCTTGGGTTAACCACCATTTAAGAGTATTAAAAATAGGCATTCTCGTGCCGAAAATACCTATTTTTATAAATGACCCTTTTCTTTTTGTAAAATCAGCCGATTTGGGCTTGTAACCAAGTTGGGCTTCAAGTCCAGTTCTTCCTAATAAAGGAGGGATAGACCAACAATCAAGGTTCATGATGAACGTCTAGTTGATGCCTCACAATCTTGATGGTACCAATTCACTCTCGATGTAGAGGTTGAACTGATTGATCAGAGATTTGTCGACGGTGAGATTAAGAGGAGAAGCGTTGGTGCCGATGATGGGTCTGCCAGGAAGGAGAGTGGGAGGCGAGCATCGGTCTTGAATAGTTGCAGATAAGATGTATGGTGTTTTTCTTAAGGTAAGAGAAATGAGAAGATTTTTTGGAAAAACTATAAATTACGCCCTCTAAGTTTGCAGTTATTGTCGTTTTTAACCCTAAAGTTTTATTTTTGTCATTTTAACCTTGAAGTTATATTTTTGAACCAAATCTAACCTTCCGTCACAAATTCGTTTGGTCCGTTAATGGGATTTCTAAACTACATCGTTTGGCTGATCTTTCTAGGGTGAATTCAGGAGCTCGTCTTCTTCATAGTGAAATGAACTGCAACCCTAGATTGTAGGAGACACTAAAAATCATGGTGAGATAGTGGCGGTGAAGAAACATCGTGGAGGAGCTAAGAAAGATGAGAGCAGCTTTGAATCAGATTTTACAACTCTCCAGTTGCTTTATTGACCGTCCCTATCCTATTTCATCTTCTCCGGCAGATTTCGTTTACTGGGGTGTTTCGGTGCCATTCATGGTGCTTTTCTCTGGTTTTTAGTTTTGTTTGAAGACGAAGAGTTGAAGGTAGCGTGGTTCTTTTGTCAGCCGAATCTCTTCCCTAGAGGTCGTCGCGCTCCATCTCGGAGCTGCAGGTGGAACTAGTGCGGGTTTCTACTGTGCCATTTTGGCACGGGTTCTACTGTGCCATTTTGGGCACGAGTTTGGGTTCCATGGCCCTCAATTCTGGGTATTTTTGCTGATGGCAGCGTTTTTGGTTCTCAAGCTGGGAAACCGCATGTACAGTTCGATTCGCCTTCCTCCCGACATCACACGATACCTCAAGGCCTCACTTTGACGGACTGACCAATCGGTATTTCATCGGCCCCGAGTATCCTTCTAGGCACAGTCACTTTAGTTCTTTCCCACACCCTTCCCGTCCTTATCAATCAGAAGCACTTGTCCCTGTCCCTGTCTCAGTCTCTGTTTCTTTTACTCTCAACACTCTATTTAGTGATCTCTCTTACTCTCGGAGTAAAAGCAATTCCGAGTATTCTTTGATTTCGAAAGCAGGTAAACATGCCATGACTAGAATGACATCTTTATTGTAAGTTATCATGATTCTTTTTTGGAGTTTATAATTGGACATGACTATTTTGATATTCTTGGAAACTTTTGGAATCTCTATAGATAAATATTTAAGTTTATTAGTTATGTACTTATTTCTCCATTTCGTTTGATATCATCATGTCTCTCCCGTCTTCCTGTATTCATATTTTCCACTTTTACTGCTTCTGTTTTGCATCAAGAAGTTTGGTAAAGGAAAGCTTTTTTTCCAGTAAAAAAGGAGAAATATTTTGATTGTATGCTCTATGTCTCAAGACATTCATGGGTAAATCTTTGACTTTGAATCACAAAAGTATTGAAATCCAAAGTTTTGCTGAATAGTATATCTGAACTATGTTATAGAATTGTGGTTGTTGCTTCTCCGTCAATTTTTTTTTCTAAAATCCTGATTGCAGGAATTTAGTTGAAGGCCAGCAATTGAAGAAATAATTTAAAGTAAGCAAAACAATGAATGATGGCATAGTCTCGTGGCAAATCATCCACATTCCAGAAAAGCCTCCAATTCTCCCTAATGAACAACCTACTGGTGAGTTCAGCAATACATTGTAACTTTTCTGAAGCCTTCCCTGCCACACATTTGAAAGCATTGTGTCTGACCTTATTGTACTTGTTATACTCTGCTTATATGGATGGACAGTGGATGTCTTTGCTGCTATGGTCGAGCCCAAACTTGCTAATACTATTGTAAGGTTGGCTTTTACTGTACTCGATCACATCTTACCCTTATTCTGGTTCTAAAGTATGGTCTATTCCTTTCAATAAAATAACTTGAAGCATATTATAATTTTGGTTTTGGAACTTAATCTGTTCAATCTTATTTTTGGAAAGACATTTGAGGTTGCGGTACATCATCAAATTACCTTTTTCCCATTATAAACTCTCAGAATCCTTGTTGAGATTATGTAAAAAATAAAACAGATAGAATACTTGTGGATGCCGTGGTTGGTTTCTAAGTTGCAACAATCTTTTGTTAGGCGGTTAAATCAGTTAGCGCCATTGGAAAATCTTCACCATGTGAAGAGAGTTCAGAAGAAGTATATGAAAGAAGGTATATTCACTTGCAGATTTTATAGTTCAGTTATTTCCTAGACACTTCTTGTTTTTACATACATTTGACCATACAGTGCCAATTCCTATGCGATGAGTTTTGATTTTTCCTTTTTGACAGAAAACCTGCAGAAGTTTATTAATGTGAAAGATAGATACAAAAGATTTGATGGACAACTGATCTAACTGAACTCCAAAAGATCATTCTCTACAAGGTGTTGTAATCATCTTTAATAAAGAAGATAGAGAACACCCTAAAATATTTTGGTAGTCAAAACCCAAAGAGAAGTCAGGAAGTGCATTTTCGCTTAACACTATCGACATCCTCAAACATCATCTTTAATTGTTTATGTTATTTGAAAGGAAATTTTGTTTATCTTGACTATAATCTAAATCAATTGATTATTTGATTCCCATTCCAATAGCAAGTATTTGGTTACCTAACGATCATTTCAAGGACTGTAATGTTGTGACTTGATTTATCCGTTAATAGCTTCTTAAATTTATATGAATTTGGAAGGCCCTGAGGGATTAGTCTAGTGGTTTGAGCATTTGCCTTTGGTTTGCTTCCTTAGCTCACATGTCAAAACCACATCTGAGCTGACAGTCCATGGGGCAAGACATATGACTAAGGTTTGTTTATGGAAGTCGCCCATAAATGGTCATCCTCATAATGGATATGAATGTGCAATTTACTCGTGCTATTATTTTGAGCAAATTATTAGCATTTTGGCAAAAGAAATACAAGTGTCCAGAATATTTTCCTCAAAATAGTGGTGGACTAAATTCTATTGCTTAAGCTTGGAAGTTATCACAAGCATGATTTTAATATTCTGTCTATAGCACAATGTCCACATTTTTTAGCAGTTCTCCTTAAACTTTCCCTTAGTACCGAATGTTGGTCAGTTCACTTAATTAAAATCTTCTGACAGGAACAACTCAGTTAGCTGTAATTTTGTGTCTAGCTAATGAGAATAACTCTCAGCTGGATGGCATGCCCCATAATGTTCGAGAGCTTTTGAATACCTACCAGTTGAGTGCCTTTATCACAAAAGTGGGTCCTCCTTTTGATTAAGCATTTTTTATTGATCTGCTTTGCAAGTGCGACAATATAAATTATATAACTATTAGAGATTTTATTATGGTTATAGTCACTTATATATCAATGTACTTTTGTGCATCTGGAGATTGATTACTCATGGTTGAAATCCCAACAGAAATCTTAATATTTACGGTGCCTTTGCATAGCGAGTTGTATCCAATTAAACATGCATTAAACCAGTTGTGCTATTCCACTTTAGCGTAGCAGAGCTAATGAGGAAACAGGATCCGAATTCTATTCTCCACGATTTGATATGAGCTGTTATTTTGTGGAACTATGGTGGTTTTTCTGTCAAGAGCATTAGCATATTTGCACAGAATAATTAATGTCAAACTCAATGATGCAAGGACAAGTACTTTACTAAAGCAATCTGAATTTTAATTAGTTTTGATGAGATGGATGAATTCTTAGTTAACTTCCTATTAAATACTGTTAGCTGACTGGCTTTCTGATTTTGATTTTTGTTTATTTTCTTTTAACCACTTTGATCAGCCTAACTTTGGTTTCTCATAGTCTTATTTGCAATACATGCATTTTATCATTATTTTCACATTTACTCCTTATTCGCTTGACAGTAATCAAAGAAAATATTAGAAGTTTTCATGTACTTATTTAATGTCCTGTAGGTTCTTTTCATTTTTTCCCTGGTAAGTTGTAGTCAAGCAAATGAGAGTAGAATTATTATTGAAAAAGCTAGCGCTGGATTGTGATATTGTCTTTGTAAATCTTCTCCAGTCCCATTGTAATGAATATCCATCAAGTTGAAAGTCTAAAGCCAGTTTCTATACATTCGATATTCAGAACTTTTGTTCTTTTCCAACATCATAATAAGCTCTATTGTATAATCTTTAATTGTTCTGGGACTTCTTAACACTGGTTGGGGAATATTAAGTTTTTATTCTTGACAATCAATTAAAAGAGGCATGTTTCAGCCATGTATATAACATGTTTAGGTTTGCAAAGAAGCAGCATCGTCAAAAGAGGAGTGGGAAGAGCAATGCAAGCTTTGGCCTACTTCATATCATCCTCCAACTTAGTGAGCTCCATCATTTTAGTTTCATTGTTATTCTTTTCTATTTTGGTCAATTCAAACAGTCACATGAATTCAAGAAATATAAATTTCTTTTGGGCTATCCGATTTCCCATTCTTGTGTCCGCCTGCAGTTTTTCTCTGACAATTCAATCCATGGTTATTTGTAGTAAGTTGGACATTAAGCTGAATATCTATGGCCTTGTTATACATTTTCATTTCATTTATATTTGATAGACCCTTGGGCTCAAATGAGTAGTACAAAAGTTCTTGAAAATATCACAAGTTGGTCTCATAAAGTAAAATTTGCATACAACTTGACAGGTTTTTCCTCTTGATTTTGTGCTTTGGATTGCAGTAATATTGACGGTATCACTGGATTTAGTGAAGAAGACTCGAAAATGATTATTAACTTCATGAAGTATGCCATTCAGTTGGCAAAATGTAGTGATGATTCGGTTAGTAATTTCTTTGTAATCTAATAGTCAATGAAGTGTGTTTTTTTCCGGTGGAAGTTTCCGACTGATTTTGATACCGGTAGAGGATATATTCATACTTTTTTTGGTAAATAAAGAATATATTAACACTAAATTAGAAGCAGTATAACTGTATGAGGGGCATGCTTTAAGCACATAAAAGGGAGTTCAATAAAATAGATAAGTAAAACCAACAGGCTATCCTACTATTAGGAAAAGCCCCCTGAGAAAGGAGCTCTCTATCCTGTGTAGAGCAGTCTACTTTTTGTAAGCTAACTGATTTTTCATTTGTGGCCAAAGAGTCTTGGTTGATACCTTCTTTTCTTTCTTGAGTTTTTCTATTTGGACAAATGTTCAAATATAAAACGTGGCTTGTAGAATTTGGCAACTTTGAGGCGACAATTGTTATATGCACTTGCGCAAAGCAGAATTACTTTGAGTGAGGGTCTAATGGTTGTTGAAACGTTGCTCTGAAATTTCTTAAGCTTGTCATTAATAATTTTCTGGAGTAAATGAAGGAGTAATAATTAATATAACTTTTCTGTTTCCTATCAAAAGAAAAGAAATAACAATCTTATGGAGTAAATGATGCAGTATATTACCCACTGGGGTTAGCCCAGTGTGTGCAGGCTGCCCTGCCCAGTTAGTGGGTAGGGGTTCGAACCCTCTCCCCCTCTCCTTTACCAAATGTTGCACAATTACACACTTTAAAAATTAGTAGTCAGAGTTGTCAGCATCCTCTTATTTGCTAAAAAAATTATACATCCACGTCCGCAACATCTTCAAGTGAACAATGTCTGGTGACTAAGGAAAAGCTGCACCAAATTTACTTATCCATGTTCATCAAGAATCATATCAAATAAAATGATTTAATATCTTAGAAGATAGTATTGTATGTTGTCATTTATCTGTTTCTTACCATTTTTTATCATATGTTTTGTCGCCTTGACAAATATATACAATATATATAGAACATAGTATAAGATGTAAGAATTGGGCGGAGGTCAGTTTGATCAAGGTTTCAATTCAACCTCTCCTTGACTTCAGGATTAGAGAGTCATGAAATCAGAGTCTTTCCTGTCGACGAACCTTACATTATAAGGTTGGCATGATAAAAATCTTTCTGCCACAGTGAGAAGAGGCATGCAAAGGGTTGTCGTTTTTGTCTTTTATGGAGCTAGTTTATGGCTGCGTTTTAATTTTCAATTTACTGAAAGAACTGTTATAGGCTTACAGCTTTGTAAATTGAGCGTGTTCTCTGTCTTCCATAATAACATGCGAGTCATTGATGATATATTCAGACAATACCTTGATGTTTCTGTTTTGACCTGGGTTTTCTTCTGGCCTTCAGGTAGTTAATGCTGCAGTGATAGTAGATCCTTACGTTAAGAAGGTACTTGTGAGTGCACGTGATCAGATTTGCTCTTGTAATAAGTCCTTGAGCAAATTCAGTGAGGAAACCATCTGCTTCAAGCATCTAAAATCCTTTAACTCTTGTCCTGATTCCAATGGATCGATAATCACTGGAGCTTTGCTTTCAAATGGCTCTCTCAAAGAGCCAAAACAATTATACACTGGTGTAGGTTGTTTGCATCCTTCCCGTTGGGTTGAGCAACATTTTCATGCACCAAATTTCTGTTATCGGCACCCTCTGCGGCATGCTGCGATTGTTGCTATCGAATTTTCAGCTGCCAGAGACAGATACCTATTCCCTTGTTCGGATGACATTGGTGATAAATCAATTGAACTGAGCCAAACAGTTTCCTCTGCTATTCATTCTCCGTCAAAAAGGCAGAAGATCAATCTTCAAAATGTTAGTATCTTTTTCTTTTAAAATCAATTGGATGCTCTGATTTGTGTGGTGTAATATTAATTATTAAGTTGTGTTAAATGGGTTTGGAACCAACTACATGCTCAAATTAAAAAAAGAATTCCTCATACATTTTTGTAGCTTTCTAAAAGTATTCATGTTGATCGTATACTTGATTACTAGCTGTGGTTGTCTCCCAGTGGAATATTAAATGTTGCTTCCAGCATTGTGGAATGTGTGAAGCATTTCATAGGACACAGTAAATTGTGTAGAAAAATAGAAATGACAATGATAATATTGGTGTTTTATTGTTTTGCTATTTCAGGCTGAGAGTCATGAAAAGCTGGATCCTAAATTTGAAGATCTTGATTCTGTATCTGTCCGACCTTACCTATGCACTGGTTATGACATATACCTTGTTTGGGAGCCATGTGCGATGTAAGTTCATTAGAAAGATCATCATGGTCCTCACTCACACACGCACACACGCACACGCACACACATATTCTTAAGGACACTATGATGTAGGTTGACATTACATTGTTATCCTTTATTTCATCTCAGTTCTTTAGATCAGCATTCTAAATTTAAGTTAGAGCATTAGGAAAGGGGATGTGTGTAATTAAGAAATTGACTTTAATAGTTATTGTTTTTCGCTGACAAGAGAATTAATTAATTGTTAGTGGAACTTCCTAAGCTGGTTGATAATGTGATGTTGACCCTTTCTATGTTAGCTTAAGTCAAGTGGATGGAATTGATTCGTAACTCCGCAAAATTCTTTGCCGGAGAACGTGTGATACTTGGTTGGAACTAGTTGAAATGTGAATCCTTAATTATTGTGGCTAGTTTTCTGAAAGTCCTGGTAATGCATGCTTTGTGCATAGCCAGCTTGACATTAGGAACTTTGTTAAAACAAGATTTTATAATTTTTTGTTACTTACCACCATTGATACAGTTGGACTTTTTATTTGAGATGAGTTCTAGATACACGCTTTACATTAACTATTTTACATAGGTGGTCTTATCAAAGCTCTATTTTAAAGTGGATATATTATTGTCAAGAGGCCTTAGCTGGAACCTTTCTATTTTTCAACCTCTTGCAATTAGGCTGATATCTTGCCTCCCTATGTGGCTGAAGGTGTGCGATGGCACTTGTTCATCAGAGAATCAAGCGTATATTTTATGCTTTTCCAAATCCAAATGATGGTGCCTTAGGCAGTGTTCACAGACTACAGGGAGAGAAGAGCTTGAACCATCACTATGCTGTTTTCAGGGTAGTGACGCCTGAAGCAGTCCTTCATAGGTCCAAAGCTTCATATGAGAGTACTGAAAATGAACCGATTCATTGAGATTAGCTAAATATGACAAAGGATAAAAATGTGTCAAAATCGATGAGATGGATGCTATTTTTTCTTTACGTCCACGCAGAAATCTATGCTTGACAAGATATCCCCTCAGATTATGAAGGTAAACTATAACCATTCATTATTTTGGAATTTTAAGTAGTTATTTCTATTATGTTCATTTAGAGTCAGTACGTGAGGATAGGGGAAATTTTATCATGTTCCAAGTTTAGTTCATATCTTATCGTATTATGTATTAGTATGTTTTATTTTATGCATGAATATTTGGAGGGTATAAAATGTAATAGACACCCAAAAATTTTTGGGAAATAAAATATGTAGTCTTACTTCGACTCTCAATATTGGTTGCGGTTTTTGTGAATGCTGTTGCTAGTTATCTGAGTAGATTTACAGTGATCTTTATGACTAGATCACCAGTGCGGTCCTTTTCCGGAAGTAAAGTATTACTTTTCATAATGGAATAAAATATGCAACTCGTTTACCGTCAAATGAAGTTATCATTTTCTTGTTGAACT
Source organism: Datisca glomerata (assembly GCA_003255025.1). Lineage (NCBI taxonomy): Eukaryota > Viridiplantae > Streptophyta > Magnoliopsida > Cucurbitales > Datiscaceae > Datisca > Datisca glomerata. The sequence goes on along the minus strand of QANY01004038.1, from coordinate 1,079,038 downwards.
TTGAAGGCTTGTTTTCCTGACTTAACATTGGTATTTCTTTCTTATATTCTGTTAATGAGTTGTTTTCCCTTTCTAAGTATGCGTTTGGTACATTTTGGAACCATAACCTTTCCTGACTTGCCTTTGGTATTGCATATGCTCTTGACAATCAAAATGGATTTCCTTGAAGAAAGATAAGCACTGTAATGACGATAATCCGGTAGCTGTACAATTTTGAATATATGTTTTACTGTCCTTGAAGAAGGATAAGCACTGTAATAATTGTAATAACAAGAAAGACTTTGGTACGGCAAAGGTTTTGTGATTTTGAAGTCTGATATGAACATTAGGCTTCAAAGTGCTTGGGAACTACCTGAATCTATTTTTGTAGGTAGTCCTATAGTTACACTAGATATAGGTTGTTTTAGAGTCCTAACCGTTGCTAGGCCTGTTTCCTTCTCAGTTTGTATACTTCTTTTATTCTCATTATATTCTTATATTTCTTTGGTTGAAAAATACTTATTTTTTAAGAAAAATAAATAATTTCTCTGTTTTTTGTTACCCTGGATGCCCCATATTGCGTGGGTATCTGAATGTCTTTTTCTTTTTATAAGTATGAGTACCTAGTGACCATAATGTAAAATGGATTCACTACAGAATACCTTGGTCAAAATGAATGTGCTGGTTCTTTTTCTTTTTAGAGAACAAATAAAAGAAAGAGGCTGAAAAAGAAAACAAAAGCACAAAGTCCAAACTCAATTATCTTAATACATATAACTATACAGCTTCTGTCTCCCCATATGTCTGGTACCTCTGTGGAAGAGATGCTTCATTACCCAAAGCATCCTGTATATTTGTCTGTGTAGTTGTAGTTGTAGGAGGGAAAAGGACAGGTAGGCGACAGAGTGGACAAGTTGTATGGGTGGATAGCCAGTGATCAATGCAGTCCATGTGAAATATATGCCCACAAGATGGTATTTCTTGAAGCCTATCCTCTGCTTTATATTCCCCAAGACATACTGAACATCTGCTCATTTTCAAGAAATTCTCATCGCTAACTGACTTCTAATGTTTAACTCATGGTTTTATCTATCTAAATTAAAATACTACAAGAATTCTTCATTACTCATTATTTGAGGAGCACTGAAATTTTTTCCATTTACTAGGAGTACTTGAAATTTTTTTCATTTATTATGGTTACTCTTATATTATGAATCCAAACCAGACTATTTACATATTATTTTTGAGGTTGTAACTCTAATGCGATAATATATCGAGTAACAGATCCATTAACTGAAATAAAATCGTGAATTGATACAAAGAAATTATAATGGGTAAAATATATAATGTAGAAAACTGCGTTGAGCTGAACGCAGAAGTATTTAGGATAAATATTCCTCAACATAAAATATGAGTAAGAATATAGCTCCCAATACATAGTAGAAGGAATCAAGATAAATATTTCTTAATATAAAACATGGGTTAGAATATAGCTCCTAATACATAGCAGAAGTATTCAAGATAAGTATTTCTTAATATAAAATATGGATCAGAATATAGCTCTCAATATAAAATATGGATCAAAATATAACTCCAATTCATAGCGTAGAATTTTGAAAGTTATGGAAACTAGTCAATGTGAATACTTTCTTTCGTTTAAGAGCACTAAACACATTAAAAGCACAAATTTGAAGCACATTTATTTGGTAAAAGATTGAAATATATTTTGGTGTAAAAACACTTGTACAAGAAATAATTATTTAAACGTTTCTTAAAATGCTTCAAAATATAAATAAGTCATACAAATATGTATATGAAATAATTTCTTATTAAAACAATATTATTTTAATGCACAAAAGTGTTCTCCTAAATATACTCTCTAAATTGTATTAGAAAAGATTCATATATGATAGCATCATTTTTAAGTGAGCAAACGAAAATTTTAACAAATATAATTTACTCTCTCAAGTGAGAAACAAGATTAACATGAAAGGAAAATCACTCACTGTGTATCAGATACAGAGAAGCTCCCATTGTCCTTGTATACAATTATAGGTAGCATCTTTCTCACTTCTTTCTTTAACCCTATTTCATACTGCGTTTTCCCAAAACAATTAAAAAAGATTAACACATCAAGAAAACCATATAGTACTTATGAATTAATATACAATAACTAAAAATATTAAAAAGAAGAAAGAAAAAACAAAGATATTACTGATCTGGAGATCATATCATTGATGTTTCGTAAAGAAGTTCGCATTCGAATGGATGACCAATCAGCCCTTCGACGACGAAGATAACACAAGTAGAAAAAGAAGATGAGGATGAATGTAAGAACAATTGGTACAGAGAAGATGAAGAATTGATAAGGCTTCAATGCACTTGCAGGTTTTGAAAATGGTACTGATTGATCTGATGCATTCATGTACCCTCTAGATGGATTCAAATGATTATAAGCCATTCCGAGTGTTGGTTTTTTAATAATCCTCAAAACATAAAAATCTTGACACTGAAAAGTGGAAAAATGTTTAGGACTGATTTAAAATGTAGGCACATAAATGTTAGTCTCAAGCAAGAAGCTGAAGATAGAAGATGAATTTAGAGAGAGAGAGAGAGAGAGAGAGAGAGAGAGAGAGAGATGTTAAGCTTGAGACATGTATAAGTAGGTTAAAAGATTTCAATAAAATAGGCAACCGTAAAGCAGCACATCAAAATGATATTGTCTGCATACGTGAAATATTTAGATTATATTGGATAATCAATAAAATTACTTTCAAATTATGCAAAAGCCAAAAACTAGAAAGCAAGTGAAAATTTGGAAAGATTACACTACAAAAAATATAATATTCTTCTGAACTTGATCTATCATAAGATTCATACATAAACTTTGTGGGTTATCAAGGGACATTTCAACTACAATGAAAATTAGTTCCTTGCTCATTGCATGCTCGTACCCATTTTGTAGATATACTTCTATTATGGAACACTAGTAAACACCACACCACAACACTGACTATTTATATTTTGTTCAACTTTAAATCAGAATGATAACCCATCTATGGAGCATACGATTTTCAGCAGGCCACTTAACTGTGAATTGTTTATTCTTTTTAGTAGTACTAGTTAAACTATACGTGCGGTGCACATGATATGTACGATTTTATTATTTCGATTATTTCTTATACATTATTTGTTTATATAAAAAAACTTTGAATAAGACACATTTATTAGTAGATAAAATTAAAAAACTATAATTTTAACTTTTATGTTTTTCATAAGTCTTACTCACTAAGATATTTCTAATTAAATTAATTACGCTAGAAGAACATTCTCTATATTATTTTAGTTTGTGATAAATGAACTAAAAATATGTTTTATTTTTTATTGATTGATTGAGTTTTCTAATCTATATTTTAATGACAAAATAACTCAATATGTTCTCATATCTAAAAATAAATTTCAAGTTAGAAACGATATAAAAATGAAAAATTTGCTCAAAAGATACACCATTTGGAGAAATAACAATTAATTTGCACCATTAATAGACTCAATGGGTAATTTTAAAATTATAAAATAAGGAGTGTATGAAATGGTCTAAAAATAATTTTGATTCCCATACATCTTTTAATATATTCATGATTTACCCAAATGAGATCGTCGGTGTGATTTTCTTTCGAAATTAATACTTGAAAGGCACGTGTCAACGGTTTCCATTAAAAACTATCAGAAGTGGATGTGAGCTAGATTCGTAGTAACCATGCATCTCTTCTAAAGATGAGGTCTACTATTTAAATCTGTTCTCTCATTTGACCAAAGAAAACTTTTAATGAGACCATCTAAACATCAAGTAAACCTTGAAACAGTGAACAACCCGTCAAGAAACCATCCCAAGCACACTTAGACAAGTTAATTAGTTGAGTTAGAAAAATTAAGAACAAAACCCATAGTTTTTTTGTCAAATAAATAAAACCAGAACTCAGCCTGTTAAGTTGTTGCATTAAAAAAGGCACCAAAGACGGTCTATCATACATTGGAAAATTCTTTCATATTGTTTAGGTACATATGATATAGGGAGAGAGAGGATAAGAGAGGAAGAAAGAAGCATCCTCTCTCTTCTCACTCATCTCTGTCTGTCCCTATGCGAAACCCTTACATATTGACTCATTGACAAATTGATATATCATGCTTTTGATAAAACTAACTGTTTCAACTTGGGGCCTTGCTTTTAGAAAATCTTCTTCTCTTCTTATGCCAAAACATTTGACAAAACTTTTTGCTCTGCAACCTTTGGTGATAGAATAAGGTTGTCCATGAATAACAATATTAGAAGAAAAACTAAAGAATAGCAATTTAACAAATCTTGGTGATCCTTTCATGTTGTTAAAGCCACTTTCCCTTCATGCTTTGTAATTAATTATCTAATTTAATAAAAGAAATAACGGATTTCCTCACCATCTACAGTATTTCCTACCAAGAGCTCATACATATATTCTAACGTTCATGAAAACTACTTGTGCTTTTTTTATAAGAAAACTACCCTTCCTATTCAAATAAGTGTCTCTTACACAGTTGAAAATGTGTGGAATTAATTGTTCTTTTCTTTGCTTAAATAATTAATAATTATAGCTGAATAAGCATCTTAATATTTCTGCAGATCATGAACTGAATCATAAACATATGCAATATAAGCATAAAATGAGCTTGTTTTTACACTATCACGCTAAGCAATATACACATTATCATTATATACTTTCAAGCCTTTCTTCCTTACATTTTATGTTTTTGAACCTTGTAACAAAAGACAAGTTCGGTTCGGAGTAATATAACCCTTAGCTTAATATAAAACACAAGGGCAAGTGAATTTCAATAAGTTGTCCTGCATATGAATTCCATGATGGAAGCCAGAGAAGAGACTGAACCATTCCCATCATCTCATCAAATTTCTTCAGATGTCCACACACCCTGCTAAATTTAGAATTAATTATTTGTAGTCTTAAAAGAAAATTCAGAATTAAATATGGTCATAATGCAATGAAACATACAGATTACCACAGCACAGACACAGTAGTGCCATATTTACAAGATGAGTAATTGTTTTTACAAATGAGCCATATCTGTTTCCTGATAATTGATATAAAAGGCTTCTTACTACAATGCTTCGTCAAACATTCCTCACCTTAAGGCTAACTTCAGAGTGCAAAAGGAGTGACTTCTTTGGGCTTGAAGGAACTGCTCCAAACTTGCGAACTAGGATCTTAAAACATGGTAAAAATACTACGTACAGCGTGCCCAAAATAAAGGGTGCAGCAACAAGCCATCCCAGTAACTGCAAAAATTGATAAACCAATTACTTCTCTATAAGCCCATCATCCATTAATTCAACTAGATAATGATACATAGTAGCACATTTCTCATAAACCGATACTTCAGTTTATACGTAAAAACAAATCCACAATTTTTTAAATCATCAATCCATTTGACTACATTGAGATTCCAGTCAATAATCACTCAACAAAAACTGCATACGAATCGGAGTATAAAGGATACTGTATTAAACCGTTTTGCAAAAGCAAGAAAATAGACTTTGGACTATACAATGGCCTCTTCTTCGTTAACACTTGAAAAAGTTAATCCAATCAAGAAGTCCCAAGGAAGAACATATACATCTGAACACCGCATGAACTTTTTTCTTTTTCCAAAAAGGAAGATCGGATTCAATTCATTGACTAAAAAATCATCTTAGAAGAGAAAGAAACCAACTTTACTGAATGCAGTTCAACAGACACTCCCATGAACTGCTATGCTAAACAAGTAGCTATGTTTTCTCTCACTTTATCACAAATAATACATCTACAAGTGGATAGACAAAGTGGAAAAGCCCAGCCCTATCACTCCTTAAAACTTAGGTAGTAAGAACTAGAGCCTTATAACTAGCACAGCATGGGCAAGTTTAGGCGATGTGAGATAACACTCCAACACACCCTCCTGGACCACAACACAGTAACCGAACTAAGCAGCACACCAAATAATCTGAATTAAACGGACAAATAACCGAACTAAAGTGGCACAAACAAATACCTAACCAAGCTCTGATATCAAGTTGAAAAGCCCAGCCCAATCATTATTCCTTAAATCCTAGGTATCGTGGGGTACTAGAATATTATAACTAGCACAGAATGGGCAAGTCTAGGTGATGTGAGACAACATTCCAACAAGCAAAAGGAGAAATATCTTTTAGACTTTGTCATTCACGTTATTTTGAATTGGCTTGAGGCAAAAGAAATCTTTCTAAATACTTTTCAAGCCTTCAGCTAGGCATACTCTGGAAACTTTTCCATAGTATCACCAAATTAAAGTTCCAAGTAAAGCAAAAAAATGAAGGCTTGTTGCTTGTTGTAACTAGATGAAATCTGATAGACTTCGAGGAAGAGCAAGGATAGGGGAGTAGATCAACCGAGTCTTCCTAAAATCTGCGTTAGATTGTTACTTGCTTTTAAGTATTTAATGGGTGAACAAAATCTATCTTCCCTTTTCTTTTTTGTGATGGCAAACTCTTGAACCACCCATGGAGTCTAACCCAGACCAGTACGAACCCACATATCGACACGAACTTGGATAAGTCTGGCCAGTGGGGGTTGAAACTTGGGTGTCAATACATAACACAAGCGCCTCCTACCACTCAATACACTCATTGGGGGCTCAAACAAATCTATCTCGTAAATTTTTTATTTTTCCATGAAGATCACAATAAATGGAGAGAGCTATTATTCAAAATCATCTCACGCAAAATCTCTCTTATGAGATAATTTCCAGTAACTACAATAGATCTTTCCAAATATTAAAACCTTTCAGGGATCTTCTGGTTGAATTTCGTCTTTCATCAATAAAAAAAAATAGCTCTCTCCAATTAAAAAACCATCCATTTCTTTGGAGCTAGAATTTGCCAACGTCGGTAGAAAGCCCAAATTTCTCACTCGCTGTTTTTTTTTAAGTCATTCATTCACAACTGGTAAAAAAAATAAGAAAAGAAGTTTTCATGCACAAAAGTTGCTTGGACAGGGGACACATATCCACCGGACTAATAAACAGCCTAAAGATCAAATTAGCTGCATTATTTTGTAAGTATCAAACTATCCTTGAAAAGAGGTCTAGACGTCCTTTCTCCAATAAAATACAGGATAAAGTCTATTCAACAGATGGGTAGAAACGAAACTAATAGGAACTAAAACCTAAAAAACTTTCACATTGAAATGCTTCAGCTGATAACTACCGAAAAGGATCCCTTGTAACAGTTACTTGAACTTCAGGTAAACATTAAACAATATAGACTTTCAGAACGTAATCAAAAGTGTATGCCTGGGAAAGGGGGGAGGGGGGGAGGAGATAAAAAAGACATCAAACCTGAGACACTTACCACGTGGTAAATACTTAATAAAACTTCTTGCGAAGCTTGGCCAGTCAGAACCTTTTTCAGTGCATCAGATGTTAATGGGAAATGAGGCCCACCAGTCATAGCTTCACCAAAGCGCAGGAAAGGTACGACCAGGCTTGAAAAGAAAAATGATGGGAATCAATAAAGCAAGATGAATCAGAAAACCACAAAGGCGAAAACCATGTGTATATATGGAGACAAGTATATATTCTATGATAAAATTGATTGCATCTGCTACAACTTGCTGACTACAAATAAGAAAAGCAACAATCAGTGGAACAACAATTTACCATATATTTTCGATTGACATGAAAACTGAGATCAATGTTTTACATTCATATTCATCTCCCCTAGCGTCCAAAAATTGTAAGTATGATGGTATGGAAAGCATACCTTAGCTCTATAGGAGTTGCGATGAAGTTAGCCAGCATCAATGTTGGGGCATGGCAAAGAGATCCAAGCAACCAAATAGCAATCCCACATAAAAACACCGTGACCCCTGTGAATAAAAGTCAGCAATCTAAGTATTCAAGTGGAATGTTTTAACTTCATGCACTCAAAGATATAAAACTTAAGAACTTGATAACATAGTATATCAAGCAAATTCGCAAGTTCTACTTATGTTTACCATAGTTTTAAGAACTTGATAACATAGTATATCAAGCAAATTGGCAAGTTCTATTTATGTTCACCATAGTTTTAAGAACTTGATATAACATAGTATATCAAGCAAATTGGAATGTTCTACTTAGTTATCTTTCCCATAACTAGTGGTCAACAACACGAACTTTGGCTTAAATACGTAAGTCGTGAAAAAAGAAAAAAGTTAAATCCTCGAAGTCAATCAAATTTATTCTTTATTCAGAGTCTTTTCAACAATTTCAACTCTCTATTTAACCCAAGGCCTTTCAACGTGTATTCTCACTTGTTCCCTTAGTTCAAATGTGTACCACAGAAGATACTATCTTTTCTTTTACCGAATTGCCTATCTAATGGAAACGTTTTAATTTCTGCAGAATTAAGTAGATAACTGGGCATTCAACGATCGGCAAGCATCCCATGATTTCAACAACATATTTACAACACATCTCTCATGTCAGCTGAAATGACACCGGGAAGAAGTAGATAATTGGGCATTGATTCAGTACATTCTATCAAGTTGGTTCCTAGCAGTTGCTTATTTGATTAAATTTTACTTTGCTTGATACCGGAAACAGATGAACCACAAGCTGCTAAGACAACAACTTACCACATATTGGAAACACGCCCAATGTAATACCGAGTGCTGCAGAGAATGCCAAATGATTCGGCTCCGCACCCCTTCAGAAGCACATAGTTGGATAACAGGAAAAAAAAGTCAAATCCTCAGCTTCAGGAGCTTATCATAATACCAATATAATATTCAACCGTTTCCTTTTAGTGATTAGAAGAAAAAGAAAATTATATTCTCCAAATCAACAACCAAAACGGAAACTGTACTTCAGAACCTGCTTCAATGGAATTGAGACGAACCAAATATTAAATACATACGATATCACTTATAGCTCAAGTATAGATTATTCGCAAATTTACCAACTATTGAGAGAGAGAGAGAGAGAGAGAGAAAGAGAGAGAGAGAGAGAGAGAGAGAGAGAGAGAGAGAGAGAACCTCTGGAGGATCAGGAGAAGAGGATCAACGATCTTCTTGTGAAACCAAGGTGACAAAGCGGTCGCCATGTTATTGTTCTTAAACTTCTTTTGCTCTCAAGTTGCAGGAAATTTTCAGGCAAACAACAGAAACTTTTGGATTTCCAATTATTTTGTTATCTATAAGCAGATTATTTTTCCGTCTGATCTAAAACCAGACTGAATTAGAAGTGGGAAATGAACATCAATATTTTTAGGGTTTGGATTCGGAAGAAAGAATCTCACCCTTCCTCTGATTAGCAAACTATCTATCTTTGCACGAAAACGAAAAGTGAACACATCAAGATTTTCGGATTCTGCATCAGCACGGAGGAGATGCATCTAAATATTATTAATTAATTAATCAAATATTAATTAGATTTTTTGGATAGAAGATACTAATGACGAAATGGAGAGCATCTGGACCGTCCGTCCAACAATAGCTACGTTCAAGTGTTCTCAACCACGTATTCTAATCTTTGACCAAAGAAAAACCACGCATTATAATTTATAATGTAAAGGCCCCACCTCTCGTCGGTTACTCGTTAATCTGCAATCCAAATGACGAATGTAGCTCAGACAGGCAACTTATTGGGTTTTTGACTATTCTACCGTAATTTTAGAAAAAAATAATTAAAATACGATATTTTTAAAATTAATTTTAAAATTAAGATAGTTTTGAACAGTTAGGATGAAGACGTTTTTGTAAAAGACGCATTCGTGGTAGCATGACCCAAAATGAGCCACGTATATTTCTAACTTCTTTGATCTCTTAAATTTGAAATTATTCATTTTTTATGAATGTTGTATAGATATATGTCATCAATTTTGTAATATCTCTCTCAAACCCTAGATTTTCATGTGTTTTGGGTTCTTAAAATCTTGAAATTATTCAATTTTAGATACATTTTCTCAATTATGTGGTGTTTATTAATTTTTAAGATTTTATTTATGAATAGGTTGATATATTATGAAATTGTAGTTATTAACTTTGAATTTATAGATTAATTTGTAGAATTTCTAGTTTCGAAATTGTTGTGTATTGTTTAGTAGGGTAACAAATGGGGGAAATGCTTATGATAGTTCTATGTTACATGAATGATAATGTCGTAATCGGTGCAAATGGAGTTCTTATGATCAACCTTGAATGAGGGGAATTGTAATTCATAAGAAGATTACTTTTAACGATCTATATAATACTTTATGTGAATCATTGTCAATTGACCGTCTACATTGGAACTTGAACATACTCGGGTTTTGGCATATTATTTATAATATGGTTTTATAGGTTATATGGCAACCTTATAATAATATTATCTTCTTGAATAATGTATCATGCACGAAGATATATGACGGTCTGTTTCTCCCCTCATTTGCTTTCATATAGTGGAATGACATCAACCGGATCGTATTCTAAGACAATTCAGTATGACTCAATGTGTGCCCGAGCCATATGATACCGAAAGACGGTTGCATGACATAGACTTAAGGGGGGAGAAATGAACTAGATTGGGGCATCCAACATCAGGTAGACATTGAGAGATGTGATGAGCGTAGGACACACATTATTAAGAGGCGCGTGGATGAACATGGATATGACAGCTCATACATGCTATGGTATCAGAGAATCACACGGCGATACATAACTCAACAGGGAGCGTTATATGATTTAATGAAATTTTTTTTATTCATTTATGTAATTAAGGAGGCTTATATGGTCATTTAATAAGTAGCTTATATAATGTCTTTTTATCTATGTAGACGGAGAGTCTGAGCAATATTAACAATTTGACACTTGATGATACTGAGCCATCTTGAATAATGCCTCGAATTTATAATGTGTATGAGACAGCCGCACAAGCAATAAAACAAGCGAATGCGGTTTATCAAGCTCATTTGTCCTGAAGGCATGTAGTGCGCAACTCATCTCAAAGAAATCAACAAGAATCACACATGCCTCGAGACGAACCATTTATGTCTCAGCAAGAACCATACACGCCGTCGACCTTTTATACATTTGGAGGTGAGTCAGTGACTCAACTTGGTTCTACTTCTGAACCATTTCATCAACCTCAACGGCATAGAGGAGGACGAGCTAGTGCTCCTGGAAGAGGAGGTAGAATACGTGCCTGAAACTCGCCTATTGTGGAAGATGCTCCTATTGTGGTTGAAGACCCGCATAGAGGAAAAAAGTATAGCAGCAACTATTATGGAGGAATGCCCATCATCACAAGTAAATCAACTACAAACATATGAAAGACGCCTAAGAAGAATAAGAAGACAACCACCATGTGAAACGTGATTGATTTATATTTTTTGTATTTAGATTTTTGTAAAATAATATAAAATGTAAAGTCATAAAATTTGTTAAAAATGTATGTTGTTTCATTGAAAATGTGTGATATAAAGTTATAAAATGTTCTGCAGGATGGATGATTTTTGTATGCAGGGTTTGTGTTAAGGTTGTGTTGATGATTTTTGTAAGGTGGGAGCATCTGCACTGAAGGCGTCTTTTGTAAAGACGTATTTTGCCAACTTGAAGTCGTCTTTACAAAAGACGCCTTCCGACGTGGCCGATCTACCATAGTTTTGGAATTAGTTTCAAAATTAAAATATTTTCAAAATTTATTTTAAAAATCATATTAAAGCCATAAATTACCCCAACTTATCTGTAGTTTTGTTTACTAATCATTTAAATAACGTGTATATATATAGTATGTGTTCATAGAATTTTTCTAGACTTTAAGAAAATAATAATTTAAATATATTTATTACATGAATATATTACATAAATCACTATATAAAAAATAGCATCTAATATTCTTATTTTGACTTAAATTACATTCTAAGTATACTAATTCAAAGCATATCATAAATATACTATATACAACATAAATAAAATTTTAAAATAATATAAATTTTGTAAACAAAACATAACGTAAAAATAGTCAATAATGCAAATATTTTATGCACATATATAGATGCCCGTGCTCTGCACTGGTTTGTATGCATTATTAGTTATTACAATAATTTTAGATTAAGAATAAATTAGAAAGATATGGCAACTAAAATTACATAAATATATAATACCGTCCAATATGTTCTCTTTCATTATCTTAGTACTAATAATTTTATACCTTCTTCATATAGTAATCAATTTCCAATAGACTATATATTAAATTAAGGCCCCGTATGTTTCGCGCTATCATATTCTGTAATCCTATTATAATCCTTTTATAATTGAATTATGGTGTTTTATTTGAGTAATCCTTAAATAAGACTGTGATCTTAATTTGCATATAATCTTAATTTACAATCTGACAATTGAATTGTAGAATAAAATGGAAACAATCTTAGATTACAAATGCCATTACAATCCTAATATCAAATAAAATTACTTTCCTACCCTCGTTAAAATATTCTTTTTCACACTTTCTCTCTCAATTTATTAATTTAGTTATAAACAACTTTATTAATGTTTAGTCTAGCATTATTATTTATTTTAATATTATCAAAATAAAAATAAAAATAATAAAATTAATTATTTAAATATTAATAAAATTCAAGTCGTTAAATTTATTTTTAATTAAAATAATATTTTATTTTATTAATTAAAACATTATTTTATTTTACTAATTAAAACTTTATTTTATTTTATTCATTAAAAGATTATTTATATTATTTTTAAACTACTATTGTATTTTATTAATTAAAAAATACAAAATGTTAAAAAAATTTACGTGTAATTTTTTATTATATCTCTTATTTTATTAATTAGATTAAAGATATTTTTTAAATTTATTCTATCATTATTTATTTATTTAAATATTAATTAACTAACATTCATTAAAAAATTAACATTAAAAATGCACATCAAAATAGATTTTAGATAATATATAATCAAAAGAGCATTTAAGTAACTTTCTATTATTTACATAAATTTACAACAAAAGTTAACATATACCAAACATAACAATCATTAATTATCATCTATCACATCATATATCATTCATCACATCATAGATTATCATACATAATCAAACATGATAATTCTATTTTACAAGTAATTGAATTATCAACAATTAAATTGCGATGATCATTCTTTATTACACAATATAAACGGCCCCTAATAAAAGAAAATGACGAATAATAAATAATATCAACGTCATAAAGTTTATGAAAAAAATATAACCATCCAAGTATAAAAAATCAAATTCGGGCATTATTTTATGATCGACATAAAGCAAGAGAAAAAACAAATAAAATTAATAAGATTTAACTAAATTAAGTATAGCATGCTTGGATGAGAGTTAACGTAATAACAAATAAACAATAGTAACTTACGGAAGAACATCAAATCAAACCAAAGAAAATGGACGTTAAGATAAAAACCAAGAAGCTGAACAAAGGCATTTTGGGTAATTTTCTCTGTAGTCTTTTCATTGATAGTAACTGTTATGGGTATTTCCTAATTATCGATCATAAGGTGTCACGTGGTGTGCCACACAAAAGATTTTTTTACATTAGGAAAGAGAGATCAGAGGCCCGAGCCCTCCAAGGGGAGGAAGCTGACTTAGCTAGGTTGGTCTCCCAAAAGCTCGGGCCACACCGACCGGTGATAGCTAAAAATGAGGTGAAGGAGGCATGACGCAAGGGCGCAACTAGTCCGATGATAGACACCATCATTACTTCCCCGAAAATAGCGTTCCACATGATATCTTCCTATTCAAGATAAGTGCTGGTCAGGGTTAATCGCCATAATGAAGCGTCGACTCAGCCCCTAAGCGATCGCATCAATCACGCCCGACATGATTGAGGGCATATCGACATTAAATGCGCAAATCAAAGAAATGTCATCACATCATTCAAGCTTTCTCCACACGCATCTTTCTCTAAAATTTTAGGTATAAATACCACATCTGCAATAGTGCAAGATAAGCAACTCTCATTTAAGGAAAACTTTTTCAAAATTATTCTAAGATACTGATTTTGGCATCGAAAGCTCTTAGGTGAGGAAACCACCCCGGTTCTCTTCATCTTCAGAGTTTATTGTCTGTATTTTGCATATTCTCAGGCTAATAGAGTTTTTGTGTGAGAAGAATATTACGTAAAACTTCACTGTTGAACTTTTCGGTACAAACAATAATGAAATAAACTTTGGGATCTATTAGATTTATGGGTAATAATCATACTTCGTTAAGAAAAATGATGAAGATGAAATTTTGTAATTAAAGTATGCATTTGAATGGGAAATTAAATAATATGGTTAACAATTAATGGGAAACGCCAACCGGTATTGTCAAATTATTGTGGTTTAAATTTTGAGAAAGAAATAAAACAACTGAGGCTCTTTCGGTCTAACTAACATGATTATATCTTACTTATATTTAGTTTTTTTTAAATGAAGTTGTTAGTGAAAGAAATCAGTAGATGTACAGGACATCCCACCTAAACTGACACCTCCGTAACACACTAATCATTTAACATAACCCAACATAATATTAAAATAAAATAAAAGAGAAAAAAATATAATATAATGGAAAAAACTCAACAGAACCTAATAGAATACTTGTTACAAATATCATCGGAAACAAATGAAGAAAAAAATTCGGAGTATTCCACCTCCAAATTGGAGTAACAATACTAGGGGCATTGGATGTCAAACAATCTGTAACTCGGTTACCCTCCTGATAATATATGAGTGACGACAAGGTTCATCTAGTCGATTAAATTTAAACATCTATCACAAGCAGTACGCCGACCTCAGGGAACTTTTTGAGATTTAGAACGAAGAAATGACACCACATATACATAAGCACTTTCCAACCATAATTATTTCCATCCAAAGGTTGAAGCATAAGCAATCGCATGAATTGCAGCAGCTAACTCAACCTCAAAAATAAAACATATGCCAAGGTGAATAGTATAACAACCTTTAACAAATCCTCTAGATGATAAAAAAACACATTAGTTATATTATTTGGAGTTGCAAAAGAGGGTAGGCAAACGAGTGTGGTATTGTCTATTGCTAGGATCCTCATATCCTTCACTTTTTATTTTTTTATTTTCTTATGATTTTTACGGGAAACAATTATTTGACAAACATGTGTGGGTTGAAAAAGATGGAAGTTAATTAAACTGTACAAGTTTGGAATAAATAAATTTTAAATAAAATTAAAAAAACACTGCAAAATATTACTACTTTTATATACAAATAAATATTTATAAACTCTAAATTCGTATATTTCAATATTTAATTTTCTTGTACCTATAACATTATTTTAACGAAATTAATATAAGAACGAAAAACTGACTTAAAATCTATTTAATGCATTCCTAAATGAAAACGAAAAATACCGAAAGATATGATCAAACCCCTTTCTGTCCTTCAATCTCTTTACTTAGACTTAGGTGGGGGACAAAATTTCTGAACCTTTATTTTTTTAGTTGTTAGATTTAAGTCAGATGAGAATAATATTCTATAACTAGTAATTCATTTATTTTCAAATCGATCCAATTACTATCTATAATTTGGTTGACTAATCCTTTATATTGGAATGGATGAAGAGTCAAATATTTTGGCAACTCCTCGTGGGGGGTTTAAGTCAGGGGCAAATTGAAAGCTAAGTAGTGGCAATTCTAAGGATTCTCAGGGGAAAAAGAGAGATTCCTCATACGTTACTCAAAATATGTAGAAGTATCGACATAATTTCATAGAGCCATTCGGTCTGAATGCTACATGAAGAATATAAGCAAGATGAAGGAAAGAGAAAACCTAGGATGTAGAAGATTATAACATGAGTGATTCAGCAGATTCCGATTCTAAGGAGTTTAGCCATAAATGATCTCTTAATCAGCCCATCGAGTGAGTGGAAGATTCATTAAACTGTGAAACGTTACCTTTTCATAAGTGATGTGCTTCTAATGCCAATAAAAGGTGACACGTCCAATGGTATTTAACACTCATAAAACTGCCAAATAAAATGCATCCCAAGCTGAATTATCACAAGTACCACCTCGTCCTGGACCATCGCATGGGAAACTATAACCAAAATCCTTTTTATCCAGCATTAATTTTGAACCATGTCCATATAAAGCACATTTTACTAAGATCAATGTAGTTGTATGTAAACCTAAAGCAATCGCATGATGAACCAAGAAGTCTCTGAGCCCTATTGTTAAAAATAGTGAAATACTTACTATTCACATTAATAGGTTAATAGCATTTACCCAATCAGACAACTAGGACATAAGTATAATTTTGAATCATTTACTTATACACAAAGTAAAAAACATTCAAACTGGATCACTGGATTATTAATAGTCATTTATTGAATGATAAATCACTATAAGTGACGGAGATACACGATTACGAAGATCTAATATTTAAAAATGGTATCTAGAATGACTGGGAAAGTGGAAAGAAGACCGTATGTAATTTGATCATTATGAGACAATCCAAAATCCTTGTAGACAGACGGTGTGTACAAGGCCCCGTAACAAATTCACCGTCGTGTGGCTGACCGACGAGTTACAGCCTACAATCTGCATAGAGGATGAGTTCTGGGAGTTAGCACATCCTCGCGGGATCATAACCCTTTATCCCAGCCATTTTGGCACATGTGTCACCCATGGCATAAGAGGCATGATGACTTGACATCATCCTCACCTTCCTCCGACTTATCACTGATAGTATCTTCCTACAAATGAGTGAATTAGGCACGCTACTTTTGTAGATAATACTAATAATTATATATATGAATTATAATAATTATAAGATACCTTTATAACAATCAATAACAGGTAAAAATATTAATATAACAATAAATAACAGTTATAATAACAAATGAGTAAATCTTTAGTATTACATTTTTCATATAATTGTTCTTTTAAATTATTATTGAATAATTTATATAAATATCTGAAAATTTCATATTCATTAATGAGACTATGATATTGAATTAGTACGAAATGATTAAGATCATAGATAATGAACAACATTGACAGCAATATATTAAAGTACGAGATCTTTAATGAATGGTTGCTAGTACAGTTCACTAAACATTATGAATACGTGTAATCTAGATCCAGATATTTGATGTGGGTAGACATCTTAGTGAATGTACTTTATATAATGAGATTATATTTGACTGGACCGATGTGAATTAATATTTTTATCAACGTATCGTTTATCATAAAGATTTAGTACACAATAATTTGATGATCGTATGTAGATAAGTCTGAATCTTGAGTAGTCATGAACTCCTATTCATGTCTACTGGATCTTTTGATTCACTCGTTAAGGTTTGTTTGTAAAACATTCTAGTGACTTTTGTTGGAGATTCAATGATATGCATGGCTGGGAACATGATCTTACAAGATTTAGAATCCAAGCTTTCTTAACAGATCGTATATTGGTTTTCTTAATAGTTAATTCTGGAACTGAATGGTTATTGAGCTCAAATTTATATTAAGATTATAAATTAGCCATTCATTAGTGGAATAATGGTACTTAAGGATCAATAGGTAAGTAGAAGGGTAAAATGATAATTTTAACTAATTCTAATTTACGAACCAATAATTAGAGGACATAACTACATGAATTGATTATATTAGTGGACTACATGAGAATATTTAGTAAATACATTCTATAATCACTAAGAGTTCAATTTCATGTTTATAGCGGAGTAACAATTGAATTAATGAATAAAATTATCTAATTAAAAAGTTTAATTAATAATCTAGTTTCTTGGAGTTTAGAATTATAGGTCCATGGTCCCCAAGTCACCTCTATATTACACAGTCTAGGTGTGAATATTTTAAGACATGAGAAAAGGTCTAGCTTGCAAATGAATTTTTATTCTAGGGCAAATACATAATTATGAGCTAATTATGTGTGATTAATTCATTAAAAATTAATTAATTTAATTATTTATATAAATAAATGTAATTTTCAGAATTAATATATATATATACATAATTATAGACTATTTTTTAATTATTGATAACTGAGACAGAATATCTAATTTGTGAAATTAAATAATTAAAATTATTATTATTTTGGATAAACTAAATATGTTATTTGTGAAATAACATATAATTTAGTTAATATGAGTAATCAGATATGTTAATTTTAAATTAACTGATATCTAGATATTTATCTGATTAAAATAAATATTTTTAATTTACAGTAATTGTCACGTGTCAATCACTGATTGGGTATTAGAGATTGACATGGACTATTGTAGTGTCAAATGCACTACAGTAGTGGGGGTGCAACACTATAGTGCCACATGGCACTGCAATTGTGCACCATTATATAGTGAGTCCCACTGTATTGGGCAATTTGAAATTAAATATTATTTTTAATTTTTAATTATCCTTAAATATCCGATTCGCTATTATCTAAAATAAGATATATATTTTATTCTAATGACTAGAGTGGATCAGATGATCAGTGAATGAATCAGAGAATCAGTTCATCAATCAGGAGTTGAGAGAAGAACACAATTTCTCAAAAGTGATTTTTTCTATGATTAAGAGTTAATCAAAATCTCTAAAAGAATTATCATCATATTCTTTTAGAGAATCGTCTCATAAAAATCATTTTTAGTAAAATCTCTAGATCTCATGTGTTGAGTACACCTAGAGACAGAAAAATGTCTTAATTATATTCTATGTGCCCACACACGTCTTAGTACGTTGAGGATTGACTTGGAAGATTTTGGTGTAGATCTTAAAGTCTGCTGATCGTTAGAACGATTTTATGGGAATGGAGAATCGATCTGTTTTGTAAGGACGCTTGATTTAGACTACAAGAGGTAAATTTAATATATAAATATATAATGGATCTTGACCGGTTGAAAAATATTTTTCAATAAAAAGTTTTTTTTGTTATCATAGCGTTGCAGATTTTGTTTTACTAAAAGATTCGATTTTTTATTAGAAGTTTAATTTTTTAAATGGTCACGCGTCACACGTTTCCGTTGCGTATGCACCGGGACGACCTGCAAGTGGTATCAAAACGGTCTTTATATATTTATATGTTAAATGTTGTGTTGATTTTCTTGCATTATTCATATAATATGATATATGTATGAATGAATAGATGGTTATATTTTTGAATATATGAAAAATAATGGATCACTAATTGTATGGTGATTATTGGGTTAGGTTTTGAAGTTTTAATTTTTCCTTGGATCTTGTGAATGCCATTTTTGTGATAACCCTAAATCGATTATTGGGGTGTAGGAAGTTTAGAAAACTTTCACACAAATCCTAATACCAACCAACCCCATCACTATAAATTTTTGTGATAACCCTAAATCTATCTATTATCCTTTTAACATTAGAAATTAATGTAATTTTAAAATTAAATTTTTAATTTTTAATTTTATGAAAATTAGAAATTAAAAGGTTGATTGGGTTTGACCAAATAAAATAAAATATTTATTTGACCAAGTCAAAGTCAACTAATTTTAAAGGAATAATTATAGAAATTAATTTTAATTAAGAAAAATAGTTTTCTTAATTAAATAGATTTTTGGTCAAAATTTGAAGATTATGAAGATGGAGATCAGGAGAAGAATGCAATATTTGAGAAATATGTATTTTTGAAGTTCACTTTATAATTTTATTTCTTTATTTCAAGCATTGTAATTTAGAAATATTCAATCGTCACTCGGTCTGTTATTATTTTATTTAATTGTCAAATAATTGTTTTAATTCATATGTTTAATAACATGTACATGTATTAGTCGATCACTTACTATACATAAAAATCTCACACAGTAATTTGATTCATACATCTCATCAGTAGAAACTTGATTTATTAGGATTGTCCTAATATATTTATATGTATTATTTTATGAAATCAATTGCATATAAACTGTTAGGTTTTAATTAGTTAAAACTTGATCATTACACCATACTAATGGCCTGTTTGGTATTAGGTATTTTGAGGGATAGCCAGGAATGTGATGATATTTATAATATATCCTTATTTGGTTTGTTCTTTTTTTAAGGTCACAACATTCCTGGAATGCCAAGATACCTGGTATATTCATTCCCGGCAAATTGCTATCTTTTTACCCCTCCATTTTGCTCTCCCACATACTAACCCTTGATCAATAACCCATCTTTTGAAGCTGCAGACTTATCATTTCGCAAAATCAATGGCGAAAATGGCAGCAAATACTTTGAAATTCCAGACCGATCGTGATAAAAGCCACCACATCCTCCATTCACCGATTTGGCTGAAAACATCCATGAACAGAAGATTCCCTTCTTCCAATCAGGGTCCAGATCATTATAAAAGCCACCGCCTCTGTTTTCGTTAGCCTCTGATTTTTTCTGATATCCTATCTCTCTTTCTTCGCGTGCCCAGTGAAGAGAACCCTGAAGAGGAAAGAGATGACCAAAAAATGTTTGTGTAATTTGGATGCAAAGAAAGAAGGAGATGACCCAAGTATTAGAGACAAAGATATGATTTGTTCATTTTTCCTGAAGAGAACTCTCTTCGTTAATTTTATTATGATTCCATTCCCCACTCGACGGTGGGGGTGACTGGTAGAGAGGAAGTAGAGATGTTATGAAAAGAAGTCTATTCAAAATATAATCTTTTTTGTCGCTTTGGGTATTTTGGTTGTTTACTGTTTATCTCCTTAAAAAAATTCATCCAAAATGGTGGCAATTGATTAACTAGAGTTTTTAAAATGGCTTTCCAAGATGATTATTTTTCTTTTTAATCTTTGGCCATTATCAAGAAAAATGCATTTATCCTAATTATAGCATTAATTTAGTATAATGTTAAATTATAAAGTAATAACATTTACGACATTCTCACAATTATATCATAACATTTTCAACTATCACCAAACACGATAATTTTAACTTTTCAGACATATACATTCCTACAATCATATTCCAATAATCTTATTCCGAAAACCTTTTACTCACAATCTTATACCAAACGACCTCTGGGAGTTATAGTAAACTTAGATTAACCGACTTTAGTAAAAGAGTTCTATTAAAGTTTGATGAATATATGAACTTAAAACAATAAGATTGGTATAATTGATTATTTTAACTAGTAATTAATTTAGAATTAATTTATTAGTTAAAAATGGAAACACATAATTTTAAAATAGTGAGTGGGAGAAGGTTGACATGTCAATCAAACCTACGATCTTCATTATTAGTACAACATTGTGAGGTACAGTGAGGGCCTCAGATGGCTTCGTTTTCATCCCCCTAAGGAAGGTTTCAAGCTATACCTATACCAACGTTGAACTTCTTAAGAAGATAGGAGGAAGTGATGTAGTTTAGTTTTGACCGACCCTACGACATATTCTAAATCAAGTCAAGGAATTTGATCTAATGTGTTACACTTACACAATCACAATTAAGATTTCATGTGGATAGTTGTGACTTGACCAAACAAGCGAAAAATTATTGTTAAAATATAATATATGAGATATTTTATGTTTTAATTAATAAGGATGGGAATATCTCATAGACAGTCTGAGGTTAATCTGACTGACCCTAAGGCAACACATTAATCATTGAGTTATTTTATTGTGATTAGTAAATATTAAATTTTGTGTGTTTATTATGTTGCATCACGTTTACTTTTTGAATTCAAGATATTTATCAATTATATTGAATCTTGTATGTTTTAAATTTCAGTTATCATTATTATGTCTACCATGGGCAACCTTGTTACTGCTTTACCCACTCTTGATAGTTTGAATGGTGATAATTTCATAAGATGGAAATCCAACTCAAACATGTTGCTAGTTTATGAGCATAATGAATTTATTCTAGCTGAAAAAAGTTCTGATAGGCCTGCGGTCAATACTTGGATTATTGACACAGGCGCAACTATTGGGGGCGGGGTAAATGTTACCAAGCAAAACCCTTCTCCTTCTGTTGTTAGCAGTAAAAAAAGGAAGAAGAAGAATGGTAAGGACAAAAGCAAGAATAATAATGTAAATAAGGCCAAAAGGTAAGCCGAAGATGAGAAGAACAATATTGATAACGAACTCGTACGAAAATGTTTTCATTGTGATGTTGAAGATCATTGGAAGAGAAACTGTAACAAGTATCTCTCCAAGATGAAAAAGAAAGGTAAATATGATTTACTTGTACTTGAAGCTTGCTTAGTGGAATATGAATTGTCATCCTGGATACTTGAAGCATCCACTAACCATGTATGTTCTTTTTTTATAAATGCTTGATTCGTCAAAGGAGCTGGCTGATGACGAGGTCGTTTTGAGAGTTGACAGCGGTGCACTTGTGTCATCTAAACCATTAAGGACAATCCGTTTACTTTTTGAACATAATTATTTAATTTTGAACGATGTTTATTATAGTCCTGGATTTTTGAGAAATTTGATTTCTTTTTCTTTTTTGCAAGAGTAGTTATTCGAAGTTTTTTATTAATAAAGAGTTTATTATTTCTAAGAATAGATTCGATATTTGTCATGCTAAAGTTTTAAATGGACTGTATATGCTTAATCTGACTGAACGCGCATTAAATAATTATGAATTTTTTAAAGTAGCAAAACCTAAAAGTAACGAACGACATAGAGTTTCTCATGACGATGACTATCTTTGGCATAATAGGTTGTGACATATTAATCTAGATAGGTTAAACAAGTTAACAAAGCATGGTGCTTTGAGAGAACTAAAAATTGGAACTCTTCCTGTTTGCGAATCCTATCTAGGGGTGAAATGACCAAGAGATTTTTCACAGGAAAGGGCCAAATAGCCAAGGAACGACTTGAACTAGTACATAATGATGTCAATGGATCGATCAATGTACAAGCTGGAGATGGGTATGAGTATTTCGTCACTTTTATTGATGATTACTCAAGATATGGTTATACTTACCTAAAGCAAAGAAAGTTTAAAGACTTTAAAGCTGAAGCTGAAAAGCAATTAGGTGAAACATTGAAAACCCTTCGATTTGATTGAGGTGGTGATTACTTGTATTTAGAATTCAAGGATTATTTGCTGGAGTGTTGAATCCTATCCCAACTCACAGCACCTAGAACACCACAGTAAAATGGTGTTGCAGAAAGGAGAAACCGAACCTTATTAGATATGGTTACGTCGATGTTAAGCTACTCATCACTGTCACTTACATTTTGGGGATATGCACCATACACGGCAACATACAGGAATGGCTCCAAACCTAGTTTCCATCATTTTCGTATATAGGAGTGTCCAACTCACATTCTTAGACCCAAGACTGGAAAGTTAGACTCAAGATCTGAAGTATGTATATTCGTTGGCTATGCTCTAGAGACTAGATATGGGTATTTTTATAGTCACAAGGATCAAAAGGTGTTTGTATCGACAAATGCCACTTTCCTTGAGCACGGCTACATGAAAAACTACAAACTTCATAGCAAAGTAATTCTCGAGGAATTAGCAGCTGATGAGATCAGACTACCTTCAATTTCTTCTTATAAACGAAAAACCAGAGAAATCACAGTTCCTGGAAAGGAAACCCTGGTGCAACGTCGTAGTGGGAAGGTTGTGAGACAACCCGTTTTTTATGAACTAGAGGCACATGTCCTAGTGTCACACACTGATAAGCACGATCCATTATCTTATGAAGAAGCAATGGATGATCCTTAAAAGGAGAAATGGAAAGATGACATGAACCAGAAAATTACATTTATGTATTCTAATTTCGTCTGGGAACTTATAGATCCACCTGAAGATGTCAGGCCCATTGAATGTAAATGGAACTTCAAGAAGAAAAGAGGTGTGGATGGGAAAGTAGAGACTTTCAAGGCACGATTAGTAGCCAATGACTATACATAAAGTGAGGGAGTCGATTATGAAGAGACATTCTCCCATGTGGCCATACTAAAATCCATTCGCATCATTTTGTCCATAGCCGCTAGTTTTGGCTATGAGATATGACAAATGAATGTCAAGACAGCTTTTCTAAATGACTCCCTTGAAAAAAACATCTATATGATACAAGTAGAAGGGTTCCTATAAAAGGGACAAGATCACAAAGTATGCAAGTTGCTTAAATCCATTTATGGATTAAAGCAACCATCTGGATCTTGGAATCTTACTTTTGGTGAGATTATAAAGTCTTATGGCTTTGAGAAAAATGTTGATGAAGCCTATTTTTATAAATGCATCAAAGATAAGATAGTGGTTTTGTTAGTTCTTTATGTTGATAATATTCTATTCATTGAAAATGATGTAAAAATTCTGTCAAAAGTAAAGAAGTGGTTGACTAAGAAATTTCAAATGAAAGATTTAGGAGAAGTGAGCTATGCTTTGGGCATCCATAAATAAGGGATAGAAAGAACAAGCTCTTAGCACTTTCTCAAGCATCTTGTATTTATAAGGTGCTGGAGAGATTCTTTATGGAGAATTCCAATAAAGGTCTACCGAGCAGACATGGAATTGTCCTCTCCAAGGAACAATGTCCTAAGACATCTTAGGAGAAATGTGATATGAGAAAGGTTACTTATGCTTCAGCAGTTGGAAGTCTCATGTACACTATGTTGTGCACGAGACTGGACATCTCTTATGAAGTGAGAATTGTCAGTTGTTATCAATCGAATCCAGGTTTGAAATACTGGATTGTAGTTAAGCACATTCTCAAGTATATTAGGAGAACGAGAAACTATATGCTTGCTTATTCAGGTGAAGACCTGAACCCCACTGGATATATTGATCTGATTTTCAATCAGACAGAGACAATTAAAAGTCGACATCTAGATCAGTATTCACCATAGGTGGAGGAGTTGTAGTCTGGAGAAGTATTAAACAATCCAACATTGTAGAGTCCATTATGGAAGCCGAATATATAGTGGTATGGCTCAGAAAGTTCTATACTGATCTGGAAGTAGTTTCAAATATGGACAAGCCACTAATCTTGTACTGACAATAGTGGTGCGGTAGCGAATTTCAAGGAACTGAGGAGTCATAAAAGGGGCAAGCACATAAATAGGAAATAACATCTTGTAAGAGAGATCGTGCATCGAGAGAATGTGACTGTTATGAAGATAACGTCTGAAGGGAGAAAGGGAGAGAAAGAGAGGGAGATAGAGAAAGAGAGAGAGAGAGAGAGAGAGAGAGAGAGATTGAGAGAGACAGAGACAAAGAGAAAATGGGAGAGAGAGAGAGAAAGGAAGAGAGAGAGAGAGGAAGAGCGAAAGAGAGAGGGAGAGAGAGGAAGAGAGAGAGGGAGGGAGATAGAGGGAGAGAGAGGGAGAAAGAGATATGGAGAGGAAGAGGGAGAGGGAATGGGAGAGGGAGAGGGAGAGAGAGAGTGTTTGTGTGTGTGTGTGTGAGAGAGAGAGAGGGCGAGGGAGAATGAGAGAGAGTGTGGGAGTGTCTGATAGAGAGTGAGGTAGAGATAGCGGGAGAGGAGGGAGTGGGGAGAGAGAAAGGGAGAGAGAAATTGAGTGAGAGAAAGAGAGAGAAAAAGGGAGTGGGGGCGAAAGAGAGAGAGGGAGAAAAGGAGAGGGAGAGAGGGAAAAAGGGAGAGAGAGAGAGAGACGAAGAGAGTGAGAGAGAGAGAGAGACAGGGAGAGAGACAAAAAGTGAGAGAGAGAGGGAGAAAGAGAGAGAAAGAGAGGGAGAGAGAGATAGAAATAGAGAGTGAGAGAGAGCGAAATTGAGAGAGAGAGAGAGAGAGAAGGAGAGAGAGAGAGAAAGTGGTATAGTGTGATGAAAAGAGAGAGGAAGAACGAGAGAGAGAGGGAGAGGGGAATGGGAGAGGAAAAAGGAGAGGCAGTGGGAGAGGGATAGGGAGAGAAAGAGATTGTGTCTGTGTGTGAGAGAGAGAGAGCGAGAGCGAGAGAGAGTGCGAGAGAGAGAGAGAGTGCGAGAGAGTGGGAGAGTGAGATTGGGAGAGAGAGGAAGAGAGAGTTAGGGAGAGGAAGAGGGAGAGAGAGAGGAAGATAGAGAGAAAGAAAGAGAGAGAGAGAGACAGAGACAGAGAGAAAGTGGGAGAGAGAGAGGAAGAGAGAGAGAGAGGAAGGGCGAGAGAGAGACGGAGAGAGAGTTAGGGAGAGGAAGAGGGAGAGAGAGAGAGAGTGTGTGTGTGTGTGTGAGGGGAGAGAGAGTGGGAGAGTGAGATAGAGAGAGAGGTAGAGAGCGAGAGAGGGAGAGAGAGGGGAGAGAGAGGGATAGAGAGATGGATTGAGTGAGAGAAAGAGATAGAGAGAGGAAGAGTGGGAGAGAGAGAGAAAGAGAGAGAGGGAGGGAAGGAGAGGGAGAGAAGGAGAGAGAGACGGAGAGACTGAGAGAGAGAAAGAGAGTGAGGGAGAGAGGTAGAGACTGAGAGAGTGAGGAAGAGAGAGAGGGAGGGAGAAAGAGAGAGAAAGAGAGGCAGATAGAGAAAGAGAGGGAGAAAGAGTGAGAGAGAGAGAAATTGAGAGAGAGAGAGAGAGAAATTGAGAGAGAGACAGAGAGAAAGAAAGTGGGAGAGAGAGAAAGGAAGAGAGAGGAAGAGTGAGAGAGAGAGAGAGGGAGATAGGAAGAGAGAGTGAGAGAGAGAGGTAGAGAGAGATATGGATTGAGTGAGAGAAAGAGAGAGAAAGGGAGAGTGAGAGAGAGGGAGGGAGAGAAGGAGTGGGAGAGAGGGAGAGGGAGAGAGACGGAGAGACTGAGAGAGAGAAAGAGGGAGGGAGAGAGGGAGGGAGGGAGAAAGAGAGGGAGAAATTGAGAGAGAGAAAGAGAGAGAGGGAGAGAGGGAGAGAGGAAGAGAGAGATACAGAGAGACGGAGATAGAGGGGAGAGATGGCGAGAGGGATTTAGAGAGGAGGAGGGAGGGGGAGGGGGAGAGGGAGAGAGAGAGAGATAGTGCAAGAGTGAGATAGAGAGAGGTAGAGGGAGATCAGGAGATAGAGATAGAGAGAGATGGAGATAGAGGGAGACATAGGGAGATAGAGAGACAGAGAGAGAGAGGGAGAGGGAGAGAGAGGGAGAGGGAAAGGGAGATAGAGTGAGAGAGAGCGAGAGAGAGTGTGTGTGTGTATGTGTGTGTGAGAGAGAGTGAGAGAGTGTGAGTGTGTGTGTGTGTGAGAGAGAGAGAGTGAAAGAATGAGAAAGAGAGAGGGAGAGATAGAGAGAGAGACATAGACAAATAGAGAGTAGGGGAGAGAGATGTAGGGAGTGAGTTAGGGAGAGAGAGGGTGGGAGAGAGGGGGAGAGAGAGAGAGGAATAAAGGACAGAGAGGGGGAGAGAGAAAGGGAGAGAGAGAGGAGAGGGAAAAATAAGGAGAGAAAGAGAGTGAGAGTGTGGGAGAGTGCTAGAGAGAGATAGAGGAAGAGAGAGGGAGAAAGAGGAAGAGAGAAGGAGAGAGAGTGAGTGGGAGAAAGAGAGGGAGAGGGAGAGTGAGAGAGAAAGAAAGAGAGAGAGAGAGGGAGAGAGAGTGAAAGGGACAGATAGAGACAGGGAGAAGTAGAGAGAAAGAGAAAATGATAGAGAGGGAGGGAGAGATAGAGGGGAGAGAGAGAGCGAGAGCGAGAGGGATTGAGGGAGAGAAAGGGAAAGTGGGAGAGAGAGTGAGAGAGAGCGAGCGAGAGAGAGTATGTGAGAGAGAGAGAGAGAGTGTGTGTGTGTGAGTGTTAGTGTGATAGGGAGAAAGTGGGAGAGAGAGGGGAAGAACGAGAGAGAGGGAGAGAAAGAGAGAGGGAGATAGAGGCAGAGAGGGAGAGAAAGAAAGGGAAAGCGAGAGGGAGAGTGGGAAAGAGGGAGAGAGAGTGACTGAGAGAGAGTGAAAGGACGAGAGAGAGAGAGAGAGATAGAGAGATAGAGAAAGTGTGGGAGCGATGAACGGAGAAAGGAAGAGATAGGGAGAGGGAGAGATAGAGATATAGGCAAAGAGAGGGAGAGAGAGGGAGAGAGAGGGAGAGACAAAGATAAAGGGAGAGAGAGAGAGACTGAGATAGAGGAAGAGAGAGGGAGAGAGAGAGGGAGAGAGTGTGAGAGAGGTAGAGAGAAGGAGAGAGAGAAAGAAAAAGAGAGAGGGGGAGAGAAAAAGGGACAGAGAGATAGAGAGAGGTAGAGGAAAGGGAGAAAGAGATAGGGGGAGAGAGAGGGAGAGAGAGAAATTACGAGAGAGTGGGACATAGAGAGTGAGAGAGACAAAGTAAGAGAGAGAGAGGGTGAGAGCGAGAGAGTGGGAGAGAAAGAGAGAGGGAGAGAGAGGGGGGAGAGGGAGAGGGAGAGCGGTAGGGAGAGAGAGAGATTGAGTGGGAGAGGGAGAGAGGGAGAGAGAGGTTGAATGTGAGTGAAAGGATGAGAGAGAGAGAAAGAGAGATAGAGAGAGAAAATGAGAGAGGGAGGGAGAGAAAGGGATAGAGGATCGATAGAGGGGATGAGGAGAGAATGAGAGAGATAGAGATGGAGAAAGAAGGAGAGAGAGCGAGAGGGAGAGAGGGAGAGAGATAGTGACAGGGTGGGGGATAGAGAGGGACGGAGGGAGAGAGAGACGAACATCTTATAATTGTTCTTTTAAATTATTGTTGAATAATTTGGATAAATATATGAAAATTTCATATTCATTAATGAGACTATGTTCTTGTATTAGTACGAAAGAATTAAGATCATATATAGTGAATAAAATTGTCAGTAACATATTAAAGTATGAAATCTTTAATGAATGGTTACTAGTACGGTTCACTAAGCATTATGAATGCATGTGATCTAGATCCGGATCATTAATGTGGATAAATATCTTAGTGAATGTACTTTATATAATGAGATTATATTTGACTGGACTGATGTGAATTAATATATTTATCAATGTGTCGTTTATCATAAAGATTTAATATACATCAATTTGATGATCATATGTGGATGAGTTTGAATTCTAAGTAGTCATGAACTCTTATACATGTTTACTGAATTTTTTGATTCACTCGTTAAAGTTTGTTTGTAAAACTAGTAACTTTTGTTTTGGAGATTCAGTGATATGTATGGCTGGGAACATGATATTACAATTTTTTGAATCCAAGCTTTCCTAACAAATCATATATTGGTTCTCTTAAGTGTTAATTCTGAAACTGAATGGTTATTGAGCTCAAATTTATAATAAGATTATAAATTAACCATAAAAGTGGATTAATGGTATTTAAGGATCAAAAGAGAATTATGAGGGTAAAATAGTAATTTTGACCATTCCTTAATTTCCAAACCAAAAATTGGAGAACAGAACTACATGAAATGATTATATCAATGGACTACATAAGAATACTCTATAAATACATCATATAATCACTAAGAGTTCAATTTCATATATATAGTGGAGTATTAATGAAATTAATAAATAAGATTATTTAATTAAAGAGTTTAATTAATAATCTTGTTTATTCAAGCTTAGGATTATAGGTCCATGGTCCTCAAGTCACCTCTATAATACGCAGTCTAAGGTGTGATATTTCAGGACATGAGAAAATGACTAACTTGCAAATGAATTTTTATTCTAGGGCAAGTACATAATTATGAGGTAATTATGTGTGATTAATTAATTAAAATTTAATTAATGAATTATATATATATAAATGTAACTTACGGAATTAATATATATATAAATAATTATCGATTATTTTTTAATTATCGATAAGTGAGACAGAATATCTAATTTGTGAATTTAGATAATTAAATTATTATTAGATAATCTTTTGGATCAACTAAATCTGTTATTTGTGAAATAACAGATATTTTAGTTGATATGAGTAATCAGATATGTTAATTTTGAATTAACTGATTTCTAAATATTTATCTGATTAAAATAAATATTTAATTTGCAGTAGTTGCCACGTGTCAATCACTGATTGAGTATCAAAGACTGGCATGAACTATTGTAGTGTCACGTGGCACTACAGTAGTGGGGTGCAACACTGTAGTGGCATGTGACACTGCAGTTGTACACCATTATACAGTGGGTCTGACTGTATTGGGCAATTTGAAATTAAATATTATTTTTAATTACCTCTAAATATCTGATACGCCATTATCTAGAGTAAGATACATATTTTATTCTAATGACTTGAGTTGATAAGATGATCAACGAATGAATCAGGAAATCAGTTCATCAATCAAGAGTTGAGAGAATAACAAAATTTCTCAAAAAGTGATTTTTTCTACGATTAAGAGTTAATCAAAATCTCTAAAAGAAACATCATCACGTTCTTTTAGAGAATCGTCTCACAAAAGTCCTTCTTAGTAAAATATTTAGATCTCATGTGTTGAGTACATCTATAGAAAAGTGTCTTTCTTATATTCTGCATACCCACACACATCCTAGTGCGTTGATGATTGACTTGGAAGGTCTTGGTGTAGATTTCAAAGTCTGTTAATTGTTGGAACGATTTCATGGGAATGGAGAATTGATCGATTTCGTGAGGATGTTTGATTTAGACTACAAAAGGAATCTGATTATCTAACCTTGTATGTTATTAATTTAGTATATAAATATATAATGGATCCTGACTGATTGGAAAAAAGTTTTCAGTAAAAAGTTTTTTTTGTTATTGTAGGATTGCACGATTTTGTTTTACTAAAAGATTCAAATTTTTATTAAAAGTTTAATTTTTCAAATGGCCACGGGCCACGCGCCACACGCTTCCGCCGCGCACGCGCCGTGACAACCAACTATATTGACATTACTAGAAGGGTGGCTGAAGCCAGACATAAATTAAATTTGGCTCAACAGAATCTGGACAGGTTTCCTACTATGTTAGCTGCTCAGATTGATACTAGTGAAGCCTCTAAGGAATTTATGATCTGGAAGATGGTTTATTCACTAGAGTTTTCTTTATTAACAACAGTTATCATAGCTTGTTGCCTCCTAAAGAGAATATTCCTTGGACTAGAATTGTTTGGTTTTTTTTGTAATGTTTCTAAATGTTCCTTTATAGCTTAGCTTGCTCTTCATAATAAGTTAGCTTGTAAGGACAGGGTCATTACTTGGAACCATTCAATTGATCCTGGTTGTGTATTTTGTACATCTAGTTTGTAGACTTGCATGCATTTGTTTTTTGGTTGCCCTACTCAGATTGTGTTGCTGCAAGACCTTTTGGCGAAATGCAATTATGTTGTGCTTTCGATTGGCCTATGCATCTTAGTTGGATGCTTAATTTGAATAAGTCATCTTTATATGAATTTATGTGTTCTAGAATTACTCTTACTACTTACATTTTTTGTATTTGGCATGAAAGAAATATGAGAGTTTTTCTTGGTAAGGTTCTTGAAGCTAGACTTATTTATAGGAAAATTGTTTAGATGGTTGGTGATAGATTAAGATTCTTACAATCTTCCCAACATATTAACTTAGATGCTTCTGTTCTAGATAGATGGATCTGAGTTTCTGTTAGGGTTGGTTTCTTTTTGTACTGGAGTATGCCTCATGTAAATGTGTATTTCTTTTGGTTAATAAAATTTTCATTTTGACAAAAAAAAGAAATATCAGCCATTGATGGCTCTTTAACCTTTTAACCTGATGAATAGGTTGCAGGTTGTAAATTTTTATATTTTAATTTTCACCATAGTCTTCTTGGAAAGTTTCATCAAAATTTTGTAATTTGATTTTCACCCCCAATCTTCCTTCGAAAGCTTCACTTCACCAAACTCAATCTTGATTCAGAACTTCTCCAAACTACAGCTCTCTCTCTTTCTCTGTGTCATCCAGCTCTATCTATCGTTGGCTCTCTCTCTCTCTCTCTCTACGTAGTCTAGGGCATGTTATTTTCAACCATTGTGATTTCCCTTCTTAGCTTCTCTCAGTCTCATTCTCGTTATTTCTCTTTCTTTATCTGAAAGTCGAATTGGCCTAAGGTAATTTCTCCTCCTCCATCGATCTCCATCGATCTCTATCATTCTCGATATTTCTCTTTCCCTCTATTCATTTTGAATGTGGCTTAGGTTCTAGGCTTTCACTCCTAGACTGTTTGACATTGATTTCTTTGTCCCTTAGCTCGATTAGAGTTTGCTTGGAGCGGTTTCTAGTGTTTTTTTTTTCAATTTTGCCTATTGGCTTTGAGAGTAGTGAATTTCCAGTGCTACACTTTCTGTTGACGCAAAGGTGATCTTGGTATTTTGTAAGTTGTCTAGAATTTGTGGGAGTAAAACCAATATATGACTTGAAGTTGTGAATTTCCATCTCTTCCTATTCTACTTATGTCAACGGTTGTTTCTGAGGATTTTATTCTTTCCTGTTGTTTATTTTTTTAGTTTTATTTTATTTGTTTGGTGATTGATGAGGGAAGAAATGATCACATGGAAAGCAGAGGAACTCATAGTTTTTGCTTGTTTTACTTCCCCTGCCTGTTCTGTTTTAACTTTAATAAAAGGGTGATGTTGAATCAAATAAAAAAAAATTGATTTCTGCTTTGTTGATTGAAATTTGATGGTTTTAAGTTGCTCACAAGTTTTGAAAGTATTTGGACTGGTGTTCTTATCTTTCCTCAGTCTTGGGAATTTTCTTATTGTTCTTAATGATTTAAAATCAAATTTTTGGTTTTTTGTGGTTTTGATATTTGATTTTGTTCTTGATGAAGATGCTTTTTAATGTCTGTTAATTATGGTTGCTTTATATGGTCACTTCTTGAATGGTCTTTTCCAAAATATAGTTGTGCTCTGTAATTTATATAATTGTGGATTCGAAATGATTCAGTTATTTTCTGTACCACCTAATTTATAGACTTTAAAAGATGATGAGTCTGCTTTGCGTTGATTAGATTTGAGTTATTTTTTAGTTAGATTAAAAGGAGTATATGAGTCTTCTTTGTGCTGATTAGAAGTGAGTTATTTCTGAGTTATTTTATGAGTTAGACTCAAAAAGTCTGCTTTGTGCTGATAAGTTATTTCTAAGTTAGATGTGAGTTATTTACAGGAAAGTTGATTATTCTCTTTCAGTTTATGACAATGTAATATGATGCGTTTGCTCTATGTTGATATGCAAGTTTTGGATTTTGATTTTCATTCAATTATAAAAGTGCCTCCTTACTTTTTCAGGTGAAACCTTATGATTATTGGTCATCAATAGGGAAGACTTGTTGGCATCGATAAAGTTGCTAGTCATTTACTTTTGGAATTTGAACTCATATTAGAATTTCTTTTTCAATATCATTAGCTTGAATTGGTTTTACTTAATCAAATGGAACTTGTTATGTTTGTAGACTAGTTTCTCATGTTTTGCATTTTTTATGTTTCTATACGGAATATTGTAGTTGGAAGTAGATATTACTTGAGGTTAGTCTACTTTCATAGAAACAATGTTATTTTAGATGTATGTTTGTTATTAGATGAATACATAATGTACATGTTATCATTTTCCTATAAAAAATGTACATGTTTTCCTTCAAGCAATCAAATAAAATGGAAATTCCTACTTTAGAGAGAACTACATGATCAACTTCATTTTTTATATGATTCTAGAGATTTGGACTTTATAGAGTTTTTAACTACCTTACTTACATGGTGGAAATTTACTAATTTTAACATGATTAATTATGAAAAACTTGGAGAAGAGCATGTTCCAGCTAGATCAACTAAGTTTCTTACATTCTTTAAGTTCTTTACATATCCATATTTTTGTGAAATACTTCCTTGATTTTTGCAAGCCATTGACATTCACATCAATTTTATCATTCATTCAGATTGTTGATATATGTCACTTCCAAATAATTTGTTATCTCAAACAGCCATTACATAAAACTGGTTAATAACATAATATGGGCATATATATATATCATAATATTATGAACATCAATTTAATGGTGCCATGACCATTTCATTCTTACTAGTTGATGCTCAAACCATTACAAATTACTATCAGGGATGATCATGATAGAAAATATATTGTCACACGCTAAATTTGATGATGTTAACATTTATTTCAGATGGCTAACACAAATGTGAACGTGAAGAAGGCAATGAGTACTTTCATTGGCTTCTTGTAAGTAATTAATGAGATTTAATGTTACATATTTTCATATCAATGGTTGCAATGTTAATGTTATTTTTTATAATTAAAACAATGCGAAAATATTGTGCTAAAATGAAGGCTTCAAGGGGAAAGCTTACGGGTGAAGTAAGTATGTTTAATGTAACTATTCATATGACATGGAATTGATAAATTTTCATTGTAATTTAAGTGAGCTTGTGATCTGCAGGAAAGAAAACAACTAGTTGCTATTTGAAACAAGATGACGAAGGAAGAGAAAATCATTTATTTCAAGAATAATGAAATCCATACCCTTGAAGGTGGAGCGGAACAACCCGATCCTAGTCATCCATTAAGGCATGTCATCAAACGAAAGTCTCTCACACACTGTACTCCAAAGAAACTTATGGATCTTGTTGCAAATTTTGATGTGGGGAAGAGGAGAGCGATCGTGGAGATGAGATTTAGAGGGTTGTTGAATATGTAATGCCACAAGTTGAGGAGGACCTTCTTGAAACAAGTATTAGGTTGCTTCGATCCAGCCACCTACACATTGAATGCCCATGGTTCGACATTCAATGTGAAGGTAGATGATGTGAGTTCTATACTGGGCATCGTCAACGATGGCGAGGAGATAAAATTTGATGGCGATGTGAACGAAGTCAAAGATCTAAAGGAGAAACGGGTGAACACTGAAGGAGGTATTTTGGTGAACACCTTATCAAGGTTCTTGATCGAGGAGTTTGACGGTGACTATTAGAGGTAAGCGTTTGTGCTATACACCGTCAGAGTTTTATTATCTCCTCGATCAAAATCAGTTGCCAGTCATTCGTGGTTGCACACTATGAAGACACCTGCGGCCATCCATCAGAAGAATTGGGCTTCTTCTTGTTTTAAAATTTTTATGGATGGTGTCATGAGGTATCAAAAGAATCACTACGATAGCATCATCAGACGCTTGTTATTTGTCCATGTAAAAGATTTAGTGTACATTAACATACGTAAATCTACTAATAAGTTCATTTTGTTACAGTTTTTTTATCTGGAGAACTTGGCATGTACTGATGACTATGTTGACTTGAACCAACCTTTGTTGTTGGTGTGGAACACCAGGCCAATACAAAAGTCTTGAAGTTTGTAACTTCAAGGAGATGAGGGCCTAAAAGCTTTACGGTAAGCATTTTAGAATATTGTAAAATTGGTTGGTTAAATTACTATTGATTATTTATTACTAATTCATATGTATCTGTATTATGTAGATAGATATGACATAAGCTGTTATGGGAAATCGTGAGGTTTGGGAAGACCGTGAGCGTACGCACGTTCATGAGGAAGGAGATACATGCTTTAAGTGCACAAGGGCTTGCTCTTCAGGCGGAGGCGAGCTCCATAAGGGCAGATATGACACAAATAATTGAGGAGTAGAGAAAGATGATGGTCGTCCAAGAAAATATTTGCACAACTTTGGCGAGTCTTTTGGAACGGGACAGTGGTAAGTCTTGAACCCAAAACGATGAGCCACTCGTCACCTCGACTCAAGGTGAAGAACGAGGAGGTTCTGATGAGGAAACGTGTCACCCCTATGAAGAAGAGCATCCGTACTCTTCATCACCTTTAGATAAATGTGATAAGGATGATTCCTGCATCTAGTTCGATGCTTCTAAGAAATCAATGACTGGCCTACTATTGGTCAAGGAACCATCCAGTTGTATGACTGAAACGTCTAAAGGACATCAGAAGGTATTATTTTTTTTATTTGTATTTCATCTTTTCTACTAATATAATGTGTATAATCTTACTAGTAATCTAACACCTTACTTGGGGTTGTGCGTTGGTAGGGCAAATAAGTCATGACCGAGTCTATCGAAAGCCAACGCCCTATGTGGTTGCGCAACACTCGAGAAAGGAGAGATGGTCCTCTTCTTAGTTCACCCTATTTGAAGGGTAAAATGACCAATAAATGGAACATAATAGTCATACTAATCTAAAAAAATTCGACAAACAATCACTTCCAATTTTTTATCAAGTTTATCCTTTATTTGTCTTTTGTGGTGAGATTCTCATTAAATTTTATATCCATGATGTTGACCAGAGAGACCTAATGACTCTCGTTCTAGAGAATTGGCTTGGCTCGGAGGTTATAGACTTGTTTATCCAATTTTGACATTGGAGACTCGTTCTGCGTCAATAAGCGACCGATTTTGTTTTCTTCCCACGTTGTTTGTTGTGAGTATATATTACTGAGTATCATCCTTATTTTAGGTTGTATGTACTTGTATATTATATTTTTTTGTGCCACTGCAGAATCAATGTGTTTCGAAATTAGTAGAACTTCCTAATTTTGAACGCGGACATAAAATCATGGAGAGATATGAGGGTTTGCTTGAGCTACATATGATAGTAAACAAATTTAATGTAGTTAAGTTATTAAAGTTTGACTTAGTATGATTACGTAAATGTGTTGTGTAATATATATATGTATGTATGTCGATACACGATGGTAGAGATCATTGGTTGATGGACAAGATTCCCATCATGAATGGGGAAGTCACCATATGTGACACCTTGCCAAATGCCCGAATTAACGCGACACAGACCGAAATGGTAAAAAATATTGTATGTTCTAACCCTTCGTCATGACTTCTAATATCTTATATCATTTGTGATGTTGACATTGATTCCCCTTTTTATATATCGTGAATGAAATTATAGTTGGAAGGTATGAACATGATATTTGGGGATAAGCTCCATGTTTGGTTGCCCCAGTCAAGAACCTTCTGCACATTCAAAATTTCAAGGCCGCCCCAAGTGGTCACCTAATCAAATGTGTAAGTTCACTAATCGCGAATTTTATTAGGCTTCCTTCACCCTTTAATGATGCACCTATTATTACATTGCATGAGTAATTGTGGTGTATGGGTGATGAGATTTACGGATGACGTGAGGGCACAAATGGTTCACAACTATCATTCCCAGGTAATTTGTGAGATATTGTTTACATCTTGTTTTGTTTAGAGTTGGGGTTCTTTTAGTTATGTAATTGAGAATTTTCTCATTTGTGGTTGTCATTATTGAATTTTTTCAAGTGTATGATATTTTGGTGAATATACAGAATATTTTTACAGGAGTTGAAATCGCACAATCTTTTGTGTGGTATTCTTTTGAAGATCGTTAACCATCCTTCGAATAGCATGTATACAATGATACATTAGTGTGTTGACATGTTTTATAGTAGGAACTCATTTGTTTTAGAGACCCAACAACCACCAAAGGCGAGTCCTACTTTGATGCAAATGATGACAAAGAGGAGAAAAATGAAGGGATATATATATTGTATACGTTATTATGTAAAGTAATCGTATTTGTCATATTTTCTATATAATTATTGTGTACAATAAAAAACATATTTTTGTAAGTTACATATGTTTAGTGATGATATACAGAGTTTTATAAGTTATTGTGTATAATGATGATAAAAAAATTTATAGAATTATTGTGTACAATTATAAATAAATAGATTTTTGTAAGTTATTGTGTATAAGAATGATAAACAGATTTTGTAGAATTATTGTGTACAGTTATAAATAAATGGATTTCTGTAACTTATTATGTACAGTGATGATAATAAAAAATTGCAGAATTATTGTGTACAGTTATAAATAAACAAATTTTTGTAAGTATTGTGTATAGTGATGATAAACAAATTTTGCAGAATTACTGTGTGTAGTTATAAATAAATATATTTTTGTAAGTTATTATGTACATTGATTATTATACTATCTAGTGATTGTTAGACAATTTTTGCAAAATTACCATGTTTGGTGATTGTAAAGAATACTTGCATGAAACTAAGAAAATGACTTATTTGTCATACATATAATATAATGTACATTTACTGTGGTGGGGGATAAGAAAAATTGTACCAGCTTCCCAGCGGGCTGCCCCCTATGAGGGAGGCCAGGTCATACCGACCTGTCGTAATCTTATGGAAGAAGCTTCCAAGTGTGCTCCCATTTGGGAGGTCTGTTAGGGTTGACCTACCTCAGATTGAAATTTTACTTTTCTCTTTGTCATTTAGTCAAGCATCCTCTATCTTGGTTGAGCCTTTTCCTAGCCTGGTGAGTTAGAATACAAGCCAAACTATTTTCCTTTGGTACTCGGCTAAAGACCTTTCCTTGCCTAGTGAGTTAGACATCATTTTTCTCTTCTCATGTCTAGTCAGTCATTCTTACACTACCTAGTTCACTTCCTCTGGTGCAAGGTCAAGCGTTCATGCTCTAGCGAGGGTCTTTCCTTGATCCCATCTGGTGAGCTAGGGTGCTCAGCAGGCATCACTTTTTACCTTATCCAGCCAAACATTCCTGCTCTGGCTAGATCCTTATTCCTGTCTGACAAGCTAGTGTGCTTAGGATACATCACTTTTTACCTTATCTAGCCAAGCATTCCTGATCTAGATAGATCCTTACTCCCATCTGGTGAGCTAGAGTGCTCAGAAGACGTCACTTTTTACCTTATCTAGTCAAACATTCATATTCTAGCTAGATCCTTATTCCCGTTTGGCGAGCTAGAATACTCAGCATACATCACTTTTTAACTTATCCAGTCATCCATTCCTGCTCTCGAAAGATCCTTTTTCATGTCTGGCGAGCTAGAGTGCTCGGCAGTCATCACTTTTTACCTTATCCAGCTAGGGATTCCTACTCTAGCTAGATCTTTTCGTCTGACGAACAAGAGTGCTCGACAAACATCACTTTTTAATCTCGTCTGGTTAGCTAGATTGCCATACTACACATCACTTTTTAATCTCGTCTGGTGAGCTAGATTGTCACACCAGACATCATTTTTAATAGTGAGCTAGATTGCCACAGTAGACATGACTTTTTAATCACGTCTGGTGAGCTTCATTGCCACACCAGGCATCATTTTTTAATCTCTTCTCATGAGCTAGATTGTCACACCAGACCTCACTTTTTAATCCCATATGGTGAGTTAGACTACCACACCTGACATCACTTTTTAATCATGTCTGGTGAGTTAGATTGCCACAACAGACATCACTTTTTAATCCCGACGCAAGTCATTGAAGAGTCGGTTTTTTCTTTTATTTGACAAGTGTTGTTGTGTACACGATCTTAATCGTCTGCCAAACCTTGTGTTAGACATTCAAAAAGGAGATTGCTTCTTCTGCTCTGACTGGGGGATGGCCAAGGTGGAGTATTGAAGATAGTAGGGTGCCTCGTTTCCCAAGCTACCATCTTCCATGCCTTATTCGAACCTGTTCGAGTGTCATCTTTACTTCCTTGGTGAAACTCTATTAGCTTTCCGTTCTGCTCGAAAATCAGTAGTGATTCATCTTGAACTATTGGTTCCTCTACTTCATGTGGGCACCTAGGAGGAGCATACTCATGTGTTACACAGTTAGAAACCTTACCCCCTTGAATGATGGTGTAAAAATTCTTGACTACCCTCATGTTTTTATAAGGACCTCAGGTAAGGCTTGTCCTATGAGCTGGTGTACCAATTTTGCCATGATATGTCCTTCCGTTTTACCCAATGTGGGTGGCGAGAACTGGGGGTCGAATAGCCCAGATTCGAGAAATGTGGCCCATATCTATTATTTGCTGGGAGCGGCCTATCGCGGAGGACCGATGTGAGGTCCTGTATTTCAACTGGGAATGATCATGAACCCGTTTACTCACATGGTGCTGCTTTCTACTCATACACCAGCTTTGCAAAAATTTTGGTGGCCAAAAGGGACTCTAAGAAGTTAAGATGGATCATCACAACTGCCTTGTCAAGGGTGGCATACCGATGTTTACTCTCATCTTCCACGACGGCTCACATATTGCCTCCAAAAGATTCTTTGAAAGTCTTTGCTTTCATTTGTTCTTCGGCCTCCTTGTTCTCCTCCGTCTCAAAATGATGTCCTTCTTCCAAGCCCCTCCCATTACACTGCTCTTTCTTTATTCTTCATGGGTTAACCCCAACTAGAGCCTCCTTCAATAGGTGGTAGCATGATCTTCTGAAGTGGTCTCAGTTTCCTCAAGAGGCGGCAACTACTTTGAGCCAGGGTGTCATCTCGACCCTTCCCATATGGTTTCCCATTGTGGTTCTCTGAAGGAATAACGACACCACCAGCGGGCCTTTCAGTAGTGGAGGAAGATCCTTTCCGTACAAGAATCCGCCATGATTTGAGTGAACGTAAGTGCATCTATCCTCCTTATCCTGATTACCTTAGAGGGCACGACCACGGTACCATTTTTTGTTGGTTGTGTGATGGATCCTTCCCTCGGCGAGGTGAATGGTGGGTTCCCATCACGCCCTAGACCTTGTCAGAGTGGGATGAGAACATCAAACTATTTTTTACTTTATGGAGCAGTAGATGCTTCCAGTGTTTTGGAAGGGAACAAATTTGATGTCATTACCACAGACGACGCCAACTATTGATGCCGAAAATATCAACCGTAATGTTGCATGCCATCCCCTCTTTAGTGTGATATTCCTCTTGAACTTAGAATCTGTAAAACACAAGCAAAGAATCCAAAGAGCGAGGGGAACCGGGGGTGGTTATCTCACCTAAGGGCTTCTAGTGCCTAAATTAGTATCCTGGCTTTATTTTGGCATAGTTTCCTTAAGGGAGAAAATGTCTTACCTCTCATGTGGTAGATTAGGGTATTTATACCTGGAGCTTTAAGAGAGTAAGTGTTGGAATTATATCCATAAAGTAGGGTGTAATAACTATCTTTGAGTAAACAGTTATTTCTTTAACATTTATGTATTACTAAATTTTCTAAATAAATAAAAGTTTCATTTAATTAAAGTGTGTTTGTAATTTACTAAAGTCCTGGAACTAATATCAAAGAAAGAATAGTAAAGACCGAGCGATCTTCCAGACAAACTCTTCTAAGATAGTTCATAATGTTATTCACAGTCCTAGGATCAGCTGGGCAATCGAATCTAATTGTGACTGTTAGGTTGAACCAAATGATGTTGGTCTCAGGGCATGGGAGTGGAGACTCTAACGGTTGACCTAGACATATTATGGAACATGTTGAATAGACCAGTAACCAATTAGTTTAAAGCAAATTCATTTATTTATCTCTAAATCTAATTATTACACCTTAAGGGTATTTTCCTAATTACCTTTATCCTGAGGTGAATACGAAACTTAAGTTAGTTACTTGAAATCTTTGATATGCCAAAGGAGTGAGTTTGAATTACTGGACAATACCTTAGCTGTTGGGACCATGATTAAACTATGTTGGAGTTAAATGATTCACAAATATGAAATTCGTGATAAGATTGCAAAAGCAACAATATCACCTTATGTTTTATTGATGGGTGTGTGAATAAATAAACTGGGCATGATACTCGATGACATGAGTCATTGAATAAGACATTATGATCTGTACGAGACACTTCACTGATATGTCTTTCTTATTCACAATCAATAAAAGAGTTAAGGAAATAATAACTAGAAAGGTAAAATGATAATTTTACATCCCACTCTTGTTATTGATATTCACGAAAGATAATATTATAAAATATTTTGTTGGCCGT
The DNA here is from genome assembly GCA_003255025.1 of Datisca glomerata. Classification (NCBI taxonomy): domain Eukaryota; kingdom Viridiplantae; phylum Streptophyta; class Magnoliopsida; order Cucurbitales; family Datiscaceae; genus Datisca; species Datisca glomerata. The sequence continues at coordinate 1,037,464 of QANY01004038.1, read as the reverse complement.
GAAAAATAAATGTTTATTTGCATCAACAGATAATGTAGCACGCATGAATCGAGAGTTCTATCGAAATTAGACCTATAGTGGAGTCGTACGATGTCGGGATTAAATAAGTCAGAAATTTATGGAGATAAATTAGTCGGGTATTTAAATCTCATATTCATGTGGGTCCATTTGGTCTCAGGAGTAGCTCACAAGGACATGAATGAGAAAAAATAAGAGTTGGACCAAAAACGTGTTTTGAACCAAGGTACACTTCTCGAATCCATATAAGATGGGTGGTGTCATCACTAAATTAGTGAAGAGAAAAATTAATATTCAAATTAAATATTTTATTATTGGATAATTATTGGATAATTAATAAATAAAATAAAATATTTATTTAATTGATAAAGATCAATTTAATTCATCAATTTGGACTGATGAATCTGGACACAATTTTGGCTCTAGGAGAGATGTAAAAATCGCACATCGTAGTGCAAGGAGAGGGGATATTTTTGGCTTTATCATATAAGAGATTGTATCCTTATCCTTATCCCTGTCGCTAACCCTATCCCTAAGTGTGTCAATCAGAGATGAAAAATGTTTCTTTCTCCCTGCCCATATAGTAGTCGCTGATTTTTTACAGTAGGGGAAGAAAAAAATTTTGTTTTCTCTTTCAATCGTTGTTTTGAGATCCCACACTCAACTCCTATGTGAGAGATTTACTTCTGACGCTAACAACTAGTTGTCAGTGTAAGGATCAATTGATAGCTCTGTGAATCTCAAGAACGAAGAACGCAAGATAGGGAATTGGATCCTGCCAAATCAAAATTTCTTTATTAGTTGAAAATGTATAAATTGTTTCAATCTTTGCTTGATACGTTTATATGATTATACATGTTCATTGATTGATTTTGTGTTTAATTGGATAAAACATTTGTATGGAAATTTCTTGATATTCTGCTTCCACCCATGGACTAGTCATGGTTCATTAATTTTTTCTTCAAAATCTAAAATTTGATCCAACAGGAAGCGTGCTAGAGAAACCTCGAGAGCTTGCGAGGGAAGCCTTTCGAGGCCTGACGACTGACGTTGATTGGATGGATGGGAGGCGATCTTGACATAAAGTGATGGTGATTAAATGTTGATATGTTCTTCGAAGTCATCTATCACGGGCTGATTTGACAAGCTGTCATAGTGATTGGACCAATCGAGTGTTTGGGCTTATAAGATGGTGCCATATGGGATGTTACTTTTGGCAGGTAATGATGTTCTTGGGACTCGGGGTTACTCGAGCTCTCTTTGCGAGCTCCATCCTTGTTGTCCTTTATCTACTCAGGTTTGTGCAACTCGAGCTCTTTCAGGATCGACTAGGTGAGGTCGGGCCCTCTCCTTTGAATCCTCATTTGGTCATGAGATTTTTGGTGCGGTATGGCACGTTTCATCACGTTGTTTGTGGTCGGGAAATACCCATAACATATATTTTTATTAGGGATATGTATTTTGGTTATGGATAATGATATATCTATTTTGGTTATGGATATAATATATATTTTGGTTATGGATATGATATATATTTTGGTTATGAATATGTATTTTGCATTTGATGTGTTTATGGGTTGGATTATGAGAGATAGACTGGTCATTATCTTTGAATAATTTGTTTGAAAGGAAAAGTTGGAACTTTGTTGGTCTGTGGTAGGCTCGTTGTATTATGGTACTTTGATGATATAGAACTATTAGCAATAGCGAGCATATAACAGTAATTTTTTTTGGACACTAGTTATTTTATCATAAATAAGAACTCAACAGGAACATAAAGGTTTTCAATAATCATAAAAAGAATGTAGATGAAAAAGTCTAGAAATTTTCATAAATAATGAGACTCATAATGAGAAATCTGAAAATTTTTAAAAATTCAAAATAATGTCAAAAACTCAAATTAAGAAGAAGAAGAGAAAAAAAAAAGAAAAGGAAGAGGGAGAATAATTTCACCTTAACCTGAATTAAGAAGAAGAAAGGAAAATTAAAATAATTAATTTCACCTTGTTACCTTCTAGGAGATGATTAAGTTGAAGAAGAAGAAGAATTTTTCATTACCACATGCATTGAATAATATATAAAAATGTAAGATAGATTAGAATTTGAGGACTTATAATGAAAGAGAATAAGAAAACTTTATTTTAAATATCTTTTTACACTTAACTAAGTAGGGTATGGAGAACCTGGACAATGAAGCTCTCTGTAATGTGTGGAAGACTGTGCAGGACCAAATCGTAACTCTACAACGGGAACTTGCAGAAATGAATTAATGGACCAACAATAGGAACGGGATAATTTGATGAACCAGCGTGTTGAACGAGATGATCAGGCGACTAGACAGACTAACCCTGACGTGAGCCATAATGTATAGTAAGATGACACCGAGTTCTAGTCCAGAGATGAAATAAGGGAAATGGACGGGAAAAATCATCCGCTAGAGCCTACAACAGAAAAAGCGGTCGAAGAGATGCTAGAGAGAAAGATGATGGAAATGTGAAAACTAGGGAGTACGGGAAAACTAATCTAAACTCACTCATGCGCTTACCTCTATGCCTAGAAATACTTACAGTCTGATCACAAAGAAATTCATAGCTCCAAAGTTCAAGTGTTACGAAGGTGAAACTGACCTAATGGACCACCTCAAATGATTCAAACAAGTAACAACCACGTACCAACACGAGGATGAACCCATGTGTTGAATGTTTCTAACCAGCCTAGACGGCAACGCCTTAAAATGTTACCACTCCCTTCCTTCTCATTCAATTAATAATTTTACTACCATGTCATCTGTTTTTTTGTAATAGTAGTCCACGCACTGCTCAGTTGTGGAAGATTCAGAGTACCGCATAACCATCCATATCCATAAAAAAGGATACTCACTACGAGAATACACGCATCGAATCAAAGATAAAATGGCCAAAGTAGAAACTGTGATGATCGGGTGGCGAGGCTGGCTTTCAGGTGGGGTTAGACCCAAACTCCCCCTTGTTTGATGACTTAACAAAAGTGAAGCCACTTACAATGGTGGAAATGTTCCAACGTGTGAAAACATACATTACTTTGGAAGAAGAAAAGACGAGCATGATGAAGTTGCTAGAACGTAGATCTGAGGAACAACAGAAGAATGCCCAAAGATTTGGCTCAACTAAGAAGAGAACGGAAAGAGCCGAGAGGAGTGACGGATGGGGTGAACGCAGGACGGAGAAATATTACAAATGGGGAAGGACAATAGAGAGGATCCATCCAAGAGACAAGGTCTACACACTGCTTATGATATTTGTCAAGCGGATCCTTGAAGCAATGAAAAAATCGTGGTTGAAAAGATCGGCAATGCTGATAAAAGACCGACGTCACTGATGAAGGAGCCTAGCAACAGAGGCAGAGATCGGTATTATTTATACCACAGGATCTATGGACATTATATCGGGGTTTGTTATCAGCTAAATGACTACAATTAAGAGCTGGTGAAAGAAGGTACCTTCAGTAGTAGGTACTAAAAGAAGAACAAAAATTGACAACAGAAAAAGAAATTCAAATTAAAGACAAAGAGCCCCTTTGAATTGTTGATACGATCATCACCCTGACGAATAGGAGGGGACGACGAGAAAAGAGTGCAAAATGTATTGTAAGAAACCAACAAAAGGCAAGGATCGGTAATGGGAAAGCGCATTAATGGGCCACAATAGCTTGCCACTTATCTTTGATGACCTAGACTTGGTAGATCACTATGGACAATACAATGACACATTGTTAATCACAATTTAGGTCGAGAATTGTCTCTTGAGGAGAGTCTTGGTCAATGATGGAAGCACAATCAATATCCTTCATTAATAAAAAAAATCAAAGAAATGTCAGTGGGGTCCCCTAAGCTGCAAGGACCATCACGGCCATAGATAGGTTAAACGAGCCAATTACATACTCTAAAGGAATAATAGTGCTCCATATAAACACTGAACAATTCAACCATATTACAAAATTTGTAATGGTAGTAGACAACATCATCCCCACATAATGCCATATTGGGAAGAACATGGTTATACAAAATGAGGGCCATTCCGTCAACCTATTATCAAGTGCTTGAGTATACATCACCAGATGACATCAAGATGATTAGAGGAGACCAGGATGTCGCTCGATCTTGTGTCTTATCGACCCTAGGATGCGTCAACTGAATTGCACTGGAAAAGAATAAAAAATTGTCGAGAACGGACATAAAACTGTAGAAGTAGATCAATAGCAATCAAAGGAAGATGGATGGGAGGGGCCATCAAATCTCAAGTACAAAGCAGCAGAAGAGACAAAACTGATATCCATATTAGACGAAAATGAGAAGATGACCTGAATATGCGCTCAACTTAGCAAGACAGAAAAAGAAGAGTTGGTAGAATTCTTAAGAAGGAACAAAGACATGTTCACAAGCACAACCCAATAAATCCCAGGTATAGATGAAGAAATTATTTTCCATAAATTAAATATTGATCCCTCTATCAAGCCAGTAAAGCAGAAGAAAAAAAGCTTCACGCTAGAACATGATGCAGTGATAAAGGAAGAAGTGGAGAAAATCTTGAATGTTGGTTTCATTAGGGAAGTCCATTACCCAGAATGGCTTGTAAATGCCGTGATGGTGAGAAAGAAGAATGAGAATTGGAGGATATGTGTAGATGTTACAGACCTAAACAAAGTCTACCCAAAGATGATTATTCAAAGCCGATGATATAGAGATGGTGGATGCCATGTTCGGACACAAACTTCTTTGCTTCATGGACGCATAATCAGGATATAATAGGTGAAAATGTTCCAACCTGATCAGGAAAAAACTTTCTTTATAATTGAACAAGGCATATTCTGTTATAAGGTAATGTAGGTGCGACGTACCAGAGGCTGGTAAACAAAGTTTTCCACGATCAAATCTAAGCAACGATGGAAGCGTACATGAGTGACATGTTGGTCAAAAGTAAGAAACAACAAGACCACATAAAAAAGAGTCATATGAAGCAAATTTTGGAAACGTCGCGCTCACGCAGTAGAAGCGTGGGGCTTTTTAAAAAATTTATTAAAAACAAATCTTTTTCGATAAAAGAAAATAAACGCGACGCAACCGTTTCTAAAATAAAATTTTATATTGAGAAACATTTTCAATCAGATCCATTATATATTTATATATTAAATTGAAGTAATACATGGATATAGAATAAATACATATTGTAGTCTAATCAAGCATCCTCGCAAACCAACAATCTTCTGATCCCATGAACAATCGAAGACATACATGGCACTGCAGTGCACCGTGAGGTATCACAGTGCCTCACGACACTGTCATTCATGGCACTACTTTAGTGCCTTGTGGCGTAACAGTATTGCACGCCTAATTGTAGTGCCAAGTGACACTACAGTAATCTACGTCAATTTCTGATTTGCAATTAGTGATTGACATGTGGCAGTCCAACATGTCTCGTGGTAATTTCTGTAAATTATTTATTTATTTTAATCATATAAATATCTAGACATCAGTTAATTCAAAATAACTTATCCGATCATCATTATCAACTAGTTTATCTATTAGTTCATAAATAACATATTTAGTTGATTCAAATTTTGAATTATTATCTAATAATAATTTAACATTATCTAATTTTACAAATTAGATATACTGTCTCAATTTTTGATAATTAAAAAATTAATTGATATAATTATTATATATAATATCTAAAATTTAATATAAATAATTAATTAATAAATCAAGCATAATTATCTCATAATTATATACTTGCCCAAAAATATAATTTTTTTGCAAGTTAGTCATTTTCTCATATCCTGAAATATTGACACCCTAGACTGTGCAGAACATAAGTGACTTGGGGACCGTGGACCAATAATCCTAAGCTCCAATAAACTAGATTATTAATTAAATAATGTTATTTATTAATTTCATTATTACTCCACTATAAATATGAAATTATACTCTTAGAGATTATATAATGTATTTACAGAGTATTCTCTACAGTCCATTGATATAATCATTTTATGTAGTTCTACCATCAAATTATTGGTTCATAAATTAGAACTGGTAAAAATTACCATTTTATCATTCTAATTACCTCTTGATCCTTAAGTACAATTAATTCACTAGTTAATTGCTAATTTAGAACGTATTATAAATCTGAACTAAATAATCATTCAGTTTTAGAATTAACACTTAAGAAAACCAATATACAATCCGTGGGGAAAGATTAGATTCCAAATATTGTAAGATCATGTTCTCAGTCATGCATATCACTAAATCTCCAATATAAAAGTCACTAATCTATTTTATAAACAAACTTTAATAAGTCAATCATAAGATCCAGTAAACCTGTATAGGAGTTCATGACTACTCAGGATTCAGACTGATCTACATAAGATGATCAGATACGAGATCATAGTCTCATTAATGAATAAGGAATTTTTAGTTATTTATATAAATTATTCAACAATTATTTAAAGAACAATTATAAGAAAAATGTAATTCATTAAATTTCATATTAAAATGTCAATACACATGTTTGAGGGCATAACTCCAGCAATCTCCCACTTTCCCTAAAACAAATGTGGAATCTCTCTAAACCCCATGTTATGCACATGGACCTCAAATGACTTCACAGGAAGTGTCTTGGTAAATGGGTCTGCCAGGTTCTGATCCAACATTATCTCTATAACAGTCAGATCATCTCGGTATACAATCCAGACGTCGACTTTCGATTATCCTTATCTGATTCCTAATTAGTATATCCACGGTGATTCATGTCTCCACCTGAACAAACAAGCATATAGTTAAACCAATATTAGATTGATAACACTGACAATTTCCACTACATAATAGTTGTCTGGTCTCGTACACAACATGACATACATGAGACTACCAACAGCTGAAGCATAAGGAATATTTCTCATATCTTCTTCCTCCTAATATGTCTTAGTACATTGTTCCTTAGAGAGGACGATTCCATGTTTGGTCTCTAGTTGACCTTTCTTGAAATTCTCCATAGAAAATCTCTCCAGCACCTTACCAATATAAGATGTCTGAGAAAGTGCCAAGAGCTTGTTCTTTCTATCTCTTACGATTTGGATGCCTAGAACATATAGCCTGTATCTTCCAAATCTTTCATTTGAAATTTCTCAATTAACCACTTCTTTACTTTTGACAAAGTTTATACATCATTCCCAATGATAGAATATCGTCAACATAAAGAACATAGAAAATCACTATCTTATCTTTGATATATTTATAAACACAAGCTTCATTAACATTATTTTGCTTGAAGCCATACAATTTAATAATTTCATCAAATGTAAGATTCCAAGATCTTGATGCTTAGTTTAATCCATAAATGGATTTAAGCAACTTTCGTACTTACTGATACTGTCATTTTTTCACGAACCCTTCTAGTTGCATCATATAGATGCTTTCTTCAAAAGAGTCATTCAGAAAAGATATCTTGACATCCTTTTTCCCTATTTCATACTCTAAACTAGCAGCTATGGATAAAAGGATGCGAATGGATTTTAGCATAGCTACGGGAGAGAATGTCTCTTCATAATTGGCTCCTTCATTTTGTGTATAGCCCTTGGCTATCAGCCATGTCTTGAAAGTCTCTACTTTCCCATATGCACCTCTTTTCTTCTTGAAAATCCATTTACATCCAATGGGCCTCACATCTTTAGGTGGATCAACAAGATCCTAGATGGAATTGGAATACATTGATTCCATTTCTTGGTTCATGGCATCTTGCATTTCTCCTTTTTAGGATCATCCATTACCTCAAAAAGGTAAATGGATCGTGCTTATTAGTGCCAGACACTAGGACATGTGTCTTTAGTTCATAACAAATAGGATGTCTTACAACCCTCCCACTACGACGTTGCACCGGGTTTCCTAAATAGGAACTATGGTTTTTGTAGTTTGTCATTTATCAGTTGATGATGAAGGTGGTCTGATCTCATCATATGCTAAATCTTCAAGAACTATTTTGCTTCGAGGTTTGTAACTTTCCATATAATCGTGTTCAAAGAAGGAAGAATTTGTCGATACAAACACCTTTTGATCCTTGTGACTATAAAAGTACTCACCTCTAGTCTCTAGAGCATAGCCAACAAATATACACACTTCAGACCTTGAGTCTAGCTTTCCAGTCTTAGGTCAAAACGTGAGCTAGACCCCCATATATGGAAATGATGCAAACTGGGTTTAGAGTCATTCCATAACTCTAAAGGTGTCTTGCTTACAAACTTAAAAGGCACTACATTCAAAATTTAAGTTGCATTTGAAGTGCATATCCCAAAAAAGTGAGTGGTAGTGATGAGTAGCTTCACATCGATCTAACCATATCCAATAAGATTTTCTCCTTTCTAAAATACCATTTTGCTGTGGTGTCCCAGGTGCTATGAATTGGGATAGGATGCCATACTCCAACAGATAATCCTTGAATTCTAAATCCAAGTATTCACTACCTCGATCTAATCGAAGTGTTTTTAATGATTTTTCTAATTGCTTTTCAACTTCAGCTTTGAAGTCCTTAAACTGTCCAAAAGTTTTTTTAGGCTTTCTATACATTACGTAAGTATAACCATATCTTCAGTTCGTTAATAAAAGTGACAAAATGCGCATACCCACCACTAGCTTGTACATTGATCGGTCCACAGACATCACTATGTACTAGCTCAAGTAGTTCAATGGCTCTTTGGCTCTTTTCTAGTGAAAGGTCTCTTGGTCGTTTTTCCCTCTAGAATGGATTCATAAACATGAAGAGTTCCAACTTTTAGTTCTCTCAAAGTATCATGCTTTGTTAACCTATTTAATCAATCGAGATTAATATGTTCCAACTTAAGATGTTATATATACGTGTTATCATCATCTTGAGAAACTCTTTGAATAATTCAAAATTATTTAACGCACGTTTAGTAAGTTTAAGCATATACAGTCCGATCGAAAAATTTGCATGACAAATATTGAATCCATTCTTAAAATAATAACTCATTATTACTTAAAAAAGTTCAAAAAATTGTTCATGTAGTAACGAAAGAGAAATCAAATTTCTTAAAAATTCAGGAATATGTTCAAAAATAAATATTTATTTCCAAAATTAAGGTCGACTATTCCCAATGCTTTTGCTGACACAAGCACACAATTGCCAACTCTCATAATGACCTCGCCATCAGCAAGCTCCCTTGACGTATCAAGCATCTACAAAGACGAACATACATGGTTAGTGGACCTTGAATCAACGATGCAGGATGATGAATCACTTTCCACTAAGCAAGCTTAGAGAACAAGTAAATTATATTTACCTTTCTCTTTCAGTTCGGAGAGATACTTGTTACAGTTTCTCTTCCAATGACCTTCAACCCCACAATGGAAACATTTACCCTTGGGCTTGTTGTCGTCCTTGTTCTTCTTGGCTTTCGGCAATGTCTTGGCTTTCTTCCCTTTCTTGTTCTTACCTTTGCCCTTACCATTGATCTTCTTCCTCTTGTTACTTTTAAGAATGGTGGAAGAAGGCTTTTTTTCAACAACATTTGCCTCGCGCTCTTTGGCCATACTCCTATTGAGTGACTCAAAAGTCTACACTTCATTCAACAATTCGATCATGTTGAATTTCAACTTGTTCATAATAAAGTTGGTGGTGAACATAGAAAAAGTCAGTGTGAGCAATTCAAGTATAATGCTGACTTGAGTTCGTTCATCAAGGGTCCCTCCATGTACTTCTATCTCATACATTATGTTGATCATGTTCAAAACGGAAAAGTACCTTTGTTCATCTTGGTCGTCATATAGCTCCTTGTAGCCTCATGACGACTTTGATCAGACTGCTATCCAAACATCATCTGTAGAGATTTCATAATTTCATAGGTAGCCTCCATACTTTCATCCCTTGTTCTGAGAACAGAATTCATGCTCATAAGCATGTAGCACTTCGCTTTGTTGTTGGATTGAATCCAAGCATCAAATTTGTCCAAAAGAGATTCCTCTATGCAAATGTTCTGGCTTTCAAAAGACAAGTAAGGGACGGGAAAGGGGAAGGGAGTTTTGGGAACAAAGCCCCCAGATTTCAAAGAATTCTTTGGGGCATTTGCAACGGGCTCCTCAAGACATTCATTAGTAAGAACATATTTGTGGTTCTCACAAAATAACATCAAGTTTAAATTTGATATTCATCTTATGAAATTATCATCATTCAATTTCTCAAGCGCAAGTAAAACAGTAATAGGGTTGCCCATGGTAGACATAATAATAACTGAAAAATAAAATATACATAATTCAATATAATTGAAATAAAGATCCAAAATTTGGAAAGTAAATGTGATGCATGAATGCAACATATTAAACATATAAATTTAACATTTACTAATCCATCATAAAACAACCTAACAATTAATGTGTTGCCATAGGGTCAATCCGATTTATCTTAGACTGTCTATGAGACATTATCATCTTCATTAATTAAAACTTAAAATATCTCATATTTTCTATTTTAACAATAACTCATCACTAATTCGGTCAAATCACAATTATCCACTCAAAACTTAATTGTAACTTTGTGAGTGTAACCCATTATTTCAGATTTCATGACTTGATTTAGAATATGCCACCTTAGGGTCAGTCAAAAATAAACTACATCACATAGTCCTATCTTCTTAAGAAGTCCAACCTTGGTGTTGATACAGCTTGAAACCTTCCTTAGGAGATGAAAACAACGCCATCTCGAGGCCCTCACTGTACCTCATGGTGTTGTACTAATAACGGAGACCATAGGTTACATTGATATGTCAAACTTCTTCCACTCACTATTTTAGGATAATGTGTTTCTATTTTAACTAATTAATTAATTCTAAATTAATTACTAGTTAAAACAATAACCCAATGAATGTGAAATTAACAGTTAATCTAATCTTATTGGTCTAAATTTATTTAACCTTCTAAAGAGCCTAAGTCAAAATTAGGTGAACTTAGAATAACTAATTAATGACATTCATCAAACTTTAATAAAACTCTTTTAATAAATTTGGTTATCCTAAATGTTACTATAGCCTTTAGAATTGTGTGATTACCAAGTTTGAACTATTTAAAACCTAGCAGTTTACATGCAATTGATTTAATAAAATAATTCATATAAATATATTAGGACAATCATAATCAATCATGTTTCTACTAATGAGATGCATGATTAAATAAAATTGTGTGGGGTTTCATATATGGCATGTGATCAACTAATGCATGGTCATGTTATCAATCATATCAATAAATATTTATTTAACAATTAAATAAGCTAATGATGAACCGGGTGACTATAGGGTATTTCTAAATTACAACCATTGAAAAAAATTACAAAGAGGAATTCATGAGTACATATTTCCAAAATATCTCATTCTTCACAAGAGGTCCATCTTCATAATCTTCATGCTTCGAACAAAACTTTTTTAATTAAGATAAACAATTTTTCTTAATTAAATAATCCCTATTATTATCTTTTTAAAAATTATTGAACTGGATTTAGTAAAAAATAATTTAATTTTCCAACGGTAACGCTGCCGCTGGACCACCAGCAGTGCCAGCGCCAAAAATCCATTTTCCAGTGCCGGCGCTGAAATTCCCTAGGAATTCCAATTTTTCCTTTTCTTCCTCGTTCGTCTCATGCATTCTTCATCATTTCGTGATCAAAATTTTACAATATAATATTCAAAATATATTACAAAAAATTATATGCCCCAAAACGACTTACACGAGATCTAAGGAACAAAAAAACAAAGTCTAACCCCATAGTCACCATACAATTAACGATTCATCATTAAACCATACATTCAAAAAATAAATCATCCATTCATTCATACATTTCAAAATATATTATGAACAATGCAAGAACACTCACGCTGTATTTAATATACAAATATATAATGACCGTTTTGATACCGATTGTTAGAAATGTGGCGCTTGCGCGGCGAAAGCGTGGACTTTTTAAAAGAATATTAAAAATGAATCTTTTTTGACAAAAGAAAATAAACGCGACGCATCGGTTTCCAAAATAAAAACTTTTATTTAAAAATATTTTCAATCGAATCCATTATATACATTTATATATTAAATCGAAGACATACAAGAATATACCATATATACCTCTTGTAGTCTAATCAAGCGTCCTCGTAAACCAACGATCTTTCGTTTTCACGAACAACGAACTTTGAGATCCACACCAAGATCTTCCAAGTCAATCCTCAAACATACTAGAACGTGTGTGGGCAAGTAGAATATAGCAAGAACCTTTTTCTGTCCCTAGATGTACTCAACACATGATATCTAGAGATTTTCAGAGAATGAATAATTTTGTGAGACTAATCTCTGAGAGAATACAATGATTATTCACAAAGAGTTTTTTTATTAACTATTTAATCTCATAGACTTTCACCTTGATAGCAACTGTGTTGTTAGCACACAAAAATCCAGCACTGAGGCCAATAGAATAATATCTATATATATTTTCTAGGCACCCTAAATTTTAGGGATATACACAAAATTATCATTACAGTGAGACCCACTGCAACTGTGTGCAACTGCAGTGCCACAGACACTGTAGTGTGTCGTGCGGTACCATAGTGCCTAACGACACTGTAATTCACGATGCTACTATAGTGGCGTGTGACACTACAGTATTGCACGCCTAACTGTAGTGCCACGTAGCACTATAGAAGTCCATGTCAATTTCTGATTCTCAATCAGTGATTGACATGTGACAGTCCAACATGCCACATGGTAATTTCTGCAAATTAGTTATTTATTTTAATCAGATAGATATCTAAATATCAGTTAATTCAAAATTAATTATCTGATCATCCATATCAACTAGCTTATCTGTTAGTTCACAAATAACATATTTAGTTGATTCAAATTTTGAATTATTATCTACTAATAATTTAACAATATCTAATTTCACAAATTAGATATATTATCTCACTTATCGATAATTAAAAAATTAATCGATATAATTATTTATATATAATTTCCGAAAATTAATATAAATAATTTAATTAATTAATCATACATAATTAACTCATAATTATGTACTTGCCCCAGAAATATAATTCCTTTTGCAAGTTAGTATTTTTCTCAAGTCCTGAAATATCACACCCTAGACTGTGTAGTAAAGAAGTGACTTGAAGACCATAGACCTATAATCCTAAACTCCAATAAACTAGATTATTAATTAAACTATTTGATTAAATATCTTATTTATTAATTTCATTATTACTCCACTATAAATATGGAATTGTACTCTTAGAGATTATAGAATGTAGTTACAGAGCATTCTCATGTAGTCCATTGATATATCATTTCATGTAATTTTGTCCTCAAATTATTGATTCGTAAATTAGAGTTGATCAAAATTATCATTTTACCCTTCTAATTGGCTCTTGATCCTTAAGTACCATTAATTCACTATTAAATGGCTAATTAATAAGCGTATTATAAATTTGAGCTCAATAACTATTCAGTTTTAAAATTAACACTTAAGGGAACCAATATACGATCCGTTAGGAAAACTTGGATTTTAAATCTTGTAAGATCATATTCTCGGCCATCTATATCACTGAATCTCCAAAACAAAAGTCACTTGCTTGTTTTACAAACAACCTTAACGAGTGAACCCAAAGATCTAGTAGACATGTATAAAAGTTCATGATTACTCAAGATTTAGACTGATCTATATATGATCATCAGATTGATGTGTATTAAATCTTTATGATAAATGACAAGTTAACAAAGATATTAATTTACATCGGTCATGTCATATATAATTGTAATGTATAAAATACATTCACTAAGATGTCTATCCACATCAATGATTTGGATCTAGATCACATGCATTCATAATTTTTAGTGAACTGTTCTAACAACTACTCATTAAAGATTTCATATTTTAATATGTTGCTAACAATTTTATTCATTATTTATTATCTTAATCCTCTCATACTAATACAAGATCATAGTCTCATTAATGAATATGAAATTTTTAGTTATTTATATAAATTATTCAACAATAACTTAAAAGAATAATTATAATAAAAATATAATTCATTAATTTTATATTAAAATGTCAATACACATGCTTTTAGGGCATAACCTCCAATAGTTGTACCCCAAAAAATGTACGTTCAAAGTTTCCACCAGAAAGTTCCTTGGTCATCTGGTCACGCGGTCACGTAGCAGGGAATTGAGGTCAATTCAAACCAAGTGAAAGCACTAAGAAATGAAGTCCCCAAGAACTCACAAGAAAATACAAAGTCTGACAGGAAAGCTAGCAGCCTTGAAAAGATTCCTCTCGAAGTCAATAGACAAATGCAAGCCATTTTTCGCAAAGATCAGAAAAGATTCCATAAACAACTGGGATGATGAATGTAAAGAAGTTTTCAATAAAGTCGAAGAATACCTTGCATCGCTCCCACTCCTATCTAATTCTCTCCTGGGAGAAGATTACGCCTATACATAGTAGTATCACAGATGACGATGAGTGTCGTTCTGATAAGGGTGGAAGACAAGTAGAAGTTTGATGCACTCCCTTGAGTTAAGTGAAAGATTAGCCAAGTGGGCCATTGAGCTGGGCAGTACGAGATTCGATATGAACCTAGAACGTCAGTAAAAGGACAAGTGCTCAAAGACTTCATTGTAGACTTTACTAGTGACGAGGAATCTCAAAACGGGAAGGTTATGGAGGAAACAGAAAATGGTCGTTGGTTCTATTTTTAGACGTCTTGTTAAACAACCGTGGAGCAAGAGCCAAAATTATTATCCAAGCATTGTCTGGGGGGATCATGGAATAGTCGTTGTCCTTTGGTTTTGAAGCCTCAAATAACAAAGCTGAGTACGAAGCCATAATTGCAGGAATCAGAATGCTACATGAACTGGGGGTAACAGAAATAAAAAAAAATTGTGACTCTATGCTGATTGTTAAATAGTTCATAGGAGAGTACACGACAAAGGATCCTAGGATAGTGGAATATTTACAATGGATGACGAATATGTTAAGTTTTTTGAAGGAACGAGATCCAACAGATTCTCAGAACTGAAAATAGTCATGCAGACGCTTTAGCAACCCTGTGGTCGTCATTACAACTCCCATATAAAAGGAACGTCCCTGTGGAATTCCTCAAGGAACCAAGCATCAAACATCCATCAACAATCATCACAAAGGTCGAAACTGATGTGGAACCCAATTGGCAAGACGACATTATCCGTTACCTGAAAAGTTTAGAACTGCCAAAAGATAGTCTTTTTGCAGGGAAACTCCAACAGAAAAGTGTGAGGTACTCGTTGATTGATAGCAGACTCTATCGCATGTCATTTTGAAGACCATATTTGAAATGTCTTTCAATAAATATCTCACCGTGAACAAATGATTGAGCATAAAATTGGCAAAAAAATCTCTTTAGCCAATATTATTTCAAAGAAAATATAAAAGAAAGAAATTGTAGAAAACTGTAAAAAATGTATATTGTAGACAAAATTTTGAATAAATATTTATAGATATATTTGGGTTAATATTCTAATACCTCTAAACTGACCCAAAAATAATTTATCTGATAAGAGGGGTACTTTCGAGATAATAGATAAAATTACATTTTAACACAATGTTTACAGAAATTAGGGCGGAGGAGAGTTTTTGATTGATGGAGAAAGTTTTAAGTCAATAAATTAATTTTGATTAAGGGTCCTTAACTGGTACTTAAACAGACAGTGTAGCAAAAAGTTAGTTACTTTGAATGCTTAAATAATTATACGGTCCCTAGAATAAACTAGTCTTATAAGACCAAACCAAAGGGACTCGTCCACTTGAGGAATTCACGCAGCAAAATTGTTGGACGCTCAAGTTAAAAATTCTTATACCAAACCAAAATGAGTCCTCTACTTGGCAACTTAAAGTGGCTGGACCTCTGTAATCGCAATGATATAAACATACAACCTCCGTGCCTGAGTAACCAAACTATTGATTGAAGGATTATTTCAGCACGTCCTATAGCTCAAAGATCAGATAATTAAAATATACGACGGTTTTTCCAGACTTGTTTTTCGTTTGGACAAATTTTTCCAAAAAGAAAGTCAACTTTTATTGTTTCATTGCTACTGAATTCCCTTTTTAAGTTGGTTAAATCCTTCTCGCCTCTCTCATAATGAACTTGCTTATACTTCTATATATAAATGTCATAATCAATCTATTTTTTGGGGTTGAAATATCTCTTGGATGGAATATAAAACCATCCAAATGGAAGGAACGTCTCAAACATCTCAAGTATGGTAAAAGCCGAAGGAATCCGTTTGTTAGAACAGTATCCGGTTGTGTAAATCTTTTTTATCCACACTTAAAAAGTTAAAAAGGGTCATTGGAGACACCAATATCATAGTGAAAATCACATTTTAGGATTCCAAGAAGTGCTTCTGAAGGAATAATGTGGTATGAAATTGGGCTGATTTCTATAGGACGTTCGAAAGTACTGAAGGACCAAAACGTATTGAGGTCATGAATCAAGATGAAAATGAAAACCCTTCTTCAAGACATCGCGTTCTCATATCTTGCATTAGACTCTGAAGTAATGTTGGGTTGCTAGTAACAATGGCATCCACATGTTCAATCAACATACTTTGCATGGAGTCAACATCATCCACAGTCCACGCATATACCTTCTTACCTCTCCTGTTAAAAAAAAATCCACATTGTTTAAGTACAAACCAATCAAAACACTGCACAAAAAGAATTGATATTTGAAATATATACTATTCCCCCCAATGATGCCCGTCATACCCATGCAAGATTCTCACAAGCTTTTCATTGACCAATGGATGGTAGACGCCAACCACCCCGGCTCCCTTGATCCTCAGCAAGTTGGTTCTCTCCCCGGTGGAATGATCCTTCATCACAATATAGCCCACCTGCCATTACATAGATAAAGAAAATTTTGTCACTGATTGCAACATCTGTTTTTGGAGAAATTATTAGGGATGCCGGTGACATTGCGGCTGTCCTGATGGTCGTCCAGTCCGAAACTAAACAGTCCAGATCTGTTCTGACTTTAAAATTAAAAAATTAAAATATAAAATATGAAATAGGTCTATTTTTTTAATTTCCTTCCTAAGCAGTTCAGAGCCGTTCAGATCTGAATCCACGGCCCAAAGCTTCCAAGAGTGGGTCCACAGCCCCAACGTAGCCGGTATCCCTAATAATTTCTCTTGGTTTTGGTTGTACAATGGCAGCGGTACATGCCGCAGAGGCTGCAAATATACCAAGTTGTACCTGAGTCTTGCACTTATTATACAGATAAATGAAGATAACCCAACTCTCAACGAAGCCCAAGATTTGCGAAATAGCTTAACAGTAAAGATCTAATAGATAATAATTATCACGGGTTTACATAGAGTTCTACTCCCTCAAACCACAAACCATTCTCCTGTAACAGAACTTTCAGCACAATGGAAGCCAACTTCCATGCAAAAACTCTTCAGTTCTAGAATATCAAACAAATGAAATTTTGGTAACTTAGAAAGCAGTTCTTGCTCACCGCAACATCTGATGATAATCTGATAAGGTCCCTTGCTAAATTGTCGTTTTTCGCCCACACAAGGCAATTTCTACAGTGTGTTCTCTCAACCTGAAAATCTTGTATGAAAAACCTTAAGAAAGAATATATGAGACTTGTTAAGGGTAAAAGCTAATTAACCAAGGCTGAGTTTTCGTTATAACTCACTAGTCAGTAGCTTCAGTCTAGCAAAACACTTTAGCAGGAGCCAACACGTAAAAAGGACATGAACTAGTGAGTATTTTGTGAGTGTGTCTAGTTCCAATATGTTACTGAGTATCATCATTGCTAGTAAGTTGCAATAGGAGAAAAAGAAACCATTCCGGCAGCAGCAATCAAGGTCCAGTCTTGACTTATAAAATTCTACCCTAAGTATGTTCACAGTCCAATCAGGACAATTTTGAATGATGAGCATGAGTGCATGACTCACCAAAAACTTCTATTTTCAATAGAAAGGACGTTAGAAATTATGAAGACTTCAATGGCAGTTGGCCATAAGATGTCCAAAACAATCACTGAATTAGCCAAACGTACTGACAAAATGTCAGTACGTGGCATGTGTTACATTATATGATTTCCATATATGATGTGTTATGATTTCCACATTATAAAGACTTCATGTGTTACATTATACGATTTCCATTTACATTATATAATGCATAAAAATGAGGGAAGATTTGGAAAGTGAAACTGAACAGAAAGGAAACATTTATTTTCACCCACATTTCCTGTGATGTAAATGCTTATCATGCAAAGAAACCCCGAAAAGTATAAGTACAGCCTTAAGAACCAGCAACTATCAAATTAAACAATAAACTTACAACTGAAAGAATATCCTTCGCAAGACCACTTTCATATGATGGGGGCCCGACCTTTGCATCTAGAATTACCTGCCTAACTGATCTTGTAATCAACTGAAATTTGTTGTAAAAGAAAAAATCAACTGAAATTTTTTTTATCACAGTTAGAAAAATGGATGAAAATTTTCTTAGAAGTAAAGGGGAAAGAAGCACAAAGGTCGAGTGCCACAAACGTATCCCCCCCCCCCAACCAAAAAAAAACCCAACAAAATGTGACAAATACACACACACACTTCATCAAACAAGTACCTTCAAAGCTTCCTCGATTGTAGGAATGACTTCATTCTGTGAGCGTTGATGAAGAGCATCAAGTTGTTTTATCTATAACCACAATCTCACGTATAAATTTAAAAATACTCTATCCCAGTACATTATATAGCATAAAATCAGCTAGTTTTTTTTTTCTTTGTAAATCCCTCAAAGCTACACTTTCCCGGTGTGTCCCATATTTCAAGCATGGTATGATAATTTAACAAACACATATTTCAAATTCGCCAGATCATGTAAAGAAAGAACTTACTAAACACAAGCATTCACAAGCGTGAGAATGAGGGTACAGGACTTAGACTCCAACAGAAAATATAACATTAATAAAACATTATTCTCAATCCTCTAACTTGTATTCTTTAAGGTATGTGACCAAGAAAGAATTGAAATTTCAGCAAACTAATTCTAGCCTCACTTGCCAAGTTCAATGAAATCCAAAGAAAACACATATGGGGAATAGGACTTCGTAACACCATCCAAGTAGAACATTGCTTTCAAAAATATCAGAAGAATGAAGAACACAAGCTATTATGAAAATTCATAATGTGATTAGATATGCTTCATTATTACAGATGGTTAAATTCTTCCATAATTCTTACATGCCTTATTCCTTCTATCACCAGGCACCAGCAGCCCTCCCCTCCTACCGCATTGGGAAGTTTAATAGTGAACTCACATTCAGCCTCAGCACTATTATTTCTTCTTTTTTTCACTAGGAAGCCTCAGCACTATTTTCACTAGACAATAGTGACCACGTACTAGACATGCTGACCAGGGAGTGCCAATGATTTCAGCAAATGACTTGTGACTTACCTAATAGTTCTATAGCTTAAACTTTGTTAAGCTGCGTTTTTACCATCTCTTAAAGGAATTTCAACTAATGGTTTCAGCTTATCTCACCTCTTCCAAGCTCAAGTGGCCAACTTTAGAAGTATTGTTTCCAGTCATCTGTTGCAAATCCCTGTCTGTCATATGATGAATAAATCTTCAAGTAGTTTATAAATAGTTTAAATGACAAAAAATTTGTAGGAGTACAAAATGTAAAGGGGTTTGTGAAGACAAGAAAAAGAAGATCTGAAATCAAAGATATCAAAGTTCTATCAAGGATCAAGAATCAACAAATTAGGAGTTTTCTTACCTTAGAACTAATTCAGTTTTATTTTAAGGAGATAATGTTTATTTAGGATTATTAGGTGATAGACTTTATTTTAAAGGTTTAAATAGTCATTACTATTTCCTATAAAGAAGTCAAAGAGTCTTTACTATTTCCTGTAAGTCAGGATCATTTAATATTTTGGAATTTAAAATAAGTAATTATGATGGAAGCATCCCAAGAGTCTAGAATAGACCTATAAAAAGGTTTGTAATCCGTCTTTTGGAGGGCAATTGAAGTTATTGAATTTCCAGCATTCTTTGTCTTCGTGTGATGCAAGTCACTTTTAGGTGTGATGCCTAAACGCTCTAGGAGTGATTGTTAGAGTTCTAATAGTGTGATGCTATTAGTTTCTTCCCATTCCTTACATATTTCAACCTGTTATTCCAACTCTCCATAACCTTTCTCATTACAGCCCTAAAACCATTACAAACACACCCAAACAGCTTACTTCCCACACTGTCCTACATCAGTTTGGTAAGAGCAAGGTTGCCACGGTGTTCTCAATACAAGGGAGAGACCCTACACGGCAAAACTAGACGCTGTGAAGAGCATCAAGGATTCACTCATCAAGATATTATGGATCTTTACAATGAGATAGTTGCTTTAGAACAAAGTAACTTATACATGGTAGATTACCAAGAAATTCAAAGAACTAATGGTAAAGACCGGAACAATTGAAAGTTACAGGTTTACAATTGCTCGTTTTAGGCGTGGACTTCGATCTGAAATTCAGAAAGGGATATCAGATTTGTTTTTGATCGGTAAAGGTAACTATTTATAATTCACAAAGCCCCAAAAGGGGATTTACAGCTCAAAGCTAGAAATTGAAAAGCAAAGAATCAGGGTCTCCACCCAAGTTTTTTCAGAATCAAAACCTGGGAGCAGCAAAAGGGATAATATCCCAAAAGGAAGGCTTAATGGACGTTTTCTCTAGATTGGCTGGTTGGAAGCGCCTTGTTAAAAGTTTTCACTCCTCTAACTCCCAAACCACCCATGTGCACTGGAGAGCAAACCTTACTACAATTGATCAGATGAAACTTCCTGCCCTCCTCTGTTCCCCTCCATAGAAAAGTTCTCATTTTTCTCTCCAACAAATTAGCCACCGAAGACTTGATAGGAATGCAAGACAGAAAGTAAATGGGAAGATTAGAGAAAACGTTTTTTAGAAGGGTTAACCTTCCTCCTTTGGATAGGAAATGCCCCTTCCAACCAGCCAATCTAGAGTCAACGCTCAACAATCGGGTCCCAAATCCTCGGATCCCTCGCAGTAGCACCCAAGGAAGACCCCAGTAGGTGGTGGGAAAGCTACCCACCCGGCACTGCACAATGTTTGCCATGCAATCTTGGAACCTCACCAACCTGGAAAATTTCACTCTGTGACAAATTAACTCGCAACCTCGAGACAACTTCAAACAACAATAGAATACATCTGAGATGCAGTAAATTACTCTCACTGTCCTTACAAAACACAAGAGAATCATCGGCAAACAAAAGATGAGAGACAGTCAGTTGAGATCTGGAAGGGCCTTGCTGCCTCCATCTCTCTTTAATATCCGCGAAGAGCGCTTGGGCTCTATCCTCGAACCCATGAACCGAAACCCCCAAAAACTTGGACAGTACTTTCATTTTTTTGAGGACCCACTCTGAAACCACTTCCTGATCCTTCAACTCAAGAAAACCTTTGGAAAAATCCTCCGAGATATCCAATGGCTTAATAGTAGCCATCGGGTTAGGTCGCTCCATGTCCATGACTTCGTGCTTCGTAACTAAGTCTAAGCACCTAGATGCCCAACGCGGTTGGAAAAGGACCAACTGCCACTGTTCCTCGTCCCCCACTCCCGAACTACAGTCCCCACCTATAAACTCATCCCTAGCATATTTAGAGGGATAGTCTCCCGGAAATGGCTCTGATCCAACCTCCTCGTCGACCAAAAACGCCTTCGAGCCAGTGCATTCCCCATCACCGTCAACTGAATTCCCTGGAAAGGGGTACTGCCATTTGGAATTAGAGACATTTTAGCTTGGGCAGGGACCTGATCATCACCTAGGCTTTTCCCTTTACTATTTTTAACCACCCAAACTTCTTTAGGTCACGTCTGGACATTGTTGCGGGCCATATAACTAATTTTTCCATGAATGGGCTGACTGGGCTTTGCATGATATTTGTTTAGCCCGCAATCCCATGATTCTACCCCAGTGCTCTTCGGCAGCTGGGTCTTTTTGCGGGCTCTATTAACTTTAAATCCTCCTTTGGGATGACTGAGCTCAGAAAGAGGATGTCAGTTGCTCGGCCCGAGAGTCCTTAAATTAACCCCAATCCTCTGCTCCAGCTGTCCATTACAGGACCCATTGAATTTTGAATATGAGTAGATTCTAAATTTATCTGATTAATAACAAAATCTTTTTCATTTGATACATTATCTGTCACCAAACAGTTTGAAAACCTTTCATGCTGTGGCAAGTCTCATTTAGATTAAAAAACAGCAATGTAAGAGTAATCAAATCAAGACATCATGTACGAGTAATTCAATGCAGCAAAGCATTCTGAATTAGATTAAGGAAGCTATACCATGAAACATGGTTCGTGGAAAAGATATTTGTAATATATTAAAATATAGACTAAATAATACCTGTCATGGAGAGCAAGCAAAACTCTATCTGAAGATCGAGAAACATCAATCTCAATGCAGTCTACTTGAGAACGAAGGGCTATATCATATGCAGACATCTGTTGGAAGAAGAAGGGGTGTGTAGAAAAGAAGAAAAAGACGGGAAAAAAATATCAACACAAAAGAGGGTCTTTATTCCAGTAAAATTACATGCTAGGTAGACTCTCCTGAGAAAGTAAAAATGCTCACTGTGTTAGGAGATGCCTTAGACGAGTCACCCCCATGCGCACATACAAGAGGAGGATCTTTTAGCCAACTGCATCTTCTTAGTTGCATCTGTAGAAAGAGATACAATGTCAGAACATCATTTTTGCAAACATTATGAAAGACAGATAATCAACAACTTGTCTTTAAGTAGGGAATATTATTTTTTTAATCAAATTGGTTTAGTACACTCCATAAGAGACCAAAATGCATGTCAAGAAAAGAAATTTCTTTAATTAATATAATAGTGCTCCTCAGAATCCCAACTCCAGTGTAAATGACAGTTTGTTACCACAATGTGAGATAGGTAACTAACACTTTGTTGAGCAAGTAAAATAATCTGGGAGTTTCTATTACTTATGCATCATTTTCTCCAATGAGGCTTTACCTTAGTGAGATGAAGGTTATAAGGGTAGTTGTCAGTTTACCTTCTTGGAAAATTTATGTTTGAATAAGACATACACAATTAGATGTTGCTATTCTACTTCACTTTACCCAGGATTCAAGGGGTGGATAAGGATTCAAGGGTGGATAAGGATTCAAGGGGTGGATACGACCATCTTTTTCTCCATCATATCTTAGTTTTGAAGATGTTTTTCGGGACTTCGAGCCTATTTTGTCTTTATTCACATTTTAGCTTCCCTGTGGGTGTCTACTAAAACCATTTGGAAGATTTTTTAATATTGCAGATTGACAAAGCCATATGTTTGAATTTATAGGCTTCCCTTTCTTTTTCGAGCAATGCGAGATTTCTTTTCTCCTTAAACAATACTTTGTACGCTTTACCATTAGTTCAACTCTCTTTTTTAATACTGCAGATTGCAAAGCCATATGTTTCAATTTATAGGCTTCCCTTTCTTTTTCGAGCAATGCGAGATTTCTTTTCTCCTTAAACAATACTTTGTACTTTGTACGGCTTTACCATTAGTTCAACTCTCTTTGGTTTCCAATAAAAAAACATGCTTATATGTGCACATAGTGGAGCAACTAAGATTGTCTCTCCACAAATCCACATGCTGAAATAAAACAACATAATCTGCATTTGATATTCGGACGAAGAGTGAAATTAAACTAAAATTATACCAAGACTTGGCAAAGGAGAAGGGGAATTAAACAGCTTAAAACGCAGGGCCAGTGAACTGAAAGATTGATGATTCGAGCAAGCTCAAGCCTACTTAACAATAAAATCCAATTATCGTAACTAAAAGAACCAGAGAGGTAAAGTGAAAAAAAAATGATACTATAGCGAGAAGGGTACCTGATGAAACCGCTTTAGCCTGAAGTGGAAGAAAGTGGGAGGTAAAAGAGCAACTATCGCGAGACCTAGAATCATTAAACGAAACGCTCCTCGTGAAGCAAATTTAGAGCCAAATCGATTGCGCCAAGTGCCTTGCCCAACCACACGCCTCCGTGCGAATCTCGCGGAGATCGCCATCGGATGCTGAGTAATGCGTTAGGACTTGGAAGGTAGAGATAATTTTCGGAAACTAACAAAATTACTTGTGTAGATGACTCAGTTCACCCATCCAGTAATGTTACACTTCACCTCTCTCCAATTTACAACACAACTCATTCGGAATCTTATGGTAGAGCTTCATCCGAAGAAGAAGAGCTCTGCAAGTTGCTTGCCCCTGAAAAAGCCTAACGCAGCTCCCAAGCAACGCATTCAATTCTACAGCACCATTAGCCTGAATCCAACCTCCTCCTAAACCTCCTTCCCACACCGTTACCGGTGAAGTCTCAAGGTCTTTTTTTCCAGAAAATGACTCTTTGAAAACCCTTTTTGGAGAAAATGACCAAGATCTTAAAACCTGGAATTTGGGGTTTTTTCACCTCGGAATTGGCGTTTATGACCTCATTCATAAAAGAGCATTTTTGTCCTTAAAGCATAAAAACCCAGCAAATCTCTTCACAAACTCGGATGAGTAACAATAGAGGAGAAAGAGAATGAGTACGGGTGTAAAAATTGATATCGAACCAACTGAACCGAACCGAATTAAAAATAGGTCAGTTTGGTATATAAGTAATCTCAATTCAATTCGGCATTCTGTATGATCGTAAGTTCAGTTCGGTTCAAAAAGCTATGAAAATTCGAACCGAAATATTTCAAAAAATCATATATATACTTTACTTTTAACCATAACCCTCTTTCACTTCTCTCACATTAAAAGCAGCCTCCCCTCCCCCCTCTCTCACTCCCCTTTGAAGTTCCCCATCTCTCTTCTCTTTGAAGTTCGAATTATCTCCTTCCCCCTCAGATCTGCTCGAGAATGGCTTCAGGCCCTCAGATCTGCTCGAGAAGTCTCTCCCTTCTCTCGACAAAAATGCAGCATCTCCTTCTTCAGGTTTGTCTTCACGAACTCAATAGTAATAGCAGTTCGTCTTCTTCAGTTTCGCCTTCGTAAACTCAGTAACAGTCCGTAGATCTGGTGTATTCCTCTCTTATCCAGGTTCTCCTTTGCGAACGGCCTCTTCCTCGTTTCCCCTTCTTCGTCAATCTGTTGCTCTATCTTAGTCTCTTAGTCCTTAGATCTGGTTTATTATAAAAGCATCTTGAGCTTGATTTACGTTTAGATATGTTTCTCTTGGATTTATTATGTTCTGGATACTACTCTACGTTTTGTATACTGCTCATCGATTTAGATCCAAATCGAGTTTTTTGCTCTATGTTGAGATCTGATTCTTGTTTTGCTGCTCAGCGGTTTAGTTACAATTCTTTGAGATATTGTGTTGTCTTTCTGATTCTTACTGATTTTCTTCATTGTATTGGTGATTAAATCACCATTGTTTCTGGTTTCTTTAGGATTCTTACTGATTTTGTGCGTTGTATTGATGATTAAATCACCTATGCTTTTCATGATTTTCTGTAAAGTAGAAGTTCTACTTTAGAACTTCTTCTAAAGACAAAACTGTACAGGTGTCGCCGACTCATGGTTTGGTTCGGTTCATATAAATTTCACGGTTCGACTCGATAAATGACGGAACTGAATGTTTCGGTTTGGTTTATTTTTCCTTCAAATAACCGAGCAAAACCGAACCGTGAACGCCCTAAGAATGAGACATCGAGAAACCAAGGCATAGTCAGATGACATAGGGTCATTCTGTTTATGGAAACTGTAAGTGTCGTTTGTTTCGCATTATTCTCTTTTATATTCTATTTATAATTGAATTATTATATTTGTTTGGAGTAATTCTTAAATAATACTGCAATCAAAATTTGCATGTAATCTCACTTTACAATCCTTTTAGACAATTGAATTGTAGAATAAAATGAAAACAATAATAATTTACAATGTCATTACAATTCTAATATCAAACAAAATTACTTTCCTATGCTCATTAAAATATTTTTTTCACACACTTTTTCTCTCATTTTATTAATTTAATTAAAATCAACTTTATTAATGTTTGTTTAACCTTATTAACTTATTTAAATATTAATCAAAATTCATTTTAGTAAATTATCTTTTTATTTTTTATTAGTTTAATTAAAATTAACTTTATTAAAGTTTAGTCAGGCAATATTAATTATTGAAATATTAATAATAAAAATAATTAAAATTAATGTTAAAATTTCACGTGAAAATATTTTTTATTATATCTATTATTTTGATTAAAAATATTTTTAAATTTAGTCTAGCATTATTAATTTATTTAAATATTCATTAAAATTAATTAAAATTTTAATATTAAAATTGTAAATTAAAATATGTTTTAGATAGTATATAACTAAAAGGGCATTTAAGTAACATCCTATGATTTATAGAAATTTACAATAAAAGTTAACATACAACAAATATAGCAATCATTAACTATCATCCATCACATCATAAATTATCGTGCATAAGTAAACATAACAATCATATTTTGCAAGCAATTGAATTGCACGTAATTAAATTGTGATGGTCATTCTAGATTGCGCAAACAAACAGTCCCTAAAGA
The DNA here is from genome assembly GCA_003255025.1 of Datisca glomerata. Taxonomy (NCBI): domain Eukaryota; kingdom Viridiplantae; phylum Streptophyta; class Magnoliopsida; order Cucurbitales; family Datiscaceae; genus Datisca; species Datisca glomerata. The sequence continues at coordinate 1,010,753 of QANY01004038.1, read as the reverse complement.
AATTCTTTCTTTACTGAATTCGAGAGATCGAATTTGAGTTTAAAATTGAAAGCTAAGAATTCAATTGCCCCTTGTTTTGGTACATGTAGAGGTATTATAGGCATTTTCCTCCATGGTCTTTCTACAATCGTTTAATTTATGATATAATGACTATTCATTATGATATGGCCGTTGAGCAAATCGTTAAGATAGTTGTAACTACCACATTCAGATTTGGTTTTCTCTTGACTACCACATCATCTTCATTTGACTTTATTTGCTCAGTGTCTTTCCACGCCACCTTCTTTAGCTCAACAGACTGCCACCCTAGAAATCTTTTGTTTCTCCGTTTAACCAACCTCGTACATTTACCCATGTTTTGTATCATGGTTGTAAGTCGCTTGATACAAAAGACTAGATTATTTATCTATCGTTCGTTAATGGTTGATGACATCATGATTCTCATCATTACCTTTTTGGTCTACGCCATTTCACTTCTTGCCATACTATCATTGGCTTTCTTTGACGAAAAGGGACGTTTCCATATATTCACATTTTGTCCATGCCTCTCCCAATGCCATTGTGCCATGCGTTCATGCACGTACACTTTCTACTGTTGCACGCCATTTCCATTCTTGACAGTTATTATTTTTAACCTTTGAGTCCGTCGTTTGGCGTTCGCTGGGACATTATATAAAAGTTTTTTACCTTATTTTCTTCACGTGTGAACCTTTATCCAGTAAGTTTCTTTCGTCATCTTCTTCGTTCTACAGTTCTTTCGATGGCTTCTTCCTTTTCTCCAATTGTTCCTAGGACTAGGAATAGGGATGAATTTAACCAGTTTGTTTCTCGGTACCGTAGAGCTTTTCCCGGTGAAGTTTCTTGTTCTTACTTTGATGGAAACCTTGTCAATTCTTTTTCATATCCTAGCATTTTAAACTTTAGGACTATGTACATTGCTCTAGGTTTTAGATTTCTCATTTCTCCCATTTTTCAAGTGTTTTCCCAATATCAAGACGTTTCTCCCGCACAGTTTATCCCAAACACATATAGGATTTTGCCTGGTTTTAAGTCTTTAAACTACCTGTTAGGCTTAGACTTAGGTTTGAAAGAATTTCATCTTCTTTATTCCATTAGTGAAACGAATGGCCACCATTATGTTGCTCTGTAAAGTGGCCTGGATGGTGGTCCCCTCATATTGGACTTGTCGAAAGCCGATAAATGGTTGAATGTCGAGACATTCCAAGTTGCTAGGAATTGGAAAGGTGGCGGTCACTCCCACACCCCCACTAAATGGAGGTCATTTGGTGAGTGACTATGCCCATCGCCATTCCTTTCTCTTTTATGTACATTTTTCTTTTGCTAATGATTCTCCTTTTCTTTTGGCAGACAAAAGCAAAAATATATGTCCGTTCGAAACTCCAGACGAAAGGGCTAAGAGTTTTGCTGCTTATAGCGCACACGTGATTGGCAATGTTAACTCGATCCTGAACGAGAGCTTCCTTTTGCCATTCCACCTCCCAGGACTTTAGCTCTCCCCGTCGCCGTTCATAGGCAGCTATCCTTAGATGTTGCTTCCAATGCTTCCTCATCTACTTCAGCTTCTTTCCCTGAAGCTTTCAACAGCATAAGGCTTATCCAGCATCCTTTTTCGCGTGATGTGTGCCCCAAGCTAGCCTCCGAGCCATTACCTATTATTTCTTTAGAGGAGGCTTCTCCAACTCATTTTTAAGATTAGGAAGGTGTGATCCTTATGAGACATGAACAACTTCTAATATTTTCAGAGATGCAAGTTCTCCTTGGCAATTTTAGCTTAAAAAAAAGAGAACAAGATGAATTTGGAGAGACATTTTGAGATATGAAAAACGCACCAAATTCATTAACTAGAAGGCGAAAGCTATAAAGATAGGGAAAACTTGAAAAAGCATGAAGAAAAATGAATTAAAGGGATGAACACCACCAAATGTGCATGGAACCTATTTATAGGAAGGAGAGGAATTGTGCTGACATTCTTCAACGCACGACTTGTCCATTTTGAGCTATCTAAAATGATGGGCACTTAAAAACATGGATGACTCATATTATACTATGCGAGCATGTCCGACTTATATAATCAGTGACCCAGATCATTCTAGAAAAAATTAAAATAATAATTCAACGTTGCTAATTTTGAATCTGGTCTATCGGTCGAAAATCAATGGAGTAGAATTTGCAAAAATCACATCATTTCTCATCGTAATCTGAATAGACTGTAGGGGGATAATTAGTGTGAAACTCTTAACACCACAAGTAAGTTTATTCGACAGATTATATATTTATCAATTTTGGAATATTTCAAAATATGACAAATTTTGCATAGATCTAATAAAAGATTAACGCAATTCACGACCTGACATTCTATGCTAGTGTAGAAAAACATTTGTATTTTAAATTGTAATAGTTCAAACCCAAATTTTTTGTGTTTTCCAAGCGTGGGATTACAATCGAAACCTAACGAAATATGAGAACTGCGTGAGCTTGATGAAACTGAGGAGTTGGATCGTCGTGTACTCTTTTTCATGTTTAATATCAACTGCTAGTTCAATTGTTTTGTTATTGTTGAGTTAGTCTCTATTTAGGTTTATGATACTTTCGTTAGCTTTGAAGATATATATTGTTTATTGGTTATCATTCAGTCTTATTTTACCTTATTGTTCAAAAATAATATGTTCGTTATTTGTCAATATTAAGTTGATACACCGCTTCTGCCATGCATATTCTGTCAGATACATTTCCTGATCATGATACACATTCGTGTGTATTTTAAAGCTATCAAATGAGCTTGCCATTTATCCATTGGACTTGAATCACATAGAAAGGTTGAGTATTATTCGCTGACCAAGGTCATTTGATAGCTACCAATGATGGTCATGGCTTTCAATTGCCAATGGTGTGTAACTGTGTTACTCGACCAAAATAAGTTTTACGAATATGACTGATCATATGAAATGACAATTGTCTTCTTTCTCTTAGTTGATCCTGTATGTTCTTGGTTTAGCGGTTTTGGTTCTTTCTGGCCAAAACAATGATGGAAGAATACTAGAGTTTCACAGATTGGACATTTGTCTACTGCTAGGTTGATATATTTACATGGATAAAAAATAGAGCAAGTTTGTTGACCCAAATTATGTTTATAACTCACCAGGGACTCCAGAAAGTTGAATATAAAATCATATGTTTAGGAAGCATTCAAAAAACATAAAAGAGAAGATTTATAGGCCCTAAACAGCCTTGATCTTTCATTCAACCATTAAACAGTCATGAGCAATAAAGTTGACTTTGATTGAACCATTATAATTGAGGCAACAACTTCCTTTGCCTCATAAATGTCATTGTTAAGAAGGCTATTATTAGTCGTAACCTCAGTATCAATGTGGAGTTGCATTCTTCATATGACATTGCCTTGACACAAATTATGTTGCCGAAGTGGCTAGAGCTTTGGTGTTGAGACCACTTACCAATGCCATTTTAAGAAGGTTGTTATCCCCGAGTTGCAAATAATAGTCGATGGTGTTGGGACCACTTACCAATGCCATTTTATCTTCGCCAGTAATGCCATCATACTTTGATAGTGTCGTACAAGCCCAATCAAAGTTCTTCGCATTGGCAGTTGACATGACACTCAAAGAGACCTGAAGAAGGCTTCATTAATTCTTGAGCCTCCACAATCTAAGAGTCAAGTATATGAACATAGGTGTTCAACGACCCTCGTAAAAACTCTCTTATCTTATCCAATGGCTCATACAACATCTGAGACATTGACATACATTCCTTGCCATGCACATTAATCTTCTTCGATTGATGTTCAAACTGATTGAGGCGTATGTTAACATGCTCCTCAGTTCTAGATTCTAGGGAGTGTGAACTCAACTCTATGGTTAGGGAAGCGGACAATAGGCCAAAAATCATTAGTTTTATAAAAAAGGATGAATGTTTCTAGACGTGTCACCAATTTCCAAGCCAGCCTCCAAAACAAGCGGTAGGAGGGCGCCGAGCATATTATGTACTAGGAGCAGCAAAAGAAGGCGGGATAAATGATTCCATGGCTACATTTCTATCATCATGAAGGGCTGGACAAATGTTTGTTCAGCAGTCTCAACTGAATGTTTTCAGTTCTTAGGGCATAAGTTTCTTCAGCTAGTCCAACACTTGCATCAAGATGAGCTTCAACTTCTTCAAGGTAAAATTTATTGGCCGAATGCTCTTCTATCGTCATGACTTGCTAGACATGTGTTCTATTCATCAGTCTTAGCTGCAAGTTTTTTAGTCAACTGGGTAGAAGTTTCTTCAGCCACTCCAACACTTGCATTAGAATGAGCTTGGACTTCTTCAAGAAAAATAATTTTAGTCGGCTACGCTTCTATCTTCACGACTGGCTGGACATGTGTTTGTTTAGTAGTGTTAGCGGAAATTATTTTAGTTAACTGGTTAGAAGTTTCTTCATCCAGTCCATCACTTGCATCAGGTTGAGCTTCGACTTCTTCAATGCAAAATTGGTCGACTGGTTGCACTTCTGTTGTCATGACTAACTGGATTGTCTTGGCTGACATTTGTTAAATGAGATTGTTAGATGTTTCTTCACCAAGTCAAACACTTGCATCAGGTAGAGCTTTGTCTTTGCCAACTACATCCAACGTGTCCTCATGAGGAGGAAGCTATCGTTTCATGGTCAAAGCCTCATCCACACCCCATAGTGGCCATGGAAATTGATGACTTCATTCACAATTTTGATACCCTCGTTAGCAGAAGTTTGGATATTCTGCGGTTGCACATCTGAAGAACAACATATACGTCGAACAAGATGTGAGATTGGAGCACCATCATCCGATTTAGAGTCAGTAACCATTTCTGCTAATTCATATATGACTTGGCGAGTTTGTGCTATTTTTCCCTGTGTGCTATATATTTCCTATCTTTGCTGTTCAACCACCTCTTGTCCTTTTGTTCTCTGCCTGCTTTATATTTTTTGTCTTTGTGGTACAACCACCTCTTTTTGTCTTGTTTCCTTTTAGACCACAAACATCATTTAATGTTGATCAAATAGATTTCATGACTTGTGTATAGTCACGTGGATAAGTGTCAGCACGGTGGTCTTGCCATCAAAATTTGAAGTCGTCTGTGTAGGCCGCTCGTGCATGGAAAAGAGGGACATCATCAGTGTTAATATGTTTCATTTTTTGTTCAACATTGAAGTGAATTGTCCGTTGCTTGGTGATCGGAGTCCTGTCTAAAGGACGTACATTAAAATTGCTCATATCTTGAACGAGAATACTTGAATGCAACCCAATTGTAGGGAAAATTGGATAGGAAGATAATATTCAGCATAGGCTATTATTGATTTACTTTGCCCAGTCACCAATCTTCTTATCACTAGGTCCCCAGGGCAAATAAATCTTGCCCACATTTGTCTACTCAAATCAGAAATCTCTTGGTCATGTGGTAATATATCGGTAAACCATTGAGGGCCTAATAGGATAGAATAAAAGGGCATTAAAAGATCAGGGTCCCTTTTAAATTCCATATGATAGAGGAACTCAAAGAATTTAACAAACGACTTTATCGGGTTTGCAACTCTGCTATATAATTCTCCACAAATCATGGATTTTTAGTGTTCTACAGTATTTTTAAAAAAATAATTAAAATATAGTACTTTTTAAATTAATTCTAAAAATAAAGTGGAATGATATACTTAAGACGAATGTGTTTTTGTAAAAGACGTCTTCGTGGTGGGTCGACCCCAAATATGAGGTCACGTAAAAGATGTCTTTTGTAAAGATGCATTCATTAATAGTAGAAGACGTCTTTTATAAAGACGCCTTCAATGCTACCTTTAAAAATCGCAGTACAGAAAGCAGAAGCAGCTTTTCCTTAGCCACAGCCCCTCAGCCCGTGAACACCCTTCTCTGTCGCCATTCGTAGTCGATTGTGGCTGAAGTTTACTGTTATTTCACCGATATTACACCCTCTCACTCTTATCTCTCACTCTCATTCACAAAAAAAATTTCTCAATCTCTCAAATCATTAGCAAGAACTTCTCAAACCCTAGATATATTTCTAACTCCTTTGATCTCTTAAATTTGTTCTTCAAATCTTGAAATTGTTCATTTTTTATAAATGTTGTATGGATATATTTCATTAATTTTATAATATCTCTCTTAAACCTTATCGGAGGTACCCTTTTTGTGATAACTCAAGCATTAAGGTGCATTTTATATTCTTGCATTTACTAGAAGATTTTATTGAGGCTGGTCAGTATAGTTGGGGTAGTGCATGCCTTGCATGGTTGTATAAGGAGATGTGTTAAGCCCTCCATAAGAATGCTTCTAATATTGTTGGCCCACTAGTATTACTACAATTATGGACATGAGACCGATTTCCACATTTGGCACCAGTGAGGTTACAACGGGCGAGACATGATAATGTCGGGGAAGATGGACTTCCAATGCCACCTCCTCATTTGGGTATACGGTAAGTCAACTCATTTGATTATTATATATGTATGTTATCACTGTGCAATTTATCTTATAGTTTTTAGTCTCACAAAGAGCTCCACACATGTTCTTGAAGTATATCGATTTACATTAGACAGACAAACTTCAGATCAGGTAATGATATGCTTTTTATTTATAACATAGGTAATATGTTTTTTATTTATAACACTATGCTTCATATGATGTATAATATGGCTTTTATAGGTTATATGACAACCTTATAATGATATTATTCATACACTTCCTGAATACTGCTCATGCATGGAGATATATGGCGGTCTATCTCTCCCCTCATTTGCTTTCATATAGTGGAATGGCATCACCTGTCTCGTGTTCTAAGACAATTTGGTATGATTCAACGTGTGCCTGAGCCATGTGATAGCGAAAGATGGTTGCATGACATCGACTTTAAGGTGAACTAAATTAGGGCATCCAACATCAGACATACATTGAGAGATGGTATGAGCGTAGGACACATGTTGCTGAGAGGCACGTGGATGAACATGGATATGACAGCTCATACATGTTATGATATCAGAGAATCACACGGCAATACATAACTCAACATGGAGCGTTATGTGATCTAATGGTAATTTGTATTAATTTATATAATTAATAAGCTTATATGGTCATTTAATAAGTAACTTATATAATATTTTTTATCTATGCAGATAGAGAGTCTGGACAATATTAAGAATTTGACAGTTGATGATACTGAGTCATCTTAGATAATGCCTCGAATCCATAATATATGTGAGACAACCACATAAGCAATAAGACAAGTGAATGTAACTTATCAACTTGGTTCCACTTCTGAACAATTTCATCAACTTCAACGGCGTAGAGGAGGACGAGCTCATGCTTCTGGAGGAAGAGGTAGAAGACGTGCCCGAAACTCGCCTATTGTGGAAGATGCTCCTATTGTGGATGAAGACCCACCTATTGTGGAGGAAGACCCGACGCTTATTGTAAAGGGAGAAAGTGTAGCAGCTATTATGGAGGAAGGTCCATCATCACAAGTAAATCAATTACAAACATATGAAAGACGCCCAAGAAGAATAAGAAGACGACCACCGTGTGGAACGTGCTGGATTTATATTTTTTGTATTTAGATTTTGTAGGATAATATAAAATGTAAAGTCATAAAATTTGTTAAAAATGTATGTTGTTCATTGAGAATGTATATTAAAATCATAAAATGTTCTATAGGATAGATGATTTTTGTATGCAGGTTAGGTTGTTGATTATTTTTGTATGCAGGTGCCAGTTTCTGCACAGAAAGCGTCTTTGTAAAAGGCACTTTCGGGCTGCACTGAAGGCATCTTTTGTAAAGACGACTTTTGCCAACTAGAAGTCATCTTTACAAAAGGCGTCTTCCAACGTGGTCATCTTAGTTTTGGAATTAGTTTCAAAACTACCTTATTTATAGAATTTTTTTTAAAAACACATTAAACCCGGAAATTCCTTGGAAATCACAAGGCGTTGAAACCCTAATGATGTTGTTGCATTAAACTTTTATTTCAAAAAAATGTACAACTAGTTCGAATGTACAACGCTGGCAATTTCAACACCATAAACGTAAACGGTGTCATGTGATGTAACTTCAACATATAAAATTTTGACAAGAAACAAATTAATTTGATTTAAAACATATTATAACAAGAACCAGAGTCTAGTCATACAAAACAATGTCATCTTTTAAACTGACTGCAAAATGGTGACGTGGGTGTTGGATGGGACAAATCAAATGGAAAAAATTGTTTCCTATTTTCTAATTTGATAATAGTTGTAATCTTAGAAGCATTTTTAACCGATCAGAGCTGTTGAGATTAGGTCCTACGGCCCAGATATGCCATCCATGTGGCTTAAGGGAATTGGTCGTGTAGATTCATCTGTCACATTACTTGGTGCCCATTATCTCGGTTAAGTTGAATAGTTTTGTAAACCATGATATTTCTTGCAGACGCATATCTTCTTCTGCATGTGGATTGTTGGAAAATTCATCTCCCTAAGGAAGAAGCAAAAAATGATGGTGATGAAACTATGTGCAAGTTCGCGTGATGCTGCTTCTAAAACTTTTGTACAATATCAAGAGATGCCTCTGCTGAAATATTAGGTACAAATATAGATACCCCACCCCTCACCCCCTCAAATCAACCAACCCATTTTGCCTCTTCGTCGGAGGTGGTAGGGCGTTGACTGCGCATGGCTTGAACGAAGGAAATCATTATCAAATAAGAACTACAAACATAAATGAAATATGAAGAAATGGGCATATATATGTCTATAATTTTCTCTACTAGTGCATAAGAGAGTTCTACGTTACTTAGAGATACAAGTTCTAAAACCTGCACGGAATGATTTGTATTTCATTTCATGTGTCTCGTTGCAATGATGAGGTCATATCTGTTGTTCAAATGACTTATGCTTCAAAGAGAAGATATGAAGAGTTAAGAGGATTTCACCATATTTTTCTCGAGACACATGTGAAGCTGTATGAAACTAGAAAGAAATTGGACCGTACTGAAGAGAGAGATTTTCCTTCTGTATGGAGTTAGGAAGACAACGGAGGAACTCTCCATATATTTACGGACCAAGGCAGATTTTTCCAATGGGGTGTTATCGAATTGTAATAGCTTAGAGGCTTTCACACATCTTCTGTGGGCTAAATACATTGCAGGATATAATGGTGCCAATGAAGAGGGGAAATCTTTGTAGCTCTGGTTCCTTTCAATTTAATATTGGTCGTCAATGTGTAGTATTTATTAAGTTGGGTGTTTTCATTGCCTTGCTGTGGGACTAAATATGCATAGGATACATTTCTTTATTCCTGATAGAGTTTGAGTTGTGTTATGATGGTATGTTCTTCTATTATTATGGTCCAATTCATATAGTGAATTGGATGTTTTCAGTAGCAAATACAATGATGTTCATCGATCATCATAAAACCAGAAGACATTATACATTGATCATAGGAGCTAGCTAACTTTGCACTTTTAACCCTTTGCAACAAAATTCTTAGGTTGTTGCATGTAAATTTCTTCATCTAGTTTCCCATTTATTATGATATAATTCTAAATCTAGCTAAACAACAATAACCAAAACTAGACGTATAGAAGCAAACGTAACAATTAGTTGAAAAAGCTTTATCATAGTGTCTATTCATTCTTATTAAGTGTAGCCTTTAGCTATTAAACATACATTATATCTTTCTATAGATCTATCCTCCTTCCATTTGATTTTGAGAATCGATTTATTCTCAATAGTTGTATGCGCAAGTTGAAGATTTGCCAAGTCCCAGAAATGGTTTATTCTAATTGACTCCATTGCCAATGTTCTCTGTCTTGGATGAAACAGCCTCTTGCACAGTTCTCTGCTTTATGTCATCATGTGGAGCAAAAGCTTCTCCCTCGATTTCAAAATATTGGCGAGGAATACTTTTACGAGTACTTCATAAATAAACATCATGCAAATTGGTATCATTGGTTGAAATGTTACTTTCACTCGGATAAAAAATGAGACATATTTTCATTCATTTCATGTGTTTGATTCATAAGTAACATTATTGTCATGATCTTCCATCTCATATAGATTGCAATCTTGACTAATTTCTCTTTGCTAGGAAATTCATTCTTAAAAAATATGCATATCTTGATTCTAATAAATTCAAACTTCCATTGATTTGTTACCAATGATCACGTATCCTTTGGAGTGTTGTAAAATATCTTATAAAAACATATTTCTTACCTCTCGATCCAAGTTTACCTTATTTATGAGAGGAATAGTGTCACAAGTTGCTAACCCCCAATGTTGCAGACTACTTAAATAGGGTTTCCTGCCCAGCCAAAATTCATATGGGATGAAAGTTACTGAGTTTAAATGTACATGATTAAGTACATATGTAACAGTAAGCAACGCATATCCACAATACAAAATGGATAAGCTTGCTTATGCTATCATTGACCTTATCATGTCTAAGAGAGTTCTTTCTACAACACCATTTTGCCGTGGATTTCCCATAATAATTAGTTGTATAGCTAAACATTTTTCATCACATAAATCTTCGAATTGATTGGAAGGATACACATTACTTCTATCTGCTCTTAATGCTTTTTATTCTTTCATCTATTCGATTGTCAACAAAATTCACAAACCATTTAATGCAGTCCAATTCTCCAAATTTATGAGAGATTCAATAGACATAATCGAAATCCATGAAATCATTGATAAAAGTGATAATAGATTAAGCACCATGCCTCATCTCCACATTCATAGAAGCATAAATGTCACAATGAATTAATTGCAATGGATACTTGGCTCTTATTGCCTTTCCAAATTGCAATGGATACTAGACACTTTGTGTTACATAGACATGAATTTTCCTTGCAACCCTTTAGCTAGGACTTAATGAACCAATTTCAACTTGACTAAGCTTAGACATAAGGTAGTTAAGGCTTTAATTGGTAATATAAAAAATGACAGTTTATTGTGCTTACTAGCTAAGGTAATGCTACTAAGGTGCTATAGCAACTGGAATAGTATTAATTTAGATAAAGTAAACTATAAGGGAATTAACCATACTAACCATCTCTCTTATTGGATATCTCACTGATATTTAGTGGTTTCTTACTTTGAAAATCATTTTACTTTACTCTTTTTATATTATTGATTTCACTTTAATTTCAATCATACCAACCAATCATTATTGTTACTACATTTCCTTGCAAATCAATTCCATTTTGGCCAAACATATTGCATATTCACTTAGTCTTAGTGGAGATCGACTCATATTTACTACTTTATTACTTGATAAACAATACGTGCACTTGTGTAGAGACACATTTCACATAACAAGTTTTTGACACTGTTGTCGGGACTAGATATAGAATATATATCTTTATTTAGCCCAAGTAGAATTCAAATTGTGAGTTTTCTTGCTGAATTTGTTGCCTTTGTTTTATTTTCAGGAAAGTGAAATTTATTATATGTGCAGCAGCAAATATTGGACTTCATCTTTGACCCAAAAATTGATAGAGCCTTGAGACAGTTAAGAAGAGAACAAAGAGATGTAGTTATTGTAGCAGAAATGGGTACACCTGGTGAGGATAATCAAGCTAACAATGGAAACAATGTCATTGTAATAGTTGATGATAGAGAAAGATCCATAAGAGATTGTGCCATACTCCATCCACAAGCTATGAACCCTAGTATAGTGAGGCCTGAAATATAAGCTCCTCAATTTGAGTTGAAGCCAGAAATGTTTTAAATGCTACAGATAGTGGGGCAATTCAATGTCCTACCCTCGAAAGATCCTCATTTACATATGACACTATTCATGGAAGTGAGTGATGCTTTCAAAATTCCTGGAGCTATTGAAGATGCTGTAAGGATGAGATTGTTCCCTTATTCTTTAAGAGATAGAGCTAGAGCATGGCTCAATTCACTGCATCCAGATTCAATAAATAGCTGGAATGACTTGGCTGAGAAATTCTTGATGAAAATTTCTCACATACTAAAAATGCTAAGTTAAGAAATGAGATCACATATTTCCATCAATTGGAGGATAATGTTTGTATGAAGCATGGGGGAAATTTAAGGAGTTATTAAGGAAATTCCCACATCACGACATCCCTCATTGCATACAAATGGAGACATTTTATAATGGGTTGAATCCTTCAACAAGGTTGATAGTAGATGCCTCTGTCAATGGAGCAATTTTATCGAAGTCTTATAATGAGGATTATGAAATTCTGGAGAGGATTGCTAGCAATAACTATCAATGGCCTACTACTAGAGCAGCAACTGCTACAACAACTATGAGAGTTGCAGGAGTCCGTGAGTTGGATGTAATGGCACTTTGACACCCAAAGTTTCTTCACTGACAAATATGATTAAGAATCTGAGTATGGGATCTCCAGCCACACAGAACCAAAACCAAGGCATGCAACAAGCATTTAATCAAGTGGTAGAAGTTTCTTGTTAGCAATAACTATCTATTTGAGAATTGCTCTAGGAATCCATCATTTGTCAACTATGTTAGATATTTTTTCAGGAATAATAATGGCAACAACAACCCTTACTCTAACACATACAACCCTGGATGGAAGCAGCACCTAAATTTTTCTTGGAGCAATTAGAATGCAAGAACATCAAATGTGCAAAACATGTCAGCTTATCCTCTTGGATTTGCACAACTATCTCAAGGGCAGAAGCAAGCAGCTGAGCAAACTGGTTCTTTGGAAAACCTTCTGAAGGAGTATATTGTGACAAACTAATATGTTATCCAAAACCAATCAGCCATGATACAGAGTCAAGCAGTGTCATTGAGGAACCTAGAGAATCAAGTGGATCAATTAGCTAATGCGCTAAATTCAAGACCTGGGGGAGATTCACCAAGCAACATAGAAAACCCACGAAGAGAATTAAAAGAACATTGTAAGGCTATCCATTTAAAGAGTGGTAAAGTGACAGCTCAACCTATTAAAGAAAAAGAGGACAAACCTGAGACAAGAACCAATGAAGCTAGTACATGCAGAAATGAAGTAGAACCATTTGCTATAGCATCACCCAATACAACATCTAAGGTTGCAAAAAAGCCAGTGGAAGAAGTAGAGAGGCCCTTGACTCCATTCCCTCGGAGGCTTTAGAAAAAGAAATTGGATGGTCAATTTAACAAGTTCCTGAATATATTGAAGCAACTCCACATCAATATACCTCTGGTGGAGGCATTACAACAGATGCTTAACTATGTTAAGTTTATGAAAGACATTCTCACCAAGAGAATGAAGTTAGGAGAGTTTGAGACCATAGCCCTAACTTAGGAGTGCAATCTGATCCTCTAGAACAAGATCTCTCATAAACTAAAAGATCTAGGTAGCTTTACAATTCCTTATACAATAGGAAATACACATTGTGGGAGAGCCTTATATGACCTAGGTGCTGGCATCAACCTTATGCCTTTGTCAAAGAAAATTGGGAATAAGTGATGCTAGACCTACCACCATCACACTGTAATTAGTTGATCGATCTTATGTATATTGTGAGGGTAGTATAGAAGATGTGCTAGTAAATGTTGATAAGTTCATTTTCCCTACTGATTTCATCATTCTTGACTATGAGGCTAATAGAGAAGTGTCCATAAGTTTGGGAAGGTCCTTCCTAGCCACTGGAAAGACTATTATTAATGTATAAAAGAGAGAGTTAACAATGAGAATGAATGACTAAGAGATAACTTTTAACGTTTTTAATGCTATGAAATATCCAGAGGAAGAAGTGGAAGAGTGTGTTGTTGTAGCTGTATAGGACTCTATAGTGATGAAAAAGCTATATATAGTTGTAGCAATATCAATCTACCAGAAGCAAGCCTAAACAATTTGGATGAGGGCAGTAGTGAAGAAGAAGAAGAAGTGAGATTACATGGTTGGATGCAAGACAAAGCACTTCAAAGTTTGGCAAGCAGACTGAATCCCTGCATTTATTAGAAAGAACTTTCAAGCCATCATTATCATCCATTGAAGTACCACCCTTGCTGGAATTGAAGCCTCTGCCAGCTCATTTAAAGTATGTATAATTGGGAGAAAATAGCACTCTACCTATTATCATTTCATCATCCTTAAGAAGTGATCATGAGAAGTTATTGCTAGAAGTCTTAGGGAAGTATAATAGAGCCATTGGATGGCAAATGACATACATGAAAAGGATATATAACTCCTTTCATCTGCATGCATAAGATTTTATTGGAAGAAGGCTGCGACAATTCAATTAAGTAACAGAGGAGGCTAAACCCTATCATGAAGGAAACATATCATAAAATGGGTGGATGCATGCATTATTTATCCAATATCTGATAGTGCATGGGTCATCCCACTCCAGTATATGCCAAATAAAGGGGAGTCACTATTGTAGCAAATGAGCATAATGAGTGCATTCCCACTAGAACAGTCACTGGATGGAGGGTATGTGTGGACTACCGCAAGCAAGATAAGGCGACCAGAAATTACAATTTTATTGACCAAATGCTGGATAGGTTAGCTGGAAAGGAGTACTACTATTTTATGGATGGGTATTCTGGCTACAACTAGATTGAAATAGCTTTTGAGGATCAAGAAAATACAACCTTTTACATTCCCATATGAAACATTTGCCTTAAGGAGAATGCCTTTCGGATTGCGTAATACTCCCGTAACTTTCTGAAGATTTATGAAGGTCATTTTCACTAATATGGTAGAGTTGACACTAGAGGTATTTATGGATGATTTCTCTATTTTTGGTGAGTCCTATCTACCATGTCTATCTAACTTAGAAAAAGTATTGGAAAGATGTGAGAAACCAATTTTGGAAAAATGTCACTTTAGGACATAGAGTTTCATTGAAATGCATAAAAGTTGATAAAGCTAAACTTGAAGTAATTGAAGACTTGACTATACCTAGTTCAATTAAGGGAATCAGAAGTTCCATAGGTCATGTTGGGTTCTATAGAAGGTTCATAAAGGATTTTTCAAAAATGTCAAAACCTCTTTGCATGCTACTTAAAGATAATATACCTTTTGATTTCTCTAGTGAATGTATGACTTCTTTCCTTGAATTGAAAAAAACCCTAGTCACAACACCGATATTAGTAGCCTTGATTTGAAGCTAACATTTGAACTCATGTGTGATGCAAGTGACTATGCAGTAGCAGCAGTGCTTGGACAAAGGAGAGGTAAAAATTTCATTCAATTTATTATGCAAGTGGGACTTTGACTGATTCTAAATTAAATTACACAACGAATGAAAAAGAACTCTTAGCTATTGCCTTTGCTTTTGGTAAATTTATGGCATATTTGATTGGTACTAAAGTGACTGTTTATATTGACCACTCAACTATTAAATACTTGATTTCTAAGAAGGATTACGAGCCTCGTGATCAGGTGGATATTACCTCTTCAAGAGTTTGATTTAGAAATCAAGGACAAAACGGGAACTGAGAATCAGGTAGCAGACCATTTATCCAGGCTTGAATCAGAAGGCAGTGTTATAGCAGACTCTACTATAGTAGAGACTTTTCTAGATGAACAACTACTTGTAGTGGCGACAGCTAAAGATCCATGGTTTGCCAAGCCAATTACCTTGCTAATGGTGTTATGCCCCCAAATATGAATTCACAAGGGCTGAAAAGATTCTTCCAACAGTTAAAATTCTACTACTGGGATGATACATTCCTGTACAAGAAAGGGCCTGATCAAATTTATGGGAGATGTGTTCCAAAGGAAGAAATGCAAGGAATATTGCAGCAATGTCATTTGTCTCCCTATGGAGGACACTTTGGAGGCTTGAGAACAACTGCCAAAGTACTTCAATCTGGGTACTTTTGGCCAACACTTTTCAGAGATGTATATGAAGTAGCAAAAGGGTGTGATATGTGTCAGAGGACAGGGAACATATCTCGAAAGCAAGAAATACCTCTAACCAAAATCTTGGAGGTTTAGCTCTTTGATGTGTGGGACATAGACTTCATGGAGCCATTTCCACCATCTTTTGAAAATCTATACATACTTGTGGCAGTAGACTATGTATCAAAGCTATTCCCAGATGGTATGGACCCTTCAAATTGATCAAAGTCTATCTCCATGGAGCTGTAGATCTACTTGATGAAAAGACTGACAAGCAATTCAAAGTGAATGGCCAAAGGGTTAAGCAATATTGGGAGAATGTTGTTGACCGTGTAAACACCTCAATTCAACTCAGTGATCCATAATACTTAAGGCCCAAGTTAGGCTGAGGACTATAACTCAAGCGCTTTTCGGAGGTAGCCCAAGGAGAATTTTAAATTCAGTTTTTAGTTTATTTTATTTTCATAATTCTATTACTTAATTAGGTTAAACTACTGCATATTAGGTTATAGATTTCATTTATTCTATTTTAAGCGTTAATATTTCCCTCGTCAAGTAAAAGTCTTCGTCATAAAGATAGAATCATTTTTTAGGGTAGGATATTTTGCATGAATGCTCATTATAATCATAAGATACAACCCTTAGAAAGGCTTTGTACAAATGATTTTACAGGGAAAGCAATGAGTGGGGCCCACTAGCTTGAAGTTGGTAGAATGGGAGCACCTATTGGTTGGTTGACTACGTCAGCACTAGAAAGAAATATTGTGTCATCAAAAGTGCTAGCTCAATGGATATGTTGTCCAATTTTTGCACCTAAAAGCTAACCAATAGATAAAATCCTGAAAATTTTGAATTTCCCCCCCTAAATTATCTACAACGTAAATATCCTTGATTTAGTCTCTCATAGATCAAGCGGCTAAGGAGAAAACACATGGCAGCAAGGAAGGGGAGCCGTGTGCCTTTAAAATATGAAGAATCATTGCCCTACCTCTTTAGAAAAAGCATTCTCCTTCAACCCTAAGCAAACCCTTATTTCCCCCACACTCTTTCCTGATACCCATATTCTCTTTCTCTTAAAATGTCTTCTTCAAAATCAACCCAACCTAGGGCGAAAGCCAAGGTTAAGCATTTTTCAGATGTTGAGAGGTTCATTAGTGATGAAGTAGAGAAAAATTATGAGGAGGAAATCCACACAAAAAAGTTTCATGAAGAAAACGGATTTCGGATAGAGCCTACACCATCTTTGAGGCCACTAGAAGATATAACAGAAATTATCAAGCAACAAAAATGGGAAAAGTTGTGCAACCATCATGACATCATCTTAGTCCCACTAGTAAGAGTGTTCTACGTGAACTACAACTCCAAGGAATCCAAGGTAAGTTTGAGAGGTAAAGAAGTTGTTGTAGCATCTGCACATTTAAATAGTATTTTTTATCTAGAGGACTTCAAGGACGGATATTCTATTCTAGCTGCTAATATTACTAAACCTTTTTTGGATGAAATGCTATGAGATTTAACTGTGCCAAGAACCAAGTGGCATAACATTTCTACGGAGGGGGCAAAAACATGTTTGAGGACTACCTTGATACCCCGAGCCAAAGTGCGGTACCACTTCATTTGTACCTCACTCATCCTGCCCACTCATATTCAAATGGTAACACAAGAAATGTTGACTATGGCACACTCAATTTTTTATGGGAAGACTGTTCATGTGGGAAAATTCTGTTGAAAGAAGTTAAGCTTTGTGCCACTTAAAAGACCAGTTCTTTATTTTTTCTGTGCCTCATTTTGAGGCTTTGTATTGCTAACTTCGTTCATTGTCTACAAAATAAATAAAAAATTGATCAAGAGAGGGGCCATAAATTGGTTGGCCATACAGAGATTTGTTGCTGAGAAAGTTAAAGACAGAGTTGGGAATACATCCAAGTCTGAGCTATCATCCTCTTATCCTTTTGACACCCCATCATATGATTTTGACACCACAAATAGCCACCTCATGCTCGTACACGGTATGAAAAGGCCAAGCTTCAAGAAAAAACCCATAAGAAGTTAGATGGCTTGCTGCAGCATAAGGAGCTCCAACAGTAGGCTTACTGAGAATACATCCAGAGTAAGGACATGGCCTTGAGAAAAAAATTACAGAAAAACTTCACAAATCCAATCATTCATTTTCCTTCCTTCATAGAGATCATTCTTTAACCCTAGAGGGAAGACGAGAAGGAGGAAGAGGAAGCATGCAAGGAAGCTGAATAGGAGACAGAGTAGGGAGATGAGCAAAAGGTTGAAAAGAAAATAGAAAAAGCCAAAGATGATATGGTTGAGTCTGAAAAAGAGAGAGAATAGGAAGTTGTAAAAGAAGAGGAGCTTGCAATGAAAGATATGGAAACAGAAGTGGAGGAAGAATCTAAAAAAGAGAAGGAGGTAAGTGAAAGTGAGAAGGAGGAATAAGTGCTTGAAGATGAGAGTGAAGAGAAATAGATAGAACCAACACCCCCACCCCTACCAAAGCCTTCACCCAAGACGGTAAAAGATAAAGGCAAGAAAAAATTATAAACACCCAGCCCGAAAGCTGAAAAATCAAAGAAGTCGGATTCACCAAGGGCCAATGAAAAAGGTAAAGGATTTGAGAAGAAGCAAGATGCTGCAACAGCTGAAGTCTCAAAGAGCTTAAAAAAGAAAATGGAAGTAGATGCTAAGGAAAAAGAGATGGAGGAGTAGCTCGAGGCAGAGATTGAGTTTGCTAAAAAGAAGCTCTCAGAGCTCAAGGCAGCCTCTAAAGGTAGAGGTGGCCTGAGGAGTTCGGTAAAGCTCTAAGCACCACTAGATTGTTACAGCAGCAAGAGGAGTGACTTTTCTCTTCCCTTTTTATTTTTTCTTTATTTCTTTTGGGGGAGGGGTTAGATACCTTCTTTTATTTGATTTCTGAGTTGGTCTATGTTAGGTTCTATTTTAGTTAGCTTTTTGTGTATTTCTTTTCAAGCTTTGGCATTGGACCATTTTGCTCAATTTTTTCTACTATTTAAAAGTATGTAAGAAAATTGTAATAAGGCCTGTTGAGCTTAAGATTTTATAGGCTAATTCCCCCCATCTTTTGCACTTAAGAGGAAAGTTAACTGCTTTGGGAAGTTTATAATACTTTAAGTCCATGTGAGGTTTGATACTCTGTTTAGGTACCCTATTACTCTAGAATTAGTATGTTATCATTCATAGTAGAATAAAATATGTTTGGGGGTGGGAATTTTATGCCCTAAGTTGAAAGTATGTAAGATTACTGCTAAAAATCCCTTGGCTTCTAAAAACAATTGTACAAATAAAGAGGTTAGAAACCTCTTTTGTTTTAGGTTGTTGTGTAACTGGGTGCCTACATAAAAAATGTTGTCATTCGCGTAAAAAGGTATCTGGAAACATGAGCTTGTTACAGCATTCAAAGAAATAACAATTATAAGTAGCAACCTTGTTTCTTATGTTGTTGAGTAACCGGGTGCCTATTACAAATGTCGTCATTCGCGTTAAAAGGCAGCATAACATAATAGGTTTTCTAACCCTCAAAATAAATAAATAAAAATGGAGAAACCAAGTTAACGAGAATTGTAGTTTATTTGTCAATTTCATTTGTACTTCATGCTTATTGTTTCTCCCCATGAGTTGTAAATGTTGAAGTATGCTATGCCTGATAGAAATAGGATTGCCTAAATTAGAGTTTATTAGACCAATAATCTTGGATTTGGACTACCCTTAGCTTTTTAAAGTGGTGACTCTACTCCTAGCACACACTCATTGTAGAGAACTAGGCTATGTCTGAGTTTAGTAGGTTGAGAATAAATTACTTTTAAAGCTTTGAGCATAATAATGTTGATACAAAATGGCCAATATGTTGAAATTTCTAGCTTGTTTTGAAATGAAAAATTAGCTTAGGTTAATTTAGGGTTAGGTTTGTTATCATTCTACCCTTGTTATTATTTTTTAAACAATTTTATGCATTAGAGTTTCTTTGGTGCAGAGCTATTTTCAGAGCTTGATATCTTTCGATGTTGTAGTAGTTCCTGATGCTGCTATAGCTGTTGCCGTAAGCTTGACGAGTGGTCTGGCGCATGGGCTAGTTGGCGTTGAAAGCAAAAGGGAAGTACATCCATTTTTGAAAAAAAGGGTTTGGGCATAGCCAAAAGGGCACCCAAAAATTGCTTAGTAAAAAAATACCTTGCGTGGAAAGGGAAGAGGGAGAAGATGATAGAATAAAAGAAGGCATCGAGGAAGAAGACAAAGGCTTAGAATAACTCATTTATTCTTCTTCTTTTCTCTCTCTTGTTTACCTTATTTCTCTTTATGTTCTATCTTCGTTCTATTTCCTGCTTTGCTAGAAAACTATGGAAATAGGATATTCTATTTTTGCATTTGAGCTCACTATGAGCTAAACACTTTGTAGCTAGTATGGTAATATGAACTTGGGTTTTTCTTTATCTTATTAATGTTGTTCTTGTTATTGAGCTCTCTTTAGTATTTTGATTAATTATGCTTAAAGTTAATTTCTATTAGTGACTTGCCATCTCTATTAGAATAAAAGTTAAATTAAGATCTGAAAGGACTTAGTTTAATGGAATAGACTTGATTGATGCTTGAGTGTTTAAATAAAAAATACATGAATATGGAATCGTGTAGATCTAGATACTTTGTGAGCTACATAGACATATGAATTTGCCTTGCAACCCTTTAGCTGGAACTTAACGAACCAATTTCAACCTAACAAAACTTAGACATAAGGTAGTTAAAGTTGTAATTGGTAATCTAACAAATGACAGTATATTTTGCTTAGAGCTAAGGTAGTGATACTGAGGTGCTATAGCAACTGGAACAGTATTAATTTAGATAAAGTAAATGATAAGGGAATTGATCATACTAACCCTCTCTCTTATTGGATATCTCGCTAATATTTAGTGGTTTCTTACTCTGAAATTATCATTTTACTTTATTCTTTTTATATTATTGATTCCATTTTAATTTCAATCATACCAACCAATCATTATTATTACTACCCTTCCTTGCAAATTAATTCCATTTTGGCCAAATATATTGCATATTCACTAAGTCTCAAGTGGAGATCGACTCGTATTTACTACATTATTACTTGTTAAACAACACATGCACTTGCATAGATACACATTACACACAACACTTATCTTAGGTGCATAAAGGACATCATGTTGGAGTAGGGTTTGACCTACACATAACAAACTTGCAGGTGTCGATCCCTTTGCTTTTCTACTATTACATATTTTCTACATAAATTCATCACGCTCACACTGGGATTCGACAATACTTTATAAATGTTCCTCTGTCTCTAGCTACATGGTCAGTGACTCTTGAATTTATAGTTGATGCGATAAGATTCAATGAGTAACACACTACTAAAAACATAACAACTATGAGGAGTAATATTAGAAAGAACTTTGAATTTTTGGGTAAGGAGACGTCGTGTAGTCACACACAAAATGACTCCAATTGCCATAAGTATATCATTCCATCTCACTATTATCCTTATTTTTACCGCCATGTTTGTCTCTCATATGATGGTTAGTCTCAGGTCTCTTGTGTTTGTGTTGTTAGTTTGCATTTCTTCCTTTCTTTCCCTTATTGAAAATTTTGGAATTTATTTTTCTAAAAAGTCTTTAGGGAACTTGTTTCAGCAACATGAAGTTGTCTTTGTCTATTTGTTGAGATTAAACCGAATTACTCTTTTAAAGCTTCCCACATTTTATTGGCAATTTCAAATTTCTTAAATTCACACATAAGATCATCTTGCATATAGCTCAACAACGTAATGCGAGCAATATTATTCTTTCATTTCCATAAATATTAAGTGAACGCGTAAAGTATATATGTAGTTAGTGTAATATAGATTGAGGTGTTGATTCCACGAGGAAGTGTCATAAAGGAAAGATTAGCAAAATAAAGCACTTAACATAATTAATAATAAGAAAATCAGATTGCAGAGTAACTAGAACAATAAATTAAAATTAAAGGTTTCTTCAATAGATCAATAAATTAATATCAGGAGCGATTAACAATCATAAAAGTGACACGGCATCAGGAATCCCTTTTAACCTTTGTTTGACTATTTTTACTCTGATTTGAAGTTATAACTCAATTGAATGTTTTACATTTCAAACATATAATCAGAAAATATGTAATTTAAGATCATAGAAAAGCAAATGTATGCGATATGAGAAAACTCTTTGCTATCAAAACATACTCAAATCTATCTTATAGGTTATTTAAAATCGATACTATACCCAATGACAATATTGCAGTAAAAGACTGATTCATAAAATAAATTCACCAGTAATAATTATAATTTAACAATTCTCATATAGAAAAGGCATGATTGAATTTATAAGAAGAAAAAAAAGAAAATAATTTCTTAATTATGAAAAACTTAATAATGATAAAGATTTCAAACATAAACAAACAAAAAACTCTTTCGAACATGAAATGAATTAAAACATAAATAGAAAAACTACACTTAAAATAACATCCATATCCTTGCTTAAAACTCTAGTCTAACTTACAACTCATCTCACAAGTTCTAGAGAGAAAATATGAGAATAATTATAAGTCTTAAGGAGAAAAGGTGAAGAAAAAAAGATTGATTAAAAGATCTCCCAAATGGTTGGTCAAGCTCTCTATTTATAGGGAAGAAGAGCTCTCAGCTTTCTTAATTTCTACACCAAAAAACAGTACCTAAATTCCTTAATCCTCCTCTCTAAATAAAATATTCTAATTTAAGAATTGGAAAGAAGGGGAAATAAGAAATTTTGCTTGAAGCAAAATAGGATGCACGACTGGAAAATTTTGGCAATCACGCGACACATCACGCGACTGAAGCTCACTCTACTACTTGGACTAGGAGGTTGGACATGACTGGGCTAGTTGGTGATCACGGTTGGGCTACTTATTGCTTGGCAACACACGGCTGGAGCAATTATCTCACTTGGGCTTGCTACATGGGCCGGGTAGTGATTGCATTATGCTACAGTTACTTGGGAGCGCTTAATACACAAATAGCTACATTACAGAAAGAGAGAACTACACAGATGGCCCGATCAAGAAAATGGCCCATTCGGGCCATCAGTGGAGTAAAATGGATGCCCAACTTTTAAGTTGTAAAAATAGCCAGGCGACCTAGTAGTAATGGTAAATTGTGAAGCCATTCATCCCTTAATAAAAAGGGCTACAGTTTTTCGTAGTTGTAGCCTGCACAATTTAAAACATAATTTAAATGAGACGGCGAGTTTAACGGAAAGAGAAAAAGCGGCAAACACAAAATAATAAAAACAAAACAGATGCACCCCCCATCATTGACACGTGTCTGAAACTAAGAACCTAGACCGCCCAATTATAACTACACGGATCATCAACTCAAACCCTTCTTCTTTTCAAAATATAACCTCAATGAAACCCATGACTCCATTGATCCAACCTCCACGAAATCACGAACAACAAGAAAGATAAGCTCTGACAAGAATCCATAAAACAAATACGAAGGTTCATAATCATTCTGCAAACAAAAGGTATGAAAAGATCTGTGCATTTTACTAGAGGTGAAAAAAAATAATTACTAAATGTAGAATGAAATTTTGAGTATGGCTATATGTATATTTACTATGCGTTTTCAATCAATATATTAACTACATACTGCTAGTACCTAATTTATTTACCTAATCTTCCATTAACTCTGTTTAATTTGTATGGACAAAGAATAAATAATTTTTTTAGGTAAAATGTATAGAATATTCTAATAGGTAGAAATTTACCAGAAGTAGTGTGATTTTCCTTTATCGTGTTTGAACAACAAATTAATCGAAACATTAATCACAATTACACTGATTACATGTGATGTACATAAATTAGATATTGCTAGTATCCAATTTATATACCAATTCCAGAATATGAATGTTTATATGCTAAAATTGTTTTGTTAAGCTTGACAGATGCCTCGAGTTAAGAAAAGTACAAAAAAACCGAATCCATCACAAGGACCATCACATAAAAAGAAACAAAAAATAGCGGCATAGTTGTGGTGTGAGATGGTCTCTACACAAATGCATGTATCATTAACAAGTAATAAAGTGATAAGTGAGTGTCAATCTCCATATGGACTAATGAAAAAATATGCAATTAAATGGACCAAAATAGATTTAATTTGTGAATAGGGTAGTAGCAACAATGATTGAGTTCAAATGATTCAAAATTTAAAGTGAAAATGATAATGCTAGGTAAACTAAGCTAGACTAAATCTTTTTAGACTTTGATCTAACTTGTATATTATTAAAGTTGTTCAGTCAATTATAAAATCTAAGCATTAAACACACTTAAATGAAATGCTAACAAAAAATAAGCAACAGAAACTGTATAATCATAAATAGCAACTTCAAGGTTCATTACTCATACTAGCTTAAAGAGTTTCACTCATAATGAGGTTAAGAAGAAATTCGAGTAGAGTTACAGCCATTAAATACAGAGACACGGAGCTTAGAAGAATGAGAAAATATAGTATCGAAGAAGCATAGGGGAAGAAAATAATAGAAAGTAAAAGAATACTCCCTTTCTTATCTTCTTGCTCTATGTCTTCACCTTCCTTTTATGGCTTCATCTTCTTCCTTCTCTACACATTGTCAAGCAACAGCACTGCAGGGGGGCCACTAAAAAGCTACAGTGCCACCTGGACATGGACCACTAAAATGCAGCAGCGCCAGTTGGACGATGACCACTTGAAAAGCAACAGTGCCACCTGGAAAGCTACTTTTTGGAGCGCACGACCTTTTCTCCCTTTTGGAGTGCCAGCTAGACTAAATGAAAAATACTTCTGCAATGTACGCATGTTTGCTGTTGTAGCAATATAGCATTTTGTGCTGCACCATCTAACCAATTAACTGCCCACCATAAAGCTTTACACAAAAGTACGAATTAGTGTAGAATATGCCCAACTACTACCAAATAACCTAAAAGGGCAACTATACTCTAAAGTGATAATTAAAATAAGAAAATGACTAAATTAAGACTTAAAACTAATGCATCACCCTAAGATTACTAATGAATTAGGCTTGAAAATACATAGATAACTCTAATTTCTTAGAGTTATCAATTGCAACAACCTAAACAACAGCTACCAAAATCAGAACGATTGTTTGAAACACAAACAATAGAAACACAACCAACAACACAAGAAATGGAAGCACAAGAAACAAACACACACCCAACAATTGTAAGAAACTGAAACACAAGCAACAAATACACAAGGAGCATCTCAAAGAATAGAAACACAATCAACAGAATAGGAGGAGGAAGAAACTTATCAAGAAAATGAAGATGATGAGGATGAAGATGATAATGAAGAATATGAAGAGAATAAATAAGAAGAAGAAGAAGTAAGAGAATAATCTGAAAAAGAAGAGGAGAACAATGGAGTTGTAAGAGAAGAATCGAAGAAAGAAGAAAACGACGACTATGCTTACAAATCAAAGGTAAACCATCTCTAAATTACAAATAATAACTATCAATAAATTAGTTACTGTATTGATATAATATATTTACCTTTGTAGGACAACCCACTACTTGTGTTGCCAAGCAAGTGGAAAACAAAGCAAAGTGTTAATCTTTACTTCATAATATCCAACCTGTAAACAATAAAGAATATTTTAAATGTCAAACAACAAAAAGCCTTCAAGAACTCATGTTTCGAACAATTGCTTGACGTTACTATCCAAAGCTTCCCTTCACATCTATTGATGCATCTAGATAGAAGGCAGTGCCACAATGTGGGCAAAACTGATGGAGTATGTTTCAACATAGATGGAAATGTGATAAATTTGGTAACGGGGCTGAATTATGGTGAATATCCTTTCATTCACAAAGGGGGCTTCCAACAGGGAAGTTGAGAGAAGTAGTTTTCCCTAGAGTAAAATCAATTACAAGGAAAAATCTTGCCTTCTCCTTCAATGCAATGCAAGAAGCCAAAGATGAATATAAGCTGAAAATGGCAAAGCTCTACTTCTTGACCTTCAACCCATTCACATGCTTGATGATGATGATGACATATTCGAAACATATCCATGGGGGAGGTTATCCTATAAGTTGACAATTGAATTTATCAAGGACTACAGAAATCATGTTGAAGCCCAAGGATATGGGGTAGGGGAATTCCCGTATGCCTTGATTATTTGGGTATATGAGGTAATCCCAAGCATTTCAAGTAAACGATATCAATATGCTAAAACAATTGCTATGAAAATCCCAAGAATATGCAATTGGGAATTACACAAACAATCAACATGGAAGGACCCAACAAACATAGTATTCAACACTGACAAGGTATGAAAATCTATTTATGAGTAAATAAATTTATTTACATTGTACTTCAAAACCTTCTTCTTCACTAACCTTTTTCTCATAACGAAATGATCAAACAACTATGCATGATATTGGCACCCACGAACCCGCCGAAGTAAGAATTGGACTCGTCATACATGGCTCCATTCTGTATGACAATCCACTTATCAAAAAAGGAAAGGAAACGGTACAAAGAGAGCGAGCTTTTGTTCAATCATATCAAGAAGATTCATTCGAACAAATGATGAGGACACTGTAAAAGAGGGTAAGAGGAGAGGGAACAAGCAAAGAAGGAGACAATGTAGAAATGAAAGAGCCTTTGTGTTTGATATATGCAACATTGGCTACAATTTCAAATGACAACAAAAACATTTTTGAAAGATTTGACAAAGAAGAAGTTGACTAACAACAAATGGTAAGAAATTTATTTATTGTTAGTACAAAAATGAATATGACTACTAACACATCCTAAATTGAATGTAGGATAATGAACCAGAGGAAAGAGACAAAGATGATATTGCTAAGAAGAAAAAGAAGCAGAAGGTGAACATGATAATGCGGATAAAGGTGATGCTAACAATGAAGATAAAAATGATGACAATATAGATGGTGAACAAGGAGGAAACCTTGGCCAAGAAGAAGACACAATACTAGTCAAGAATCTAAAGAGAAAAGGTACATTTAAAAAAAAGGGAGAAAAAGACAGTTGGTTAAGCAAATTAAAATTCCAAAATCACCATATGTGGCAGAGGAATATAAGAAGGTAAAAAACCAAGATCCCCAGAAGAAGGACTGAGCTTCTTTCTTGGATCACAATTTGATTAGATGTGCTTCATTCCAAGTTTATGAATATTGAACATGTCATAGGCTGCTAGTTTATGTTGGATATTGATACTTGGTTTTGTTTTTAAAAATTAGTTTATAAGGCTACTAACAAATTAAAAATACGGATATTGATGCATGCATTATTATTAGTTAAATGTTGATTATGCTATGACTAGTATATTGATTAAGAGTTGCTCATTGTGTTGAATGGAAAAAATTTAGTATTATGATTATTATTGTGATGATTGACTATTGGTCAGTATGATGATGATTTTCTGTACAGGTGCTTGAATATTTGGTGTATGATGTTAAACTAGGGAACCCCCTTTTTAGTTCACGATGAAGTAAATAAATAATTTAGACATTGTAAATCTAGGGGGAAAGATCTGCTTCAGTTGGGGTTGTGCTTTTCCTACATTTTGATTGCTGGTTGTCCATGAAAAGTTTGGATGTTGCCTCCACTCTGGATTATAGGTGTTAGAGTAAGGGTTGTAATTCTGATTGCCTTGGCTGTTTCTATTAAAATTTCCCACGAATTCATAAAAGTTGGATTTCATGGGCATTGATCAAACATGTGTTCTCCTTCACAAAAGACACAGCATGCTGTCATTACTTGGTTTACTTCCTGAAACAATGGTAATGCTTGTTTTCCTTGAGTTGGTGTTGTTGGGAGCCTCCTATTTATATTTTTGATCATAATTTCCATGGATGCAATCTCGAATGTCAAAGTAGTCATATGATCTAGCTCATGAATTCATGCTTCCTTCTAGATTGTTGTAGCTGAAGCTGCTCTAGCCATAGGCCATTGATAATTGTTGCTGGAAATTCTCTCTAAAATTTCATATGCTTCATTATATGACTCTGACAGAATGGCTTCATTGGCTGAGGCATCATCCATCAACCTTGTAGCAGAATTCAGTCCATTATAATATGTCTCCAATCGAATACAATGTGGTATACCATGAATGGGGCATCTCCTCAACAACTCCTTGAATCTCTCCCAAGCCATACAATGATTCGTCATCTAACTAGTGGAATGAGGTAATTTCATTCTTGAATTTGGCATTTTTGGTTAGGGGAAAATACTTCAATAGAAACTTTTCAGCCAATTCAGGCCAACTTCACACTGAATTAGGTGGTAAAGTGTTCAACCAGACTCTTGCTCTCTCTCTTTTAATGAGTATGGGAACAGTCTCATCATCAACACATCCTTAGTAACTCTAGGAATTTTAAATGCATCACTGAATTTCAGGAAAACTCTCAAGTGTAGATGAGGATCTTCTGAAGGTAAACCATTAAATTGCCCAACGGTTTGGAGCATCTAGAACATGACAGGTTTAAGCTCAAATTATGGACCTTGTATCTCAGGCCTTACTATGCCTGGATTCATGGCTTGAGGCTCTAAAATCGCATAGTCCCATATTGCTTTCTTCCTATCATCTGCCATGACAATGACATTGTTGTTATCATTGTTTGCCATAACTTCATTCCTTTCATCGGCTAACTCATTCACCAATTGGTGCAGCCATATCTGCTCTAGCAACAACAGCTCTGAATTCTCTTTACTCCCTTCTAATGTGCCTTAATTCCTGTCAATCTTTAGGTCAAATAGTATATCTAGCACTTGTTGTCTGCGCATTTAAAAGATCTCGCTCTCCTGAAATATGTAGAACAACAACTAAGTAGCTCTCTCTTATAATCAAATTCTATCTAACTTAAGCAAAGATACTCTATTCTACTGCCCGGTAACGGAGCCAAAAACTTCATGCTCAAAAGAGTATTTTCGCAAGTGCACGGGTCGCAATCAAGTAATAAAATGATAAGAAAAGTGTCAAACCCATAGGGAATAATGAACATACAATGCTAAAATGCTAAATAGAAATGAAGTGTAAGATAATGATGTAACCACTGATAACATTGAGATGAACTAAGGAGTTGTTTGTTTCCGGCTTTCCGCATGATAAAGTTCGTGGTAAACTTAATTTTCAGCACTTTCTCATGGTTGTTACATGTATTTTCATTTGCTATGGTAAAGTTATTTAGCATGGTAAAATAACAATCTCACATTCCTTCTTTCCCTACCATTTTCCCACAAAAATACAAATTTTTCAAAATAACTTTTACTTCTCCAAATCCCCATAAAAATATCATTATTTGTTTCAATTAGTTCTACTTGATTTTGATATTTTATTTTTTTTAAGACCAAAGCCTCACAAAAAGTGTCATAAAATATCTCAATCCCGGTGGAACCGAAAAGGCCCTCATACCGAATTATGAGATTTTTTTCGTCATTTTCGACTCGTTCGCCAACTCGTCTTGGAATCGTCTCATGAGGTTAAGATATGCATGTTAATTGGAATGGATGAAATAAAATATTAAGTTTGAATTAAGGATAGATAAACTCTTCATATATACAAAATCTAAAATCTAAATTATTAGAATACATGTTAATAATATCAAATATTTTTTTGAAATTAAAATTAGTTTCATCCCTAAAATAAATATGATTCATAAACAATTAATATTTAAAAAATACTAAATTTATAAAGGAGAATATAACTGGATTGTTTATCACGTCTCATTTTTTGTGTGGAGGACCGAATCCATGAGATGAAACCATGAATGGGGGAGGTCCCTCAATCATTTATATTCAGTTTTAGATTGTATTTAACCAAAATATAAATAAAAATTACATCATTATTCTGTATTATTACTATGGTAGAACTAAAATATTTTGCCCGATCCTGCAGGAGCGGAAAGATATTAATAACCATAGTATACATATCTACTGAAGAAAAGTACATGTAATGGAAAAAATGTTATGTATTATTAAATATTTTAATTTGTTAATATAAATGACAGTTATTTATATCAGATTTATTTTTATATAAAAGAGAAAAATTGTATGATAATTAATTTGCGATATCAGGGAAATTTAATCAAACAGGCATGAATTATTAAGATTTTTTAGTAATTATTAATAGAAAATCTTTATACAATTTTGCTATGTAATTTTGAACAATTTTTCATTGAATTTATTTGTACGGTGTAAGTAAAAAAATATTTTAGTTTTTAGCGTAGTAAGAGAAAAATAGTTGATTTAATTTTATTGATGGTTTAATAAAAATAGTTAATTAATTAGTGCGTAAAATAATATATATATATATATAAGACATAATGTGTATTAGAATCTATAAATAATCATTGACAATAAATTAAAAGTTGATAAAAAAATTATAAATAATAAATAATTTTATTACTTTAATATAATTTTTATAACTTTTACAACAACTTTATCAAATTTTCTCACACAACTTTACCCAAGTATCCTACATATCAAACAAGGAAATCATATTTTTCAATAACTTTTTTCACTTAACCATGTGTTACCAAATATGATAATCTTAATATCTTGGCATCTAACCTTACCACTTAAATTTTTCCAGCAACTTAACTTTCCCGGTATTCTTACTTAACTCGTACCAAACGGCCCCTAAGGGTTAAATGTACGTGCAAATTACTAATATCTAAATTAACTAAAGTTACTAACAAGAAGGTAACAAAAGTGGATTTGGTATTTAATATGAATTAGGCTAGTATGGCTAGTTTCACTTTTCAATTACTGCACCTACTCTAATTTAGTCCAATGCTAGCATTTCCAGAATAGTTCCCTAACTCTTTTTCACATTAAACTTATGTTTAACAATTTACCAATTTAGCCTACTTTTCTTCATATCAAAGCAAGATTAGGTTAAAATAGATTCAATTAATTCCAGCCAATAGAATGCAAGGTAAGTTCATATTCCTATATACCTCACCAAACACCTAAATCTATATGAATCAATGCTCATATATGCTTGATGTAGGTATTCATGCATTGGGAGAGTTTTTACATTAAACTAAGCTATTCCGAAACTTATTCTAACTTGCATTCCAAATGTAATGGCCAAATACAATTAGAATCTTAGCATACAGTATACTCAGCCCAAACTATTCTAGTAATGTGCAATGGAAACTTCATTAAAGAGGTAAATTAAAATCTAATTTATGTTACCATACTAGCCTTAAACAAGTTTAGCTCATAATAAGATCAAATGATAGTACATAAATTCCATAATCCATTGAATCTTGCATACGAGAGATTTAAAGAAATATAACAGAATAAGGAGTAAGAAAGGGAATGGAAAGGGAGAATAAACAAATTGCTCAAACTCCTTGTCATCTTCCTCCTTCTTATTTCTTCTGCATCCTCCCCTTGTATTGATTCTCCTTCATCTCTTCTTGCAAAAAAACTTGTCAGCTCACGCTAGGTCTCTTTTCTCGAAATGGAAGGTCTTCCCTTTATACCATGCTTAAATTTAGGGCAACGTGTTAGCACAGAGGGCATATGGCATACTCTCCAAAAAGCTTATGGACCATAGGATCGGAAATATGCACCACCTGGTGTAACGAACTCCGTTGTACGAAGATCCTTTATGATTTCAGCACCAGCTTGCTCACGCGCCAGACAACTCACTTCCTTGCAATGAACGAGCACTACTATAGGAACATTCTATAGCTCTAAATGATCAAGCAAGGTCGCAGTCCTGCATTAAAGAAACCTTAAACTACATGAAGTTGCCTTCAAAAAGTAGGCTAGCATTCAAGATTTAAGCTATAAAACTATCCTGACTACAGTCTACTAAAATATGGCCCTAATATGCTTCACAGTCCTAAAACAAACAATAATTTAAGCTAAGAATGATTGGAATAACCCTACTTTCATAGAGTTATCACAAGTACATTACTAGTAGAAGAAAACACAGTGTCGACCATAGACAACTAGCATTGCCTAAGGCAGATATTTCTAAACATTGACCAATCTCAACAACTAATGGACATTACACACTCTTTGCAAAGGAAGTGAATCATAAAACATCATTATCATCCTTTAACTCCAAAACTTTAAAATATGTCTTCCCAACACCAATAACAACTTTCATATGTATATTTTCTCATGCAACAGACAAACATAATTCACTTACAATTAAATCCAATAAAACGCCAAATGTTGAATCCGCGTCAATGAAAACTGGTTTTAATTTGTCATCTACATACGTATTCGTATCACACCATATACCATCATAGAACAAAATAATAGAAACATTCGGCATGCCTGAAAATACTATTTTCTAGAAGTTTCAGACCAAGGAACATTAAAAAACAACAATAAGTTAACAGTGTTATATAAATTTCAGAAAATTGAAAAACAATGAATCTAAAATCTGGAAAACAATAAAACAGTATATACAAACCCTAATTCAAATAATGAATCTCAAAAGGAACTCTAATGGATGCCAAAAAGCAACTATTAGAGGCAAAAATCAAAGTTGATTATATGAATGTAAATCTCATGAAAAACAGAGCTAAAAATAATATAAATCGAATGAAAAACAACAACGTAGATGCTCTATATGAACAAAACAAGAGAACAAACAAAATCAGATAAAGTATAAGTAAAAAACAAAAGGAAAGAAAACAAACCTCGGTGATAATCAAAGAAACATGTGCTAAAGAATGAAGAACAAGCGCGAAAGAATGAACAACATGCACGAAGATGCTTCAAGAATAGTGGGATAACAAAATCAAAACAAAAGAATAAGAAAGCTAGAGAATCGAATCAAAACAAAAATTCCCCTCAGCTCGAAGAAGCTTGTCAAAAATCAAAGCTACACAAAATAGAAATTTCCCTCAGCTGAGCTTTGGAAAAGATATGGGCAAAAGAAGAGGAAAGAGAAGAATAAAGACAATTGAATGATATAAAAATAGCTATATGTGCAAAAAAATGAAAAAAAAAATAGACAATTATATAAAATGACTTGCTAAAAGTGGTGAAATGTGTAATTTCCACTTATAGGAAGTTAATACAAAAATAGACAACAAGTTTCATAAACATCAAATATAATCATATTTTATGGGTCCACCTACTAGGAGCACTTCTCTTCCTATCATACCCTTCTGCAACATTTAATGATTATTTTTATAAAAATTTGAAAACCCTATAAACCCATAAATCCCTCCCTCCTCTCTCTCTAGTAAATAGGGAGATTGATACATTTAAATTAAATAATAAAAAGGGTAAACGAGTAACTAATTAAATAGAAAAAACTATTAATTACTATTTATTCAAAAGTTCTATATTTGATGTTTTTAAAAAGTTGTGGATAAACTTGATTTTAGAATTGAAAAATTGTCTAAATATTACCGTTTCTATACTTGGAACTTGATTTGAATTTAGAATTTGTACTCCATGGCTTGGCATGGAATTGGACCAAAATGCTGAGGCAATTTAGGCTGCTTTTTGGCCTAAAATTGGCCTAGAAAACTTGGTGTGGGATGCTGGAGATGAGCTTCCTTTTAACCTGTTTTAATACATCTAAACACCCTAAAATTAAGAATTTATAAAAATAATATTTTTAAAATAATAATGTAAAGGGTATCATGTAAAGCCTCATATGTTAAAGTACGTCTATAGTAAATCATTGTTTAAAGTAAATTTTCATACACATATCACAACCCTTAACCAGATTATTACTAGTCCTTGGCAATTCAAACTTGAAAACAATTAGCAAAACTACTTGCGTAAATCTAAACAATTAGTGAGAGATCACAGACGTTATCACTATCATTTCAAAACCAACTCCTAAAATGTGTGTGTTTGTGTATTAAGCAATAACTTTCTAACCACAAATCACAATGCATAGAATCTTGAAGAATTCTCAAAATAAAAGCCTCAACTTCATTCCTTATGAGTAAATTGATCATTTTAGTTGAAAGGTTTCTCTTATGAAGTTGAAAACAGATATACACTCAAATAAAAAGAAATTTTTAGACAAACAAATGAGCGAACATTGATAAGAAAATAGTCATATTAAGTGTTTTGAACTTCAACAATTCTTACCACAAACCTGCTTTAAGATTTTGAAGGACAATTTGAAGTGAGATTAAGATGATAGAGCCTGGTGTACGAAAGATGAGGACAATTATGTCTTCTAAGGATGTAAAAAAACTTTTAATAAATATTTTTTTCTTTTCTTCTTTTCCTTTTTTTTTATAATGAGCATTACAGCGCAATGTTTAAACGGCTTGGTAATTATAGTAATTGACCAATATCATCTTTCACTATTACAACCAAAATACCACAAAGCATGTAATGGTGTTCAAAAACAACAAAATATCCAACATATGCCAACATATGCAATAAAACCAAGTACATGAACATGCATCAA
Source organism: Datisca glomerata (assembly GCA_003255025.1). Taxonomy (NCBI): domain Eukaryota; kingdom Viridiplantae; phylum Streptophyta; class Magnoliopsida; order Cucurbitales; family Datiscaceae; genus Datisca; species Datisca glomerata. The sequence goes on along the minus strand of QANY01004038.1, from coordinate 976,397 downwards.
CCCCCAACTTAAACCAGACAACGTCCTCAATGTCTTAAAAATTATGAAAGAAATGAAAGATAAAAAATACATTGGAGGTTGACGAATCGAATTAAAAGAAAAAAAATTGGAAGCACAATAAAATTTAAAAAAATATAGACAACAAAAAATAAAGATAAAACCTGATTAAGAAAATAGTGATCTTCTCAGGTTGGTCAATTCTCTCCATATAATTCTTTAACTATTGTGCATTGACTCAAAAAATTCTTTCGTCGGTTGGGTCTTCGATCTCAATAACACCATTGGAAAAACCTTGTTTCACCATATATGGACCGCTCCACCTTGATCTCAACATACCTAGGTGAGATGTAATCGAGAATCATAGAGATGCACTCGTTGGTACGGCTCAAAATGCTTTCTTAGGATCTTTTTGTCTTGAGCCACTTTCATCTTTAACTTGTAAATCCTGAAGTTAAAATAAACATCATTCCTCAACTCTTCGTTGAAGATCTGCAGCACTCAAATCAGAGTTAATGGCTTTAACAGCCCAATATGTTTTATCCTCAAGTTTGACAGGTAAATGGCATGCTTTCCCAAGAATAATTTAGTAAAGGAACATCCCAAGGGTCACTTTGTACACAATGCAATACGCCTAGAGCGCATCAAGGCGCAAGGACCAGTCTTTGCGGTTAGGATTAACCGATTTCTCTAAAACTCACTTTACCACCATGTTAGTCAAAAGCTTGTCCAATTGTTTGTGGATGGTACCTAGATGAAACTTTATGAAATACCCTATACCATTGCATCATAGCTTTAAAAGAACGATTACAAAAATGTGTCCCTTGATCATTGATTATGACATGTGGCAGAAAGCCACGTCTTCAACCTATTTAGACACATAGTCAATAGCAAGAAGAAAATAGAGATAACCAAAAGAATATGGATAAGTTCCCATAAAATATGTCCTCCAACAATAATATATTTCTACTACCAATATTGGGTGGAGGCATCATGTGACGTCGAAACAATGCACCTAACTTTTGGCATCTCTCACGGGAACGATAAAAACTGTTAGTGTCTTTGAACAAGGTGGGTCAATAAAGACCACACTATAAGATTTCTTTTCTAAATTAATTATATAAATAAAATGTAAGAATACTAAAGGAAAAATGCTAAACCTTTCTAATTATGAAAATATTTCCTAAAGAAGAAAAGGAGAACAAACTAAAAAGGAAAGAAACTAGAAAAAGAGAGGAATGGAAAAAGGAAATGCATTATAAAATAAAAAAATGTAAAATAGAAAAAATAAATATGTATCAAGAAAAAAGGAATAGAATAGAATGAAAAAGAGAGAAATGGAAAAGTTCATTAGTCGTCAAATGCTCAGAGTGTCATGTGTCCCTATTTGATGTATTTAATTGGATTGCATGGGTGGATGAGTCACTTCATCATGCTGGTTGATCATGCCTCTTTAGGTTAGAGCATATCATGTATCAGTCTCTAAGTCTGTATCATGGTGAAGTTGTTGGGGCTTATACTCTCAAAGCATGTGTATCGACATTATAATATGAAATTTAATGGGATTATATTTTTCTTATAATTATATTTTTAAATTATGTTGAATAATTTATATAAATATCTAAAAAATTTCATGTGCATTAATGAGACTATAATCTTATATTAGTACGAGAGGATTAAGATCATAGATAATGAATAAAATTGGCAGCAACATATTAAAGTGTGAAATCTTTAATGAATGGTTGCTAAGTCGGTTCACTAAGCATTAAGAATGAGTGTGATCTAGATCCAGATCATTGATGTAGATAGATATCTTAGTGAAAGTATTTTATATATTAAGATTATATATGACAAGACCGATGTGAATTTATATCTTTATCTTATAATCATATGTATATCAATCTGAATCATGAGTAGTCATGAACTCCTATACATGTGATATGAATCCCACCGGATGAAACTCGATAACAATGATGGTACAAGAACCCCAAGAATGTGAAAGACAATCTTGTTGAGCCTTAACTCGTTATCTAGAAAGATAAGAACTAAGACTACGAAAGATAGAAATGTCACACCAAGAAACATAAGGAACACTCAAGAATCAAGATGATAAGTTTCGTTGTTTGAACGCCACAAGACTCCTTGATAAGTTCACATAATTCTCTAAAGAACAAAGAGGACACACCTCATAATAACATAAACTTATTTTCATTAAATTATAACATCATAACCTCCTTACAAATTTCGTGGGTATCATGTTTTATACTTGGAACGACCCTCCAAGAATAGGAAAAGCATTAATTTCAGCCTTGAAACAACACCAACATTAAAGTAAACTAGTTCCCACGTTTTTAGACTTTTTTTTACTAATAAAAATAATCAAATATCACTAATTGACTATATTCAATGTATTTTACGCATAACCAACACAAACTAGATTCATACCCCTATTTAATAACCTTCAAAATAGTCTAATCCATGCCCTTTCATGGCCTTATCTTGATAGCCACATTTTTGTAGGTTCATTATACTTTTCAATTTCTTTAGTTTGCTAATTATACTCTTCAATTGTCATCATGACATGGACAAAGCCTTGACTTTCATTTGGACCCACATTGGGCTTCAATTTTTCAGAATCATTCAAATTCTCTTGAATCATCCCATTAAGTGCTTTCTTGAAATTTTGGGCTCTAGGTCTTGTAACTGGACCACTAGAGAGTGATAAAGGGTCTTGTGCAAGTTCAGCTCCATTCCCGCGTGTATCCGCGACTATGCTCAGCCCCACGTCCATGTTTACTCCTAGATTTACATCAGCATATCTACTGGATCTTTTGATTCACTCGTTAAGGATTATTTGTAAAACATGTCAGTGACTTTTGTTTGGGAGATTTAATGATATGGATAGCTAGGAACAAGTTTTTACAAGATTTAAAATCCAAGCTTTCCTAACAGATCGTGTATTGGTTCTCTTAAGTGTTAATTCTAGAATTGAATGGTTATTGAGCAAAAATTTATAATATGATTATAAATTAGTAATTTACTAGTGAATTAATGGTACTTAAGAATCAATAGGTAATTAGAGAGTTAAAACGATAATTTAGACCAGCTCTAATTTACGAACAAATAATTGGAGGACAGAACTGCATGAAATGATTATATCAATGGACTACACGAGAATACTCTGTAAATATTTTCTATAATCTCGAAGAGTGCAATTTCATATTATAGTGGAGTAATAATGGAATTAATGAATAAGATTATTAAATTAAAGAGTTTAATTAATAATCTAGTTTATCAGAGTTTATGATTATAGGTACATGGTCTCCAAGTCACATCTGTACTACATAGTCTAGGGTATGAATATTTCAGGACATGAGAAATGACTGACTTGCAAAAAAAATTATTATTGGGCAGGTACGTAATTATGAGATAATTATGTATGATTAATCAATTAAGAATTAATTAATTGAATTATTTATATTAATTTCGGAAATTATATATATAATTATATCAATTAATTTTTTAATTATGTGTGATTAATTAATTAATTAATTAATTATATTAATTTTCAGAAATTATATATAAATAATTATATCAATTAATTTTTTAAGTATCGAAAAGTGAGATAGTGTATCTAATTTGTAGAATTAGAAAATTATAAATTATTATTAGATAATAATTAAATCAACTAATTCTATTATTTGTGATCTAACAGATAAGCTAGTTGATAACAATGATTAGATAAATTAATTTTGAATTAACTGATATGTCTGATTAAAATAAATATTTAATTCACAGTAATTGTCACGTGTCAATCACTGATTGAGAATCAGAGATTGACATGAACTACATAGTGTCGTGACACACAGTATTGTGAGGCACCATGATAGGTCATGACAACTGTAGTGTCGTGTGGCACTGCAGTTGTGCACAAATTGTAATAGGTCTCAATGCAAGGTAATTTTGAAATTAAATATTATTTTGAGTTTATCCCTAAAAATCTGATGAGTCTAAAAATTATACATAGATATTATACTAATGGTCTCAGTGTTGGATCAGTTGAGAACTATTGATTGGAGTGTTGAGAACACAGACGCTATCAGGGTGAACTTTCTCTATGATTAAAAGTTCATCAAAAACTCTGAAAAAATTATCATTGTATTGTCTTAGAGAATTGTCTCGCTAAATTAATCATTTTCAGTAAATCTCTAGATCTCACATGTTGAGTACATCTAGAGACAGAAAAACTATCTTTGAATTATTCTACATACTCACACACGTTTTAGTGTGTTTGAGGTTTGTCTTGAAAGATCTTGATGTGGATCTTGAAGTCCATTGTTCGTGAGAACGAATGATCATTGGTTTGCGAGGATGCTTGATATAGATTACAAGAAGTATATGATTCATATCCATGTATATTTTAGATTTGATATATAGATATATAATGGATCCTGATTGAAAATAGTTTCGAATAAAAGTTCTTATTTGGTTATCATGGCGTTGCGCTTATTTTTTGATAAAAAATTTAATTTTTAAAATGCCACGCCCTCATACTTGTGCCACGTACGCACCGTGATGACCAACAGAAGGTTGTCATGTTTGATGCATCTTGTGACAATGCATAATACTGATTCTTCTCCAAATTGTTGCATGATTTTGAACCAATCTCTAGTGTCAAAAGTACATATCATGAGATGGTGGTCCTGATTGTACGAGTTCTTTGGTCTGGGCATAATCACTTGGAATGAATTAGGTTTATATTGCCAACCGTCTTTATGCATTGGACCCATCTGAAAGCTTTCTCTTTAGATGAATAGTCTTCTAGCCTTTGGGTATTATATGTGAATTTAGTGGATCTTGTATAATGGATTTGAACTCTAGGTTATGTATCAAGGTACTGAGTCTTCTTTCTAGAGTAGTCTGTGTCTAACTATAATATAGATAAGCTTGGCTCCGTATGTTTTGATGATCTTGAGTCTGTGTGATTTTTTTCTTGTGCATTTTTTAAACTTGAGTTATGATAGTTGCCTTCATATTATTGTTAGCATGGACAAATTGACTCCATATGGGGCTTAGAAAAATTGACTCAGCTTGAAATTTTAGGTCCATATAGTGCTTGGATAAATGGACTTTGTAGAGAAAACTAACTCCGTATGTTGAATCTAGATTTCGCATGGCCTCTTTTGTTTTTGCTTGCATCTACTATGGTATTCTAATTATGCATAGAATTTTGCTTGTTGGCATGACCACATCTTATGAATAGAACAAATTGGTTGGATTTTGAATGCATGGCAGGATTGTATCTTGATAGAAAGGCGATCGAATAGTGGCAATTAGTGTATGACTCCGTATGGTTGGCAATAATTATGCACGATTGTTGGGATTTTTCATTTTGCTTATGTCTAAATAATGAATGATAGAGTGTTGCATGAGATTGGTAGAAACCCCCCATATTCTGCGAACTTGCTGCAAGCTCCAATGAGGTTTCGAGTAAGTCATCCGTATAAGGTTTTGGGGAATGAGTCGCATGAGATTCGCTTGTGTTTCGAAATCGTAAAGTATGGTTTGTATTGCCTGTATTGCCTTAGACTATAAATAAGGAGGATCAGCATGGGTATCATGGGGGTTATATTGGTGAGATTACCTAAGGAGCGTGTTTGCAAGGTTTGATGTATTGGGCATGGATAGCAAAGCTAGAATGTGGTTATATCAGCATGGCTCGGAGGATGATTTTTGAATTTGTTATTTTATTGACTCTAGATCTTCCGCATAGAAGAAGATGAACAATGTGTTCTAGAATATTTTCTTTTGTGGAATCAAGACTGCCATGTATATGTTGGTCTTGGGGAGTGAGGAGCCATTGTCTAGTGTTTGAGATTGGTCGTGAAAGGTGGAGTGATATGGGCATTCAGTGAAGGCGGGTATTGATGGCATCGGGTGAAGGCATGTTCGGATGGCATTGGGTATCGCGGGTTAGTGCATGGCGTTGGATTGTTGAAGGCAAGTCGAGGATATCATGGTATTTGACTGCTCCATATCACTTTTTGCATGATTGCGTGCTTCGTTAGTTTGATATTGCATGTGTCTTTCTTGAGTTCTGAAAGCCCCCAAGGGACTTGATTGGCTTCTTGCATGCGGGTGTTGGTTTGGTTAAACTTATTTGGCTGTGATTTGGACATAGTCTTGGTTTTATTGCAAGAATAGAAGAGCACGGACAAAGCTTGGTTTGCATCTTTAAATTTTGGGTTTTGTGAATTTTTTTTGGGGTTTGTAGAACATGGTTTTGGTTGATACTATGGTTCGAGCCCATCTCAATAAATTTTTGGCTTTGCATGGGAGATGGTCGTGCCTCGAGTATCATTGATTTAGGTACGTCCAGATTATTTGTATCAGTGATTAAGTGCATCTGAATCATGTGTGTGTGATCCTGGTGTGCCCAGATCGTATGTATCAGTGATTTTATGCATCCAGATCATGTGTATATTGAATGTGGTGCGTCCAGGCCATGTATATCATTGATTCTTATGCATCTGGATCATTTGTAAGATTCTGGTGCGTCTGAATCGTGTGCATCATTCTGGTAGGATCGTAGGGTGGCCAACTCATCCACGTATTAGTTTCGTATGTCTAGGTGTATGCTCTATAAATTCGACATCAAAAGCAGCAACGAATTTCTTATGCCAAAGTTCAATGCGACACCAAACTTGACTCTGTATTTGTAGGAAGATAGATGACATGTAAAATGTTTGTTTCTCTAAAGGAGCAGATGGTTCATAGCACGAACTTGATAGTGCTGAGTCTGGACTACGGCCAATTGTTGATCCTTCCTTTCACCTGAGTGCATGATGGAGGGTGATTTATTGTCCATTCCCTCCCTCTTTGCCATATTCTATTTTACTTCTTGTTCGTTGCTAGGGATACTCTGTTTTTATGACATTGTATGAGCATGACATATGTCTATGTTGAAGGTGTTACACATGATAGAGAGGTGATGCCTTCGAGTCATTGTACTCTCCCCATATATTGATGAATCATTTTGCTCAGACAATTTATTGTAGGCTAGGGCTTTTCCGAGCATGAAAGCTTTTATGGGAGAGCATCGATATTTGTTTTGTCTTTGGCTTTTAATCACTCCTGGCACGGGAGCGTCGGGATAGAGTGCATGAAATGAGTTCATGTCCATATCAATGAGAAACCAAGCATGAAAGACGAACTTTGCATGAAAGGAGCTTGTGTCCACATCAATGAAAAATCAAGCATGGAAGACGTATGGAGCTTATGTCAGATAGAGTGGCGATAGGCCCCCTCCCCATGGGACTCGATCGGGTTCTTACGTGTGGGTATTAAGCTTAGTGATAAACATGACATTTTCTTTACTCTTGATAAGGTGTAGGATTTGGGAATGGTTAATGATTTAGACTTGTTTTTTGCTGCATGGACTGAATAGCATGGGCAAATTTGGTGATAGGATTTTCTTTCTAGTTCTTACTAGCATACGGGCATGAGTGGTTGACTTTGGCGTGGATGAAACTTTGAATTTTGAGAAAATAAAATTCTAGCATGGCGCGTTAGCTTCTTGGGCAATTGTGTTCAAGTAGCCCACTAATTTTGTAGGATATTTTAGGCACTTTGGGCATGGTTATGCTGGTATTATGGTTTAAGGCAACATTCGCAAGAACTTGTTTTGTGTGGGAGGCGTTTATGTCTCATCTAATTTCGTTTCTGGTTTGTCCAGATCACAGGCCATGGCAGGATGTGAAGCTTAACTCCCCAATGAAGTCACCATAATGTAAGGGGTTTTTTTGAGGTACCGGCAAATTGGCTTAGTTTATTCATGTCAGTATTATGCTTGAGTTAGGATTTTTAAGGTTGTCAGGATCGTGATTCGGATCGCACCATCCTACAAGGGGTTGGTGATTTGGATCACACATATGAATCCTACTTTACGTAGGATCAGTCTGGAATCGCGATCTGAATCGTGGGATCACATGAGATCGCGATCCGGCACCAATCCTGGTGCTTAAGTAAAGTAGGCGATTTTTTCTTTATTATTAGTAAAAAGTATTGATAGTAGGATTTAGACACATGACCGTTTAACCACTCAACCAATTATACTTATATAACAAAAAAAACATTTTTAATATTAATTAAACATTTGAATATTTAATTCATTTTTTATGATTTACACATCTTAAAATTATCAAATTTATACATACACTTCTTAAAGTCATCAAAATTAGAACGAATTTCATCGCCACTATTTTGTTATATTTAGACATTAATTTGTTACAAACTTATTAAATTTTACTTATAAACAAACACTCTCAAACCTAATATATTATAAATTTATAATAATGATCTTAACATATTTAATCATTAATTATCTTTACATATTTATTTATTTGTCTTTTATAATAATGGTCATTTAATTACTAAACCAATTATGTTTGTGTATGTAACAAAAATGAACATTTTTTATATTTAATTAAACATTTGATCATTTCTATGACATTTAAAATTATTTATTTTATGACTTACACTATCAAAATTAGAACAAATTTCACTACCTCTATTTTATTATATTTAGACATTAATTTAAATATTGTTGCAAATTATTAAACTTTGACTTATAAATCAAACACTCACAAGCCTAATGTATTATAACGATAATCTTAATATATTTAATCAATAATTATCTTTAGATATTTATTTATTTATTTTTACAGTTTGAAACCTCTTATCTAGGGGATCACATATTTGTTTCCATGAAAACTCTACTTAATATTATGTTATTTTAGATAGCTTGAGATTAGTTTTATTTAATAGGTAGATGACTTTGTGTTATATAATCATTTTCTTTACTATATTGAAGTATTATTAGCATAGATCTATTTTACTAATAAATTATTAAAAATTGGTAGAATTTTACGATCCTTGATCCTATACCCTTCCATCGATCCTAGATGGGATCATGATGTTAACAACCTTGAGGATGTCCATATTAAATGAAGAAACCCACAAAATGAAGCATGAAAGTTAGATCGAGAGTTAAGCCTTGAACTCTTCTATGGGCTGGGCTTGCCCGAAGAAGGTACATGATCCCTTCATGGTTGAATGTTAAGTTGCAGGTCGAATTAGGCTTGTTTTGGATTATTATGCAATGTCTAGATGACTGGTGAGGAGGATAATGAACAGTAAATCTGAACCACTATGCATTCTCTATACTCCTGCGAATTGAGGATTTTTAACCATTTTATGGAATGGGCATGTCCAAAAAGGGTCCTTATCCCTCCATGGTTGAATGTTAGGCTCTTAGGTTTTCTGATTAATGTGAAGTGTCTACATTATTATGTCACGTGAGAAGATGGTGAACAGTGAATCTGGAATACTGTGCATATTCTGGATTACTACGAATTGAGGAAGTAAAACCATGTAAGGGTCCTTTCGGGTGTTGGGTGTGTGAATCTAACATGTTAGTGTCTTTTAAGGCTTGGGCTAGTATGTCTGAATGAAAAGGGTTTAGAGCACAAGGAAGAAGACGGTGAACAATGAATAGACCATTGTGCAAATCTAGAATACGATGAATTAAGGAACTGAATCTCCCAAAATGGCTAAATAACATAATTTGTATTGTTCTTTGAAGAAATGATGAACCTGTCTGGTTCTGATCTTTGGGAAGTGATGAGCTTCAGAGATGATGAACCCTTTTTGGTTCTGATCTGTTATTGAAGATAAAATTATGTTTGTTTACAATGAGGGATGATGTATATATACAAGTGATTCTAACGGTTGCCTATGATCTCCTATGAACCCAACGGATGCCTACTTGTAGCCTGAAATCATTTTTTACCAGAAATGGTTAGACATCTACTGTGTTTGGGAAAGTCTCTGTTCTGCTTCCCTCTTTTGCCTATGATGAAGATTTTCTTCTGAGGCTGCAGCTTTTCCTTCTTCAACATTCTTGAATGCATGAATTACATGAGTATGGATTCTAGCTTAGGATTACAACATTGAAAGACTAAAACTATAGAGAAAAATGCTTGGAGAGAATTAGGCTAGTCTTCGCTTTCTCCATGCATGGAAGCTCAACGGAAAGCTTCAACGGAGGTCTTTGTGCCTTTGGACTACTTAGCTTCAAGGTTGCACTTCATCACCTTTTATAGGCATGGAATGGAAGATTTTGTATCCAATTCAAATGAGTTTTGGCACCCAAAATCCTTCAGTGATTTGGTTGAATTCTTGTCTTCGATATAGCCTCTACATGCTTTGGTGGACGAAATCCATGATATGTGAGGATCGGTCGCTTCTTGTGGTCTCCATACTTGTATCTATTTCTAGATAGGAAGTCTTTGTGCCACAGTGATCTCCTTTGTGTGCCTTTGTTAGGTATGGAGTTTCCTTGATGTAGGTGGCTTTACATGAAGCTTTGTATGAGTTTATAGAGTCGTGGGTTCATTTTGTGTAAGGTTTTGCTAGGCCTATGGCTTGTTAAAGTCCATCAGTATTTCTTGACTAGAGACGATGGCGTGATAATTTGGTATGGATTGTGCATCTAGAGCAGAGCCTATTACTTGGTTTAGGCAATAGACGTGACGTGAGCTACCTCAAAATGTTCAACTTGGCCTAATGATCACCAATTGGATTTGGGCTTCAAAGTCATCAAAATTTGGCAATCATATAGATTAGGTATCTCACTTTTTTTTTCATTTGATTTATTTATATAAGTAATTTGTAAATTATTTATTTTAAATAATATTTTATTAGGAACATGAATGCCTGTAAAGATTAATTTCTAGATCTTCTTTTATATGCAACTATATTTATTTTTGAATTAATAATAATTTATTCATTAGTAATTTATAAAATTTATTTTATTTTTACGTTACTCATTAAAATGAATAAGATAAATATTTTTCCAACAATTCAATAATGATCAAATCATTTTTTAAGAATATGATAAATTTATGAAATATAATACTTTCCATAATATTCAAAAAGCAAGCTATAACATAATTTTCAAACACATAACTTTTCAATTTAATTCATTTTACTTTATCTGCATTATGTTCAAGTGCTAAACTTCTAATTATCAAAAATATGTATTATTACATTTTTAATGAGTCACTATAAAACTAATTTTAAATATAATGTGCAAGATACGTAGTTTGGTGAAGGTCTTTTGTTATTTAGATAGTGAGTGTGATTGGTACATTATTTACTTCAATGGGCAATATAAATTTAAATCCGTAAATATTAAGAATTAGTCAAATATCTCTCATTTTATAGTGAGTAAATGAAATGAATATGTGTTTTAGGGAAGGAATTCAGATCGGATTGGGTCATGAACGGAGAGTCGTCTAGTCATCGGAAAAGTCTTGGGAACATGAAGGTCTAGCGTGGAGGAAATGATGAGTATCCTTAGTGCCCTAGACGATGATAACCGCCAGCTAAGCATCTTTATATAGAAGTGGGGGGTAAACACTTATTTTATTATAGACAGTCAACGATTGCCAAGTGTATGTAAAGGCCAATGTATAGGACATTGCCACGTGTCTCTAAGCTCATCCTCAATGAGAGGATGGCGCATCTAAAGCCTACTGAAGAGGTCATGGCGGCGGACCGACACAACGAACCTCATCCTAATTCTACCAAGTCGTATGCCTCCAATTCATTTTCAAGATGGTAAGAGTCCGTCCAATTCTTGTCACTTGACTTGGCGGTTATAGGTAAATAATCACAGGGGTTCGATTAGGGGGGTGAACCCGACGGTTATGCCAGGGTCGAGAATCTATGTATAAACATTAGCCCCTTGTGCAAGTTCAAATGTGTAGCACTTGAACTTGTATATAGTCTTAGTGTGTGATGTGATCTTACTTTATGAGCCATCGAATTGTGAGATGTTCAATTGTGACGACGATTTACTCTTCACTAAATCAGTCATGTAAGGTCATATTCATTGTTGTAGCCCCCACTTGGATGTGATGCTTTATCAAATGATTTTATTTAGCCTCTAGCAAAAGATACAAGAAGTAGTTGACTACGAAATGCCTCTCTCAATAAAAAGTCTGATCATTGTGATATTTATTGAAGAATGACTAGTTGAGAAATATGTATACACTGACAATGCACAACCATGTGTTCAATGTTAGCAAGAGAGAATATACATGATAATATATATACCATATGTATGTTCACAATGTATGTTCAAATACAAGTGTATCACGACAAGTGAATAGAGCTAGGCAATATTTTCTAACTATATCGTGCTCGTATATGACAGACACGTCTCAACGATACGTTCATATTTAACATTACTATAGATAATTCATCGGAGTCATGAATAAATGTACCATCACTATCTAATATTAATGATATAGGAGAAATGATGGAGAAAAACACACCAGAGAGGAGTTTAACCAACGTAGGATAACATCAAGGCAACATATTACCCAAGATAAAATATAACCATCGTAGAGTTCGTCAAGAAATTACTCGGTGGCAGGTAAACACGTTGAAGTGACGTCTTTAGAGCTTCACCTCGCGAAAGCACATATACGTAGGAACCTGCATGATACTGCCTAAGAATGCACATATATACACGAAAGTATAATCAAGCTGCCTAAGTAGGCGCATACTTATGTGACCATTTAAACTATTTATAAGGGTCACGCTTAACGGATACTCATTCTTACTTTGAATTTTTATTGTTCATCAGTTCTTACTTTGAACTTTCATTGCACATACTCATTCATTCCTACTTTGAACCCTTATCATGCATCCTTACTTTGCACTTACGTTGCCCTTACACATGACTTTAGCATAAGTATATCCATGATAAATTTCTAAGTTAGATTTAATCCATACGACAACGACCATATTCCACGGTAACGAGTGAAGCAATAGTAACTTGTGTATTTCAAACATGTTATGGCGGTAAAGTTCCGCTTCGAATGGATTCACAACAGAGGCTAAGTTCCGCCCGGCTACCTTCACCGAAATGTCTTTATTGCATTTCACGGACAAACTTCACTGAAACATCTTAAATGCGTCTTAGGAATAACCTTGGCTAAAATGTCTTAAACACGTTATAGGAACAAACTTTGCTAAAACATCTTAAACGCGTTCTAGGAACTAACTTCAATTAAACGTCTAAAACGCGTTCCAGGAACTAACTTCCCTGAAACGTCTTAAACGCATTCTAGGAACTAACTTTGCTGAAATGTCTTAAACGCATTCTAGGAACTAATTTTACTGAAATGTCTAAAACGCATTACAATAGTCAACTTTGCTTAAACGTCTTAAACGTATTCCAGGAACTAACTTCACTGAAACGTCTTAAATACATTTTAGGAACAAACTTCGCCGAAAAGTCTTAAACGTATTTCAGGATGCCGAAACGTCTTAAATGTGTTCCAGAAACAATTTTCGCCGAAATGTCTTAAATGCGTTTCTAGAACAATCTTTGCTGGAATGTCTTAAATGTATTTTAGGAACAATCTTTGTTGAAACGTCTTAAATGCATTTTAGGAACAAGCTTTGTTGAAACGTATTAAACACATTTAAGGAACAATCTTTGCTGAAACGTCTTAGATGCGTTCTAGGATAATGGACCCGTCATAATTTTTTGGGCCATTTTCATAACTACAAAAGTTAAAGTAAAGGTTATGATGCTAGATATCTTTCATTCCTAAGTCACCCCTCGTGACAAGTTTTTATTTCCTCGAGTGAGCTTAATGGCGATTTTTTCTTCTCAACAATCCTAAGCTACCTATAATAGGTACACTTAGTAGTGATTTCTCCTCAACAATCCCAAGTCACGCCTCTCGGTAATTCTATCGTTACCTCGAGTGCACTTAGAGGTAATTTTTACTCAACAGTCCTCCTATGCATACTAGAGCACCCTTTAGGTGTGATTTAGATTGATGCGGTAGAAATCATGAAACAATGTAAAACAATAAATTATTTCATAAATACTTATAATAATTAGGTTGATAAATCCATGAATATCAATCATTATAGGTGAGATGATAAATCCGACAATCTCAAGATGAGTCAGATAATCAATTAAAAAACTCGCATAATAAGTTGACTGATAGATCCCAAATATCGATAGTGAGTCCACGGATAATTTGTATATCTCCATGATGGGCTCAATAATCTAGAAATATCCATCATAAATTGATTAATAAATACATAGATCTCCTTGGAGAGTTGACCAGTAAGATAAATAAATCCATAGATTCTATAAGCGCTTGATGAGAAAATTAATAAGAGAGATTAAAGAATTGAAGCATGCATACTCCTCTCTCCTAACAATGTAAATATGTCTAACTTGTCTGCGTCAACACATTTTAGGTGTGTATTCATGCTTGCTTAAAATAGAGTCATATATGCATGACAATACTAGTCCAATAAATTATAAGCAGTTAAGCATGTAGTATCATCCCCATTTAAAAATAGAGAATATACGTTTGAATTTTTTTAGATCCTAGAGACGAATGAACATGTGCTTTATAGGGTTGAGTTCTTCAGTGTACAATTTAGAGAGTCTCGTCCGAATATAATTTTCGCATCTGTAATGTTTCTGAGAAATTCACAAAAATTGATGACTATAAATATATTTAAAGATTGAACAGGCAATTAAAAGATGAAAAGAGTGAAAATCTCCATGCATCCCTTGTTTCAGGGAATAAATTGTAGGAACATATTTATCGGGATGGTGTCTTGGTGTGCATTTATTTATTGAGCCTTGTTGTGATAGAGACGGTCGTTTCTGAATATAATTTCTGCATCTGTAATGTTCTTGAGAAATTCACAAAATTTAATGACTATAAATAAATTTAAAGATTGAACATGCAATTAAAAGACAAAAGTAGTGAAAATCTCCATACATCTCATGTTTCGGGGAATAAATTGTAAGAATATATTTATCGAGATGATGTCTTGGTGTGCATTTATTTATTAAGCTTTGATGTGCATTTATTTATTGAGCCTTGTTATGATAGATACGGTCGTTGTTGAATTGAGAAGCCCGTTGGCATAGGCGAGTTGTTTCTTGTTAGTGAAGGTGGGCCACTTTGATAAAGCACGTTGATGAATTGGAGAACTGGAGCCTTGTTGGGTCACTTTGATGAAACACGGGCTGAGATATGAACTTACATAGAAGTGGCATTTAGGGTGATTGAATTTGAGGGCTACAACTAAAAACAATTTTTTTTAGGTCTCGCTTCCAATTCCAAGACTTGCCGCCACCCACTCTCTTCTTCACAAAACCTTGTCGTCACCCTTCTTCTTCCAATTTCAGACTTGTTGCCACCTCTTTCTTTTAGGTCTCAGAAAGTTGCCTTATTTCCATGGTGATCCGTGAATCTCAGACCGGCAAGTCATTTTCATGGATTTGCAAGTTGTAACCCGTGTTGTAAAACTCAAGTGGTGAGAGCATTTGAAACGACGTGGAGCCTCCCTCATTTTCTAAACACGCCCAGCAACTCCGACGAAAGCTTGACGGCGGCTAAGTGTAGGAATAGGGAAGCCGAACGACAATGACTCCGACTCACGCAGCGACAATTTTAGATCTGTATTTTTTCTCAGATCTGGAATTTTTGCTCCAATCCAAAGTTGTTCCTTTTTTTTGTTTAATACCTTCAAGTGTTTTTCAACATGTAATTTTTCTTCTACTAAGTTGGGACTCGATAATATTCCAGAAATGAAAAAACCACTTTCTTCACCATTTTTGAAGAATCACATGTTTGTCTATTTTTTACTTTCAGCCAGGTAAGAAGTGAAGAATGGAATTGAGTTATGGAAATTAACCATCCAAAATAAAACGAAACCCTGATCGAATAAACAAATATATAAAAAACTCATTTTTTTTCATTTGAACATGGACGAAGGAAGTAATGGAAATATTCTTTCAAAAAATAAATTTAAGTTCTAGAAATTCATTCTTTTATTTTGCATTTCAAATTTTTATAAAGGAATCAAATAAAAATTATACCGATTTCATGAAAGAAACACACAACACAACAAACCTTGCTCATGGAGGCTTCCCTTTGATAGATGACTCTCTAGTGGAGTCGTCATTGTTTCAGAGACAAGATTCGAACTGGATTGGATCATGAACGGAAAATCGTCTAGTCATTGAAAAAATTTTGGGAACATGAAGGTCTAGCGTGTAGGAAATGATGAGCATCCTTAGCGGCCTAGACGGTGACAACCATCGAAAAACGCAACTCCTTAGGGTTACCAAAGAGAAGGAGAGGGAGAGAGAGCTCCCAAATGTGTGTGAAATATCACAAAAATACCACCCCCTTCAATAAGAGTATTAAGCATATTTATATAGAAAGTGAGGTACACTCTAATTTTATGATGGTCAATCAACGATTGTCAAGTGTATGTAAATATCAATGTATAGCACGCTGTCACGTGTCTCTAGGTTCGTCCTCAATGAGAGGACGACGCATCTAAAGCCTACTGAGGAGGTCGTGACGGCGGATTGATACAACGAATCTCATCATAATTCTACTAAGCCGTATGCCTCCAATTCATTCCCAATGTGATAAGAATTCATCCAAGTCTTATCATTTGACTTTGCGACTGTAGGTTAATAATCATAAGAGTCTAATCAAGGGGGGTGAATCCGACGATTATGTCAAGGGCGGGAATCCATGTATAAACAATATGCTTAAGCTTTTTTTATATAATCGATAAATTAAAAAAAAATTAAACTTATCATGTGTAATGCATGTATATATCTGCAAGTGAGCAATTAAGCATCGTTTAAGAAAATAAAAATCAAATAATTATTAAAAACAAGAATGAGTATTATTGATAAGAAACTCACGATTACAAAGACATTGCATTCAATTGAACCATAAACCACCTAACTAACTACCAATTATAAACTAATTCGCCTAAAGATAAAACCAACCTACAAGAATAACGTAGCAGAAGACTAGTAATCTCTAGGTTGGGTTCCAAAGAGAGAGCAAGTAAGCCACCATAAATCGCATCCACTTAACTATAATTTTGCGATTTCCTTTTGCATAAAATCTTTCACCTTCCGCACAAATAAAGAGAACTCGGGTAACTCCGTTATCTGGGAGAATGCGTGGATCGCATTTGGATACTCCACCAGATGAACTTCCTTTCCGGATCGCTTCAGACCCTCATAATACATCCTATCCCTGTCCTGTAACGGGTCCAATCCTCCGATGAAAAGAAGCGTGGGTGGAAACTCGACACCTGAAATATCAACCGATTTGGGTCCGAAAACGTTGGACGCCGGGTGATCACGATCCGAACCGACTGGCAAAAAAGCCTTCCAGTACCAATCCGTATGGCGTAAAGTAAGAAGGGGCCCATCAGAATGTTGGGTTTCGGAATCGGTCCGATACTCTCCTCCGAAAAACGGTTGTATTGCTATAAGCCCAACCACCTTTACCTTCTTGAAATTGTACTCCGCTGCTTTCACTGCCACATGATGTGCCAAGTTCCCACCGGCACTGTCACCGGCAATAAAGCAACGGCTGAGATCAACCTTTGCCGGAAACAAATCTGCGTCCATGCCGTCGATGAATTTTAGAGCATCAAATCCGTCCTCATATTGACAAGGAAACCGATATTCTGGAGCTAGTCGGTAATTGACCGACACAACAATGGCACCGAACTCTAGGGCATACCGGCGGACAGACGTATCGACGTGTGTTGAATCCGCGTTACTGAAGACAAAACCTCCGCCATGGTAGTAGATGATTACGGGAATTCTCACAGCATCGACGAAGATAGTGGGGGTGTAGATACGGAACCATAGATTGCGAGAGAGGTCAACGGTGACGTCGAAAGAGGAAATACCGTCTTTGGAATTGGGAGAGGAAAGTGCTTTGCGGTCGAAGAGATCGACGAGACGGCGATTGACGGTGATGTTGGGACGAAGTACAGTGTCAACGAAGAAGGAAACGGCTTTTAAGAGTAACCGGAGTTTCCATGGAAGTTGTCGCAAAGGTCTTCGAGCACTGAGTGACATTTTCAGCATCTCTCTCTATATATCTCTCTAAATTGTTCAGTCCTTGAGTTGGAACAGAAGTTATGGTCAAATGGGATGGCAACTGGAGAAAGCAAATTTTTATAAACAGTACATTGTGAAAAAAATAAATAAAGATTTTAGGATTATTTTCTAGTTTCATATTTTTCAATTAAAATTAATGACGATAAAACTGAGATCTAACAAAGTAAGTTAGATTGACGCAATTAGTTAAGATCACATATTCATATTCTTTAGTCATATTCTCTTAAAATTATAATTTAACTTTATAATAAAAAGACTAGGATCTAAGAAAAGTTTTTATTGAACCTCGATCAAGTGGATGTAAATTTTAACTGTAGAATGATAAACTAAGATTTAGCAACAGTTTTTCGCTAAACAGAGTCTAACCCAGGAGTATTTTAGTTTTTCTTTCTAAAAAACCATGTTTTGCTAAGAAAAAGTCAAAGATCCCAATTACAAATCTCTTGACGGAAAGTCAACTTATCCACAATTTCAGAAATCTCTATCATGCCGGGGGTTTTTCACCGGCATGAATGATTGGTCATTATGGTCCTTAGATTACTTTTGGAGCAATTCGGGCTACACAAGAACCAGCAGGTCACTAGTTGAAATTTTTCAATTTAATTTTTTTTGGGTTCACCAAAAATGTATTGGGATTTATCAAATATGTACTGAAATTCATCAAATATGTAATGGTTCATCAAATACACACAAAATTAATAATTCTTAGAGAAGATCACGGAATATGTATAGGGGTTCGCCAAATATGTACCGGGGTTCACCAAATATGTACCGGGGTTCACCAAATATGTATCGGGGTTCACCTAATACGTACAAATTAATATTTTTTTGAAGGGGTTCACCAAATATATACGGCGTTCACCAAATAGTACTGGGGTTCATCAAATATGTACAAAGTAAATTTTGTACATATTGGTGAACCACAGTACGTATTTGGTGTACCTCAATACATATTTGGTGAACGCTTATACATATTTGGTCAACCTACATAAGAAATATTAATTTTATACGTATTTGGTGAACTTTTATACAGTGAACCTCGATACATATTTGATGAATCCCTAATGTAACGGGGTTCACCAAATACGTACGAATTAATCATTCTTAGAGGGGTTCACTAAATATGTACTGAGATTCACGAAATATGTACTAGAGTTCACCAAACATGTACAAGGGTTCACCAAATACGTATAAATTTATAATTCTTGGAGAGGTTTACTAAATATATACTAGGGTTCACCAATTGCGTACTGAGATTCACCAAAAATGTACAAAGTCAATTTTGGTGAACCCCTCCAAGAATTATTAATTTTGTATACATTTGGTAAACTCCAGTATATATTTGATGAACCCTTCTAAAAATTATTAATTTGTACGTATTTGGTGAACCACAATATATATTTGGTGAACTCATGTATATATTTGTAAACCTCTAATGTAGTCGGGTTCACCAAATACTTACAAATTAATAATTCTTGAAGAAGTTCACTCAATATGTATAGGTGTTCAACTAGGGTTCACCAAATACGTAAAAAGTCAATTTTGGTGAACCCCTTCAAAAATTATTAATTTTGTATGTATATGGTGAACCTTTGTGTGTATATGGTGAACTCTATTACATATTTGGTGAACTCCAGTATATATTTAATGAACTTCTCCAATTATTAATTTTTACGTATTTATTTGGCCCTAATTGCCATTTTTTTGCCATAATCGTCATCTTCACTAAATATTCAAAAAATTTAATTTTTTTAATTAATTGTCGTGCAGCGGACAAATCATCGATAAAAAATGGAAAAAAACTTATTCTCTAAATGCTAACATTCACCATATTTACTTATTAAGTGAAATTAGATTAGATTAAGTAAGGATTTCCGAATCAATTGAACACTTATCCATAATTTTGTCAAAAGTTATCATTGATAATGTTGTTATACTTTTGTGACAAGTATCGAGCGAGATGTGTTTTCACCAATGGAATTAGAGGTCGTGATGTTATGATGACCGGTAAATCTTATTTATCGATTTGACGAACACGTATAACCCTTAAGGTCGGATTCTACTATTAAATCTAACATGTACATTAAAAGTTTGAAGTTAAATATAAAAATTTGAAATGTAACCTTTTATTTTATAATTATAACCCTATAAAATTTGGAAAATAACCTCATTTACATTTTTATTTATAACCCTACAAATATAAATATTAAATCTAACCTTATTTTATTTTCAAAATTAACCCCAAACTTAAAAAACCCTATTCTTTTTTTTTTGTAAATTCAAAAAACATGATCCTACTTTTCACCCTCTCTCAACATTTCATTCATCTTCTCAAACACTCTACTCTCATCTTTCTTTCTCATCTCTTAATCTTCATCAAGTCTTCATAGCTCGAAATTCATCCAACCCGAGCCTCCCTTCGTTGCAACACACGAGTCAAACCCGCAATCTCTCATTTCGCACATCCCTTCAACACACGAGTAAAACTCGCACCCCATCTGATCGAAATCTGTCCAGGCAAAATAAATGGGTACAATGGATGTATGCCAAGCATGAACGTTGGGTAAATGACTTCTAACGCAGAAAATTCTTTGCATTCATGAGAACGACGCAACGATCTGAAGGTATGAACGAGTATCTCTACTGATTCGTTGAACGTCAATCTAAACTATTTGAATTCGTGCTACAATTTGTTCGAGCGTTGGCACATATTCTCCATTAGGATAGGTTGGACAACTTCAAGTTGACCAATGATACGCCTCTACTTAAGACTCACTTGCGTGGTTAGAGCAACACGCGGCAAACGTGTTAACACACAAATTGTTTAAACGTGTGCTTATAGATCATAGGTGAGGCATCGTTTATAGTTTGTGCTTTGACACATTATGAGGAGTTTGGAATAGAGGTTTTTGATGTAGTTGTGCACGTTTTTGCTTTTTTAATCAAGATTGGGTTGGTGTTCAGTGTACCGCTCTGTGGGTACAAGATCGAAAAAAGAATGCATTGCATTCCAAGTGAGATGCCCAAGATAAAAGGAACGAGGGGAAGAATCGACGAGGAATCCGTAACAGAAAATATTGAATAAAAAAGCTTGATGAGAATTCACAATGAATTAGCGTAGAAGAGAGAGTTTTGATAGATCTATGCTTTAGATGTTATATGCATTAGTTCAGTATCGACCCGTATAAGAGAGATACATGCGCTTGGTCGAGACTCGTTATTTAGAAACTATAACATTTAGTTAGGGGGTTGGGAGCCTCCAGTGGTCTACTCAAATGTATTTGTTGGTCGAGTTTGGGGTGTCGAATGACTCATACATAGTGTCATGAGACCAACAACTTGATACGCTAAAGTATAGTTGTGAGCAAGTTTGAATCAGTAGGAATACTGTGTTGTCATATGTTCACTGTTATGAAAGCTGAACATATGTAAGAGATCCCAAGCACGTGCATACTAAACCAGTGACAGATCATTGTGAAGAGTCATATGCTACCAACTGAGCCAAGCCATTTTCATCTTGAAACAGATGAGACAGTATTGCTTCGGTACAATACGATCCAACTAGCTACCAAAAGACTTGCTCACTTTGCATCAAAGTCAAGTGCATGATCGACTCGAGCCAAAGTGGAGATTAGGATGTTGTGTACAAAGTATGAGACCTTGTGGAATGAGAAGGTTACCAACAAATATGATGTGAAGTAGGAGGATGGTGTAGAGATTAAAAGAGGCCTCGTTGAAAACCCGGTAATCATGAAGACAAAGGGCAACCAATGTGCCAGCTCGAGTAAAGCATGACCAACCAGTGGACATACTAAACGGATATGTCCAGAATTACAAAGCGATGTGCATGCCACGATGATCCAGCACCATCTAACATGCAAGGTGCACACGCGATAGGGGTCTCCGGACAAGGTGCGTCCCCATTCAATGTGCAAGGTGCGTACACATTCAATATGCAAGGTGCGTACACATTCAATGTGTAAGGTGTGTACCCATTCAATGTGCATGGTGTGTACCCATTCGACCCATCTGCATACCCACCACCATTCAACGCACAAGGTGGGTACCCTATGTACAACACAAAGATCCCATGTTGGTATATTTTTCCGTATCACCCGTCGTATAAATGTACATTTTGGTATTAACTTGTTTTCATAGTTTTTTTGGGAATGTTAATATATGAATATTTATAAACCTGCTTATTTATAACAATACACAATAATTCTACAAAATCTACTTATTTATATGTGTACAGAATAATTTTGCAACATCTATTTATCATCACTGTACACGATAACTTACAAAAATCTCTCTTATTTATAATTGTATACAATAATATATCAAATTTGTTTATCATCCTTGTACATAATAACTCACCAAAATTTATTTATCTTCACTATACACAATAATCATATACAAAAGATGATACAATAATGTGTACCTAGAGGGATGCTCAGCCAAGACAGGCCCATGATCCTAATTCTCTCCAAAACGAAGACCCCATTTGCCATTTCTGAAAAATTTGATGAGATAGAGGTTATTGAAGAAGACAATAATGACGGGACAATAAATTCCGAAGCGTACAAAGATATCCCTCTTGAATTTGCTATGAAATTTATTGCACCGTCGTTATTGTCTTCTTCAATAATCTCTAACTCATCTAATTTCTTAGAAATGACAAATGGGCGAGTGTTTGAACAAGAACATCAGAAAATAGAACAAAATAATGTATATAATATTATGTATCCCTTTATTTTTTTTTCTCTTCTCAAGCATTTGCTTTAAAGTATGACTCGTCTTCAGTGATAGTCGGGTCTCCGAGACAGATGAGTTCCTACTATAAACTCGGTCAGCGATGTCATGTAACGTATCATACATGTCATTCCTAGGATTGTTGACGATCTTTCAACAAAATATTACACCAAAGATCGTGTGATTAATACTCCTGTAAAAATATTCTCAATATTTAACAAACTATCATACACCTTAACAAATTCAACAATAACAGCCATAAACGAGCTAATCCAGAACAATCAGAATATTCCCAGTTACATAACTAAAAGTACATTAATTCCAGACTAAAGAAAAACATAAGAAGAGTTGTAAGGTTTGAACATTCACCAAACTATCATACAACTCAACAAATTCAATAATGACAACCACAAATGAGCAAATCCACGACAAAAAAAAAATCCAAATTACATAACTAAAAGTACCAAACTAACACAAAACAGAAAGTGAGATGCTCTGAGGCTTGAATATTCACCAAAACTATCATATATCTCAACAAATTCAATACTGACACCCACAAATGAGCAAGTCCAAAACAATTAGAAAAATCCCAATTACATAACTAAAGGAACCCTAACTCCAAACTAAAACAAAACAGAAAACTCTCAAGCTTGAATATTCACCAAACTATTATTACACCATAACAAATAACAAGTAAAAACAACCACAAATGAGCAAATCCAAAACAATCAAAAATTTTCTAATTATAGAACTAAAAGAACCCGAACTTATAACAAACAAAAAACAAAGCTTCTAAGTTTAACAAAATGTAAACAATATCTGACAAATTACCTGGGAATGATAGTCGTAAACAATTTCTGCCCTGATGTCATTCATATATCTCAAGACCCACACACCACAATCACTCATGCAAATGTAACAATAATTGCATCATTAAAGGGTGAAGGAAGCCCAATCAAATTCATGATCAGTGAACTTACCTACTTGATTTGTGTGACCACTTGGGACGGCCTTGAAATTTTGAATGAAGAGAATGTTGTTGGCGGGGCAAATAAATCTATGAGCTTAGGCCCAAATATCATGTTCATGCCTTCTAAATATAATTTCATTCACAAAATATAAAAGGGTAATCAATGTCAGAATCACACATGCTATAAAACAAATTATAAGTCATGATGAGGGATTAGAACATACAATCTTGTTTACCTTTTCGGTTCATCCCGCGTTAAGCCGGCCATTTGGAAAGGTGTCTCATACGGTGACTTTCTCGTCCATGATAGGGATCTTGGCCATAAACCAATGATCTCAACCATCGTGTATCAAAATACATCTATATTACACAATACATAATCATACTAAGTCAAAATTTAATATCTTAACTACATTAAATTTGTTTACTTTCATTTCTAACTCAAACATTGGCGCATATCTATCCACGATCTTGTGTTTCCTTACAAAATTAGAAAGCTCTACTAATTTTGAAACACAACGTACATATAAACGTAAAATAAGGATGATACTGAGTAGTAGATACTCACAATAAAGAACGTGGGAAGAAATCAGAATAGGTTGCTCATCGACGCACGATGAGCTTCCAAGGTCAAAATGCTAACAAACAAGTCTATAAGGTCTGAACCAAGCCAATTTTCAAGACTGGGAGTCTTCAAGTCTCTCCGTTTAGCATGAAGGCTAAAATTTCTAACAAGAATCTCACTACAAAATACAAATAAAAGACAAACATAATTTAAATTTAGAAGTGATGGTGTGTCAAATTTTGTTAGATTAGTGTGACTACTACCTATCATCGAATCTTTTCTCAAAATATACTCCACTAAACACTCATCTTTCACTTCTAGTGTATCTTGCAACGTGTAAGGACCCACTTTAAATACCTTTTTGTTACATTTAGTGGTCGGTTACCCTTCAAATATGGTGAACTGAGCAGAAGACCATGTCTCCTCTCTTGAGTGTTGTGCAACCGCATTGAGAATTGGCTTTCGTTAGACTCAGGAAAGACTTGTTTTCCCTACCAAAACATAGCCCTAATTAAGGTGTTAGATTAATAGTCAGGTTATACATGTTATATATATAGAAAATATGAAATACGAATCAACCGAATAATACCTTTCGACGTCCTGTAGATGTTACATTCATCGATGGTTTCCTAACCAATAGTAGGTCAGCGAATACCTTCAATGAAGCATCTAGTTGGATGCACCTTTCATAATTATCACCATTATATAAAGGTGATGAAGAGACTGGCAGCTTTTCTTCGTGGGAGGGACTCATATCCTCATCAAAACCTCCTTGTTTTTACCTTCAATCGGGGTGACGCGTGGCTCATCGTCATGGGCTCTAGACTTACTAGTGTCCCATGCCAAAAGACTCACCAAAGTTGGTCACATCTTCTCTTGGACGGTCGTCATCTTTCTTTGCACGGCCACTAATTAGGAAATCTCCACCTCATGGAGCTGGACTCCACCTAAAGAGTCGCCACATGGAGTTGGACTCTGTCTGAAGAGCGATCACTTGTGCACTTAAAGCACCCAGCCCAACGGCTTACTCTTCATGACGATCTACACACACGTCCTCCCCAACGTGCTCATGGTCATGCTCCCCCCGAACCTTGCGATCACCCAGAATGGCTTGCACGATTGTATCGATCTAACATATCTGAACAAAAAATAGAAGAAAACATAAATATTGATATCAAATTTATTATGCAGAAGCTACACAAAGATAAATATGTTTATATCTAATGCACCAATAACATTGACTATATGTCCATTTTACTACATCTCAACTAAGATAAAAAGGTCCACAATAACAGATTTTTAAGGCTTCAAAGCAGTTAAAACCATTTTACAAAAATAGTGTGTAAACTAAAACTAAAACTATAACTCCAGCTCAAGACAAAACTTATAAAAAAACATGTAAAGAAAAACTCCAGCATGCTTAAAAAAATGAAAGTGAGCTCACGATAGGGTTCAGAATGAGAATCGACACTGATATCCAGTAACATAATTAATACATCTGTAGAGAAAATGAGGAAATACTTTAAATGTAAACCAGCCAGGTTCATGGAGAAAGGCCATTAGGGCAAGGTTTGCAAACTGTTGAACTCCATTTATGGACTTAAGCAAGCATCTCGATCATGAAATATCCGATTCAATGAAATTGTCAAGAACTTCAATTTTGAATAGTTAAGGTGTATAAGCTGATTCACGAAGGGAAGGTGGTTTCTCTGGTTTTATACGTGGATGATATTCTATTCATTGGGAATCATGTGGGAAAAATGTCTAATGACAAGATTTGACTTGTAAATCAATTTGATATGAAGGATCTTAGAAAAGCTACATTTGTCCTAGGTATTCAAATCTTTTGGGATCAAATGAATAGATGATCAGCATTGTCTCAAGCATCTTATATTGATAAGGTGATGAATCGCTTCAGTATGCAAGACTCCGAAAAGGGATATCTTCCATTTAGACATGGAATCAGCCTCTCCAAGGAGCAGTCTCCCAAGTCTCCTTAAGAATAGGAAGACATAAGAAATATTCCCTATGCCTCAAGCGTAGGAAGTCTCATGTATGTGATACTTTGTACTAGGTCAGATATTTGCTATGTTGTAGGTGTAGTGAGTCTTTTTCTAATCTAATCCTAGAACCGAGCATTGGAATGTCATCAAGTACATACTTAAGTATCCTAGGAGAATAGGGAACTATATATTTGTGTATTCAGGTACTGACTTTAATATGATGGGGTATACTGATTCTGACTTTCAAGGAGACAAGGATTCTAGGAGGTTCACTTCAGGATCGGTGTTCATCCTAAACGATGTAGCAGTTGTATGGAGAAGTATCAAGCAATCTTTCATTGTCGATTCTATCATGAAATCTGAATATGTGACATCTTGTGAAGCTGCTAAAGTGGATGTATGGCTTAAAAAGATCTTGAAGACTTTAGAAGTTGTTCTAGAAGCTGACAAGCACATGACACTTTATTGGGATAACAGTGGGGTTGTAGCAACTCGAAGAAACCAATGAGTCACAAAATATCTAAGCACATAGAGTGTAAGTATCACCTGATTAGAAATATTGTTCAGCGTGGAGATGTTGTAGTAATACACATATCGATGGTCAACAACCTGACAGATCCATTCACGAAGACTTTAAGCAGTATAGTTTTTTATGGTCATCTGGAGGGCATGGGATACGGGATTGTACACGCCTACTTTAGTCCAAGTGGGAGATTGTTGGAATTATGTCCATAAAGTATGGTATAATAACTCTTTATGAGTATTTAGTTATTTTTCAGACATTTCGTATTACTTAATTTAATGAATGAATGAAAGTTTTTTTATTAATTAAAGTGTGTTTATAAGTTACTTAAGTCTTGGAACTATTGTCAACGTGAGAAAAGTAAAAAAATAGGAGTCTTCTAGATAAATTCTTCTGAAATAGTTTAGAATGTTATTCGTAGTTTTAAGATCGACTAGACAATCGAGTCTGATTACGACTGTTAGGTTGAACCAAAAGATGTCAGTCTTGAAGCATGGAAGTGGAGACTCTAACGGTTGACCTAAACATGTTATGAAACATGTTGAATAGACCAGTGACAAATTAGTATAGAGCAAAATCGTTCATCTAGCTCTAAATCTAATTCTTACATCTTAAGGGTATTTTCATAATTACCTTAATCTTGAGGTGAATACGAAATTTGACCAAGTTAGTTATGATCTTTGATACGCCAAATGAGTGAGTTCGAATTGCTAGACAATATCTCAGTTGTTGGGATCGTGATTCAACTATGTTGGAGTTATGTGATTCACAGATATGAAAATTTATGACGAGATTGTAAATGCAACAATATCACATTATGCTTTATTGATGAGTGTGTGAATAAATTAACTTGGCCAAATATTCGATGAAATGAATCATTGAATAAGACATGGTGAACTCTACGAGACAATTTGTTGTTATGTCTTTCTTATTCACAGTAAATAAAGGAGTTAAGGAAATAATAATTAAATGAGTAAAATAGTAATTTTACATCTCACTCTTGTTACTGATATTCTCAAAGGGTAATATGTTAAAATATTATGTGTACCGTGAAATAAAAGAGTTTATTTACACCAACAGAAAATGTAACGCGCATGAATCGAAAGTTGATTCGGCATCGGACCTATAGTCGAGTTGTACGATGTCAGGATTAAATGTGTCAGGAATTTATAGAGATATATTCCCTAAGTATTTAAATCTTATACATTTATTCATGTATATACATTCGATCTCAGGAGTAGCTCATAAGAACATGAATAAAAAATAACATCAGTTGGACCAAAAATGTGTTTTGGACCAAGGTATATTTCCCGACTCATATGTGATGGGTGTTGTCACTTAATTGGAAAAGAGCAAGTAAATAATGTTCAAATTAATTAATTGGTCATTTTCTAATTATTAGATAGTTAGTAAATAAAAAATTAATTAATTAATTGATGGAAATCAATTTAATCTATCAATTTGGATTGATGAATTTGGACATAACATTGACTCTAGGGAGATGCAATTTTCGGCAATAACAAATATTAGGGGGTGATTTTTTGGGAATTTTACATATAGGGGTATATGTGCAAATTTCGTAAAGGGGATGGCAATAAAGTTGCATCATTAATCCTGAACACAGTGTGTGATTACACGGAGCAGAGAAAGAGATTCTCTCCTCAACCTAACTGTTGTTGCTGAAAACCAAGAGGGAGAAGGAAAATTTTGATTTTTCTACTACAGTTATTTTGAGAGCTCACACTCAGTTCCTGATAATATCCTTACGAGACATACTTCTGAATCCTACGAATTGTTATTGGTGTGAAAATTAGTTGAAGTTCTCGAATCTCAAGAATGAAGAACATGAGATATTTAATAGGATTCCATCAAGTTAGAATTTCTTCGATACAACAAAATCTATAAATTGTTTCTACCTCTATTGAATACATTTAACTAAGTATGCATCGTAAGTATGGTTTTAATATTTAATATAATTAAATTGGTTTTAGAAAATCTTTTGATATTCTGTCCACGAACCATTCGTGGTTCAATTATTTTTCTTCAAATTTTTAAAACTTGATCCAACAATTAGGGTGTAGAAATTCCTGTGATGTTTCGTGAAAACCTTTATTATATCTTTTTTCTTTTAAAATTTAAATTTTGAATTTTGAACGGATAAAAAACAATTAGAATTCAAAAGATAATTATCAATTTATCTTTTTATCTTTTTAATTTTAAATTCAAAAGATAATTATGAATTTATCTTTTTATCTTTTGGATTTTGAATTCAGAGAATAATTATCTATTTTATCTTTTATCTTTTAAATTTTGAAATTAAAAAAAAAAAGATATTTAATGAGATTATTTAATTAGGAAGATAATTTTCCTTAATTACAGGATTTTGATCAAATCTTGAGATTATAATGGGACTTGACCTTGGTAAAGAGTTACAAGAGGGTGGAACTTCCCGAATGTGATAATTACAGATGCCATAAAGCCTAACATTTAACTTAATGTAATTTAGTTATTATTTTTTTATGAGTTGTAATTAGAAATGAGTCATAGAAAGGTTAATTTTGAATGCATGATTTATAATTAATCTTGGATCATCATATAACATAGCATATAGTAATAGGGATATGTCAATATTAAATTGTCATGTAGCATGTACATGCATCATTGTAGTTTACAGCAATCCTGAAGTGGACCTCCTAGAATCCTTGTCTGCTTGGAAGTCAGAATCAGTGTACCCCGTCATATTCTGATCAGTAGCTAAATACACAAGCATGTAGTTCCTTGTTCTCCTAAGATACTTAAGGATATGCTTGAAGACATTCCAATGCTCGATTTCAGGATTAGATTAGAAATGACTAACTACGCCCACGGCGTAGCAAATATCTGGCCTAGTGCAAAGCATCACATACATGAGACTTCCTACGCTTGAGGCATAGGGAATCTTTCTTATGTCTTCCTCTTCTTGAGGAGTCTTGGGAGACTGTTTCTTGTAGAGGCTGGCTCCACGTCTAAAGGGAATATATTCCTTTTTGGAGTTTTGCATACTGAAGCAATTCATCACCTTATCAATATAAGATGCTTGAGACAGTGCTAATTATCTGTTCTTGTAATCCTGAAAGATCTGAATAGTTAGGACAAATGTAGCTTCTCCAAGATCATTCATATCAAATTATTTTGCAAGTCAAATCTTGACATCAGACAATTTTCCTACATGACTCCCAATGAATAGAATACCATCCACATACAAAACCAGAAAAGCCTCATTCCCTTCGTGTATCAGCTTATACATACAGGGTTCGTTCATTAACAGTTCAAAACTGAAGTTCTTGACAATTTCTTCAAATTGAATATTTCACGATCAGGACGTTTTGCTAAAGTCCATAAATGAACTTCAGCAGTCCGTAAACCTTGCCCTAATGCCCTTTCTCCATGAACCCGTCTGGTTGAGCCATATAAATACGCTCTTCGAGATTGTCAGTCAGAAAAGTAGTATTGACGTCAATCTGCCAGATTTCATAATCAAGGACGACAACAATGGACAAGAGGATTCGAATGGACTTAAGCATGGCCACCACGAGAAGGTATTCTCATAGTCAATACCTTCTTTTTGGGTGTAGCTCTTAGCTACTAGCCTAGCTTTGAATGTCTTCACATTCTCATCTAGACCTCTCTTTTTCTTGTAAATCCATTTACACCCTATGAGTTTTACCTCTTCGAGAGGATCTACAAGTTTTCAGACTCTATTTGAGTACATTGATTACATCTCAACATTCATGGCTTCTTACCATAGATTTGATTCAGGTCCAGTCATGGCCTGTGAGTAGGAGACAAGTTCATCATGATCCTTATCCACGACTGTTGTTAAGGTATCTCCATAAGACATGTACACGTCAGGCTGTCTCATAACTCTCCCACTACGTCGAGACTCCATAGGCTCTGGCTCCTACTGTGGTTCTTCCATTATTCAATCAGAAACAGTTCCTGATTGGGGAGTCGGTGTCCTCCCACTCAATAATTTCTCTAGCACAAGATTGCTGATTCTACAATGGAAGCTGAATATGTGGCAGCTTCTGAAGCTGCTAAGGTGGATGTATGGCTTAGAAAGTTCTTGAAGATTTTAGAAGTTATTCTAGAAGTTGACAAGCATATGACACTTTATTGCAATAATAGTGGGGCTGTAGCAAACTTGAAGGAACCAAGGAGCCAAAAAATATCCAAACACATAGAGCGTAAGTATCACCTAATTAGAAAGATTGTTCAGCGTGGAGATGTTGTAGTTACACACATATCAACAGTCAACAACCTGACAGATCCATTCACGAAGACTTTAAGCAGTAAAGATTTTTATGGTCATCTAGAGGGCATGGAATACGAGATTGTACACGTCTACTTTAGTCTAAGTGAGAAATTTTTGGAATTATGTCCATAAAAAAGGGTGCAATAACTCTTTATGAGTATTTAGTTATTTCTCAGATATTTTGTATTACTGAATTTAATGAATGAATGAAAGAAAGTTTTTCTATTAGTTAAAGTGTGTTTATAATTTACTCAAGTCCTAGAACTATTGTCAACGTAAGAAGAGTAAAGAAATAGGAGTCTTCAGACAAATTCTTCTGAAATAGTTTAGAACGTTATTCGCAGTCTTAAGATCGACTAGACAATCGAGTCTGATTACGACTGTTAGGTTGAACCAAAGGATGTCGGTCGTGGCGCATGAAAGTGGAGAGTCTAACGGTTGACCTAAACATGTTATGAAACATGTCGAATAGACCAGTAACAAATTAGTTTAGAGCAAAACCGTTTATCTAGCTCTAAATCTAATTGTTATACCTTAAGGGTATGTTCATAATTATCTTAATCTTGAGGTGAATACGAAACTTGTCCTTGTTAGTCACGATATTTGATACTCCAAAGGAGTGTAAGTTCAAATTGCTGAACAATACCTCAGCTGTTTGGATCGTGATTCAACTATGTTGGAGTTGCGTGATTCACAGATATTAAAATTCATGGTGAGATTGTAAATGCAAAAATATCACCGTATACTTTATTGATGGGGGTGTGAATAAATTGATTTGACCAAGTATTTGATGAAATGAATCATTGATAAGACATGGTGAACTGTACGAGACAATTCACTGTTATATTTTTTTATTCACAGTCAATAAAGGAGTTAAGGAAATAAAAACTAGAGGGGAAAATGGAAATTTTACATTCCGCTCTTGTTACTGATATTCATGAAGGATAATGTGTTAACATATTCTGTGGACCGTGAAATAAAAGAGTTTATTTGCACTGACAGAAAATGTAGCGTGCATGAATCTAGAGTTGATTCGGCATCAGACCTATAGCGGAGTCGTACAATGTAAGAATTAAATAGGTCAGGAATCTATGGAGATTAATTGGCCGAGTATTTGAATCTTATAGCTTTATTCATGTGGGTCAGTAGCTCATAAGGACAGGAATGAAAAACAACATCAGTTGAACTAAAAATGTATTTTGGACCAAGGTATATTTCTCGAACCCATATGTGATGGGTGTTGTCACTTAATTAGTGAATATCATTGTAATTAATGTTCAAATTAATTAATTGGTTATTTTCTAGCTATTGAATAATTAGTAAATAAAAGAAATTTAATTAATTGATGGAGTCAATTTATTTTATCAGTTTGGATTGATGAATTTGGACACAACATTGACTCGAGGAAGATATGCAATTTTCGGCAATAGCAAATATTAAGAGGTGATTTTTTGTGATTTAACATATAGAGGTATATGTGTAAATTCTGAAATTATTATATAAGGGATGGCAATACGGTTGCATCCCTAACCCTGAACAAAGAGTCTGATTACACAAAGTAGAGAAAAGAGATCTCTACCCTCCCTAATTGTTGCTGCCAAAAACCAAGAGGGATAAGGAAACTTCTCCAGTTGGTTTGAGAGCCCACACTCAGTTCCTGACGACATCCTTGCGAGACATACTTCTGAATCCTATGAATGGTTGGTGTGAAAATTAATTGAAGTTCTCAAATCTCAAAGACGAAAAATACAAGATAATTAAAAGGATTCCATCAAGTCAAAATTTCTGCGATACAACAAAAGGTATAAATTGTTTCTAACTCTATTGAATACGTTTAACTAAATATACATAATTGTAAGTATGGTTTTAATATTTATAATGATTAAATTGGTTTTAGACAAATAAATTATATTTTACTCACGAACCGTTCGTAATTTAATTATTTTCTTTTTATTTTTTAAAACTGGATCTAACATTTTGACAACTTTTTCAATGCCTCATTACTGATGAAACAAGAATAAGAAATATAACTATATAGACTCTAGTAAGGACAAATATAAAGGGCAATCCTCAAAGTGATACGAATCCCACATGTCAATTGGAATGCATGTCATTCTAAACATTCCAACGACTTGAAAGTCAAGAAAAACTGGCAGAAAAAAGTGAAACAGTTGGCAAAAAAAGCAGTTTTCCATCATATTCGAAATCTCAGACCTAGCATATCATATCTTAAATTGAAATAAAGAGGTATACATGTACATCTACTTGGAACTTCTCCTCAAGTGATAAAATTGATTATTTTCAAAATGGCATTTTTCTACGATAATTTCAGTTAAGTTTAGATGCTACCAACTTCTTTCCCTAAAAATTTTAAATTTTTGCATAAACCTTAAAAAATATACATGAAAGATGTTACAACGAAGAGAGATCGCTTGAGATTTAGTCTTAAATTTTTAATGCTTTAAGCTGAAAGCGAGAAAAAGAGAGACGACGGATAGAGAACACCGATGAAGAACACAGAGAGAGGGCTGAGGACGGAGGAAGAACACCAACGACGAACGCAGAGAGAGAGAGACAACGACGGAGAGAGAGCACCGATAACGAATGCAGAGAGAGAGAGTCGACGACAGAGAGAGAGCACCGATGACGAACACAGAGACGAAGAGAGAGCCCGGATGACGAAGAGAGAGCCTGAAAATTTTGGTGAAAATTGTGCGCCCTAGAAAGGTTGATGTTAAGCTTCAATTTTTTTTTCTGAACAGATATTAAGCTTCAGTTTGAAGCTTTCGACGAAGAAGGAAGCTTCCTTTGAAAGTTTTTCAAAAAAAATTAACATGCAACCAGGTAACGGGTAAAAGCATTTTTCCATCAATTTTATAATCTAACAATTGAGAATCTCCTTGCCTCGTCAACGGCTAAGAATCTCCTTATCCCATCCAACAATTAGAATGACTCCCAGCGTCAACGGCTAAGAATCTCCTTATCCCATCCAACAATTAGAATGACTCCCAGCATCAATGTCGGAAAGGCGTGGGAGACGGACCCCACAATTTTTCATATTAGAACTGAAATTTCTGTTTTCTTTTTTTCTTTATGATGACACTGTTACTGTTAGGGAAGTAGATGGCAACGTTGATGTGTTAGTTGACTATTGGGTTAAATAATTGACCATTGGCACTATGAATCGTGGTTTCAAATTGTACTATTAGAATTTGAATTTGTAACATTGACAAATAAAATTGAGTTAATCTTGAAAACAACGTTCATGTGTTTGTTTAATATAAACCAACAGTAATCAGATAAAAGATGAAATAGGAAACATGGAAGATAACACACTTATTACAATATTGAATATCTTGGGCAACTCAACATATACAAATTTATCCACTCAGCAACAAAATTTTCCCTTTTCCCATTCTTACAAGCTCACTGGCCATCCCTAAAAAAACTTTGAAATTGATGCAAAACAAAGCCAATCCACGTAATTCACCAACCTGCTTAACCTCTAGGGCAAATGGCAATTGGCGAGTACTTCCTCGAATAGACCACAGCTTCCACAACTTGTTTCATATGACTAGCCATATCCAAATGTCAGGGTAAGCAAAGCCACGTCGAAGATGTTCGTGCTAACAGTCTTTATCGTATGCAGATGCATCATACAAAACTTGAGCCTATAATGGGACATTGAATGCTTACACTGGTAGCATCTGACTTTTGTAAATGGTTGTTTCTGCCTGAACCTGAGAAAGAACCTCAGTTATAGACTATTAATTCAAAGGCCAGTGGAGAAACAAGGGAAGGCACAATCTCTAGTATTTTACAGCCACAGAAAGATAAGACCATTCAACGGACGTTACAATTATTTACTCCAGTCACTATTTCATATTTTCATTTTCAGAAGAAATTTACCAGTTCCATAACTCTTATTTCTTAGTTTTATCAAGAACCTCAATGTACTTCTTTGGAATCCCACATTGGTCAACCAAATGTTTTGCCAAATCATCAATAACTCCACCTTGAATCACAACTTCATACCCTTTCTTACCTGTAAAAGAAAGAACTCAAATTTCAGTCGGAACAGAAATGTAACCTTGATCTAAGTTGGAGAAAAAAAAACAGATGCAAGCGGTTTCTTTTACAGTATTGTCATCGCAATTAAACACCTTTTTTATAGTTAAAAATACATAAAGAGTACTGCAAAAACAGATATAGACAACATGTTTTCCGTCTTTAGGACAAATATTACTAGTGAAAACACTGCAACACCAAGTTCAAGAGTTAAGATTAGCCACAGAAAAAATCCACACAAATTAAAATGTACTGAAGCACATTATATAACAAAATTAAACCCTTCTTCAAAAATATTCTATTGGATTATCGACAGTGCATAATAGGAGCAGTGAAACCAAAAACTTCTTAAACTAGCACCAAACATGAAACAACATACCAATCACAGCACTTAGAAGCGGATCAACATACCAGGAAGTTCTCCCACCGTTGTACTGCAGGCAAACTTTTTCTGCAGTTCCGACGCCATTGCTTCAGCATCCAACAAAAAGGATTCCAACCCTGAAACTCTTGTTACCTTCTTGTTACCTTGCCTTCGCTCTGTCATGATCTGAATAGTTTTCAGTGCACCTTTACGAACTACTGAATCTCTTCCTCTTGTTACTATGTGATGGGGCTGCATCCGGCTAACAAACGTCTGTCCTAAATCTTTCTTGTGAATTTCTGTTGGGTACGTTGAACCTTTTTTTATAGCCCCCTTAAATAAGGCATCACATAATATTGCATCTAAAACAGCAACGGATTTATTTGTTGGTTTGACCAAATTCTCTTTCTCAATGTACATGAAGACGATAGCAGTGGCTTCTGGAGCACTGTAAAGCTTGCCTGTCTCAGCTCCTACAGCAGCAAAGATTGGATTGACATGCACACTTGGTTTATAGATCTCTGCCACCTCAAGCATCTTATGTGACTGACTTTCACTAGCAGGATGATCATTGCTGTGTTCTATTTTTTCAATCTGTCGTTTCTCTGGCTTAAAGGATGAGTATACTGGATGATTGCGGTTAATGGACAATAGCACTGCCTCCTTTTTGTATTTATCTTCTTTTACTGATATCTGCAAGTTTTGAACAGCATCAGTAAGAAAGAATGGTGAATAAACATAAACCAAAATTTTTGAAAATATACAGTAAATACACCAGATACAACATATACAGCCATCTTTTCAGCTCCGATTCTGTGACTAGTGTATTGAGTAAAATTTCTCATAGTACTACTAAATTCAATTCCATCTTTAATACTATCCTAACCAGAATATGCTTTCCTTATTTAACTACAACCACAATACACACTCAAAATAACAAAATTTTATGTGCATGGAATCCCACTGACTATACACATCCAGGAATGGGGCTAGGTATATAACAGAGGGGGAAAAGTCACCTTTGGATTTGTTTTTTTAAACTATAGACTACTACTACTTGATCAGACAGATGTATAACTTTCCCTCTCGCTTAAACACGCATTAAAATTTGACTGCTCCTTCTTGCAACCAACTTCGTTGGGAGAATATCATCACTACAAAAATTTATAATTTGACTGCTACTAAATTCAATTCCATCTTTGATCATTAGCCAATACTCTATTCGCATACATTAGGGATGATGTTTCATAGTATGTCATTTGAATTATTCATGTTTCATTTACCTCAAATCTAACAAGAAAATAAGCAATGTAAATCTTGTATCACAGAGGCTTGAACAAAGAGACCATGATTAGTGAAACCAAGCAACACTAAGGGAAAAGGGAAGAGAAGAGAATAAAAGATGTTGTGAAAGATTCTACCAATTTTTTTTTGTCAAAGAAAAGATTCTACCAATTAAGGTCTATTTAAGAATGATTATTATCAGGAAATCTTGAAGTGCATAACTTCTTTCAAAATTATTTCTACCTAAATGAAAATATTATTAGTAAATTTTCCATGTCTTACCAAAAAACAAATTATTTGTATATCTAATGTTACAACTTTAATAAATTTTATAGCTCTGTCCCTTGATTCCAAAACTTTAAGCCACTGCCTCTCCAATAAATATGACCTAAAGCGATCGAGCCCTTAAGATGTTTTGAAGAAAGCCAAAAATATTAAACCCTACAGCCATTTATTAAATCGTTAATATGCATCTTAACACTTTCCAAGAGGTGATAATGAATCATGTCGGATTCTTCCAACCAGAAGCTATGAAGGTTTATAGTACTCTTAGATTTTTTCTTCAGAAAAACAAATGCAGCAAGAGACGCACCAATCCAAGAGAAGACTTTGCTTGTAACCACTTTGACAATTTCTTGTAAGAAGATTTCTTGATGTCTAGTGTGATTCCTGAAGGCCGACAAGGTAATACATGATTCGACCTGCACCAGACGCAAAAAAAAAAAAAGATAAGAGCTGACTTCAACTAGGTTAGAAATTTTTTCAAATTGGTAGGAAGATTGACAAAAATTGGAATGAAGGAGAATGGTTAACAGTGAAAATCTTCTTCCTGAAGCATTGTGAAATTAGTAAAAGCCAGGACAAAATAAATCTCTTGAATCAGACTAGGAAAATGAATGACAAGAACCTAAACTAAATAACATTAAAAATATTAACATCAACTTGTATCCCAATTACCTCCCCATCGAACTATTTTTTTATAGGAAACAGAAAATATATATTAATAATTAAAAAAAGTACAAGAGCAGGATTTGGAGGATGAGTAATCCACCAAAAACTGAAAACTAAACAGACCTCCCCATCGAACTATTATCAAAGCAAATCATTTCTGTAATGGGGATCCAGTTCTAATGGTAACCGATTGCCAGCTGTTTTTCTTGAGATGAATTAGAAACTATCAGTTGTCACTGATTGACACCAACAATATTTCTTACTTGAGCATTTGAAACGACTAATTATTAATTACTCTGCCTGCTAGCGGCTACCACATAGAAAGTGAAAAAATTAGTCTTCTAAACATCTTTCTTTCACTCATAGTGTTGTTGTCAGAGAAACTAATGACTTCCAATATGTACGCCAACCTCTTAGAATCATGATTACCCTTTGTCAATTTATGAAAATAATATATATCCTGTGAATTGCGATCGATATAAAAGCAATTCCAATTTTCATGATCCTCATAGTTGTGCAGTCAACATTGACACAAAAAAAATCGTGAAGTGGGGGTCAACTAAATATGCAATACTACTTGAAACCCAAATTGGACATTGAATCATAGTGCCATGACCATGGGATTAAGACTGAAAGGAAGAAAATAAATACTACACTCAAAGTGGACAATTCTCGTATATGTAATGATTGGAATAAATGTTGGGCGAAGCTTATCCGGGGTATGTTTTTATTTGCATTCAAGCCTTTTGCAAAGAGCCGCTAAATCTTACTTCACTAAGACTAGTTAAATTATACGTGCGATGCACGTGATATGTACGCTTTTATTATTTTCATTTGTTATATATATATCACTTGTTCATAAAAATAAAAAACTTTGAATAAGATACATTTGTTAGTAAATAAATAAATTAGAAAACTATCATTATAACTTTTATGCGTTCCATAAATCTTACTCACCAAAGTGTTTTCAATTAAGTTGGTTATGCTAGAAGAATATCCTCTATACATTTTTTAGTTAGATTCTTTTAGTCATTATTTCATTGATATCTACTAATAAATGAACTAAAAATATGTTTTATTCTTTAATTGATTATTGATTTAATTTTTCTAATAGATATCTTAGCGACGAAATAACTTAACATATTCTCATGTCTAAAAATAAAGAATAAAAAGTTTACTCAAGAGATACATTATTTTGATAATTAAGAAAAAGAAGAAAATTACCATTAATATAGTCAAGGGTAATTTTCAAATTGTAAAATAAAGAGTGGACAAAATGGTATAAAAATATCTCTCCTTCTCATCCCACTTTTAATATATTAAAGATATAATTTTTATACGTTTCATAGGTCTTACTCACTAAAATGTTTCCAATTAAGTTGGTTATGCTAGAAGAACATCCTCTATACATATTTTAGTTAGATTCTTTTAGTATATTATTTCTTTGATCTCTACTAATAAATGAACTAAGAACATGTTTTATTCTTTAATTGATTATTAATTGAATTTTTCTAATATATA
The DNA here is from genome assembly GCA_003255025.1 of Datisca glomerata. Lineage (NCBI taxonomy): Eukaryota > Viridiplantae > Streptophyta > Magnoliopsida > Cucurbitales > Datiscaceae > Datisca > Datisca glomerata. The sequence continues at coordinate 937,038 of QANY01004038.1, read as the reverse complement.
TCTCAACGACAAAATAACTTATATTATCATGTCTAAAAATAAAAAATAAAAAATTTGTTCAAAAGATATAATATTTTGAGAAATTAGAAAAGAAGAATATTACCATTAATGGTGCACCATTAATACACTCAAGGGTAATTTTAAAATTGTAAAATAAGAAGTGGATAAAATGATCCAAAAATGATTCTCCTTCTCATCCACTTTTAATATATTAAATATATAACTTTTATGTTTTTCATAAATCTTAGTCACTAAAATATTTCCAATTAAGTTGGTTATGCTAGAAGAACATCATTTATACATTTTTTTAGTTAGATTCTTTAAATATATAACTTCTTTGATCTCTACTGATAAATGAACTAAAAACATGTTTTATTCTTTAACTGATTATTGATTGATTTTTTCTACTAAATATCTTAACAATGAAATAACTTAATATATTCTCATGTCTAAAAATAAAAACTAAAAAGTTTGATCAAGAGATACATTATTTTGAGAAATAAGAAAATAAGAAAATTACCATTAATGGGGCACTATTAATACACTTGATAGTAATTTTGAAATTGTAAAATAAGAAGGGGACAAAATGATCTAAAAATGATTTTCCTTCTGATATATTAAAGACAAAATGGTCCAATATATTAAAGATAAAGATATAAATTTTATGTTTTTCATAAGTCTTGCTCACCGAAATGTTTTCAATTAAGTTAGTTATGATAGAAGAACATCATCTATACATTTTTTTAATTAGATTCTTTTAGTATATTATTTCTTTGATTTCTACTGATAAATGAACTAAAACATATTTTATTTTTAATTGATTATTGATTGAATTTTTCTAATATATATCTTCACGACGAAATAACTAAATATATTCTCATGTCTAAAAATAAAAAATAAGGTGGTGTCAGGATGCATGCAGGTCATGGAGAAAGCTCATTAGACTTAGAGATAAGGCGGCTCAATTCTGCAGTGTGAAGGTAGGTGATGGTAATTCTGTTTGCCTTTTTACTGATCCATGGCGCTGTGATGGAATTCTCCTGCAAAGATATGGCATGAGTTTTATTTCTCAGTCTGGCATGAATCTCCACTCCAATCTCTCTGTGCTGATTAGGGCAGGTTCTTGGCACTAGCCAAACCAAGAAGTTGAGAGACATTTCAACCTCTAGATGTCCATCTTAGTCCTGTTCTGCCTAGTGGCTTTGGTGTGAGTACTGATTTCTCAACTAGTAATGCTTTTTTTATAAGAAACAATATATATTAATATAAAATAAGATAATTACATAGTTCGGCGAATGAGTAATCCAACCGAAACCAAAAACCACACCAAAACAACAATCAATCTTTACAAACCGCTAACCACGGTAATAAAAACAAGGGGATATTCTTAAACCACTTAGAATTAGAAGCCGAGAAAACAAAAAAAGACTCTTCTCCTAAAGAGACGCTAAATCCTCCAACTCGTCAAAGATTCTTCTATTCCTCTCCATCCACAAGCACCAAAGAACCGCCATGACCCCAGTGCTCCAGAGAACCTTTTGCTTCCTAGGTAAATGCATCTGAAGCACCTCAAGGAGCAACCTGTCCGCTCTATCCCACAAGCTAGCCGCCGAACAATGAATAAAAAGGTCATCCAAGTCTTCACTGCTACGCACATAATGCAAAAACTGGGAGACAAGATCATGCTAGGGTGACGTCGTTGAACCAGCTCTTGGGAGTTGATCTTACGATGAACTAAGCACCAACAAAAGAACCGAACCTTCTTAGGAGCTCTAACCTTCCACACATCACGGATAGAGGAGCATAAAGAACTGCTAGGAGACGATAATCTAGATTGGGAAGAAGCAAGGAAAGCTAGATGAGATTAAAACGAAAAAAGGTCGGACAACTCTAAAGACCAAATTCTTGAATCTAGGATGGACTCCCTAAAAGACAAAGACTCCGGAGACCCTAAAATTAAGGCTAAATCCATTGTTTCTCTATCGTTTAGATTTCTAGTGAAGTTGAAGTTCCATGCTCTATTTAAAGTAGAACAAAAAGACATGATAGGGGCATTATGGAGAGATGAGACACATTACAGTCTAGGAAAGGAAGTAGCAAAGGGAATAGAAGAGATCCAAGGGTCTCCCTAGAACCTAACTCTATCACCCCTACCTTGTACTTGACAAGACTCGAAAATGAAGGCATACCTTGCGCAATGAACTTCCAAGGATTCCTGAGGGAATAATTACGAACCAAATTAGAGTCCCAACCATTTTCCTGAAGGCCGTATTTGCTGATTGTGATGGAGTGCCACAACGTATTCGATTCCATAACCACTTGCTAACAAGAGCCCTATTTCTTTTAATCAGATTCCATATGCCAAGCCCTCCATCCTTAATAGGCGAACACACCAAATTCCAAGCCACTAAATGGGCCCCTGTTCCTTCCTCCACTCCCTCCCAGAGGAAATCTCTTATCAATTTTTCCAACTTCTCAGCAATTTTCACAGGCAACTTAAACACAGATAAGTAATAGGTAGGGAGACTAGCCAGGAGCGACTCGATAAGAGTCAATTTACCACCTTTGGAGAAGAAAGCTTTCCTCCATCTGGATAATCTTTTCTAAACCTTCTCGATCACGGGAATCCAAAAGGCTTTAGAAGATGGATTATCGCCCAGAGGCAAGCCCAAATAAGACATAGGCCAGTCACTGACTGTACAACCAAGAGCAGAGGCCAGTTACTCACTCTAGCATCTAAGCAAAAATACTAGTTAAAGAGCTTTTCCCCAAGTTAATCTTCAAACCGGACACCATCTCAAAGATCTCCAAGATTTTACAAGCATTCATAACTGCCTCCTCTCCTTCGAGAGAGAAATTAGTATCGTCAGCAAACTGAATATGAGTCACAGAAATTCTCTTCGAACCAACCTCGAACCCCTTAATTACGCCGCAATCACTGCCAACCCGAACCAAACTACTCAGCACATCAGCCACTATAATAAAGAGAAATGGGGAAAGAGGGTCCCCATGGCGTAAACCTCTGCTTCCCCTGAACTTTCCCCTGGGACGCCCATTGACGATGACTGAAAGATTGACTGAAGTGAGACAACCTCAAATCCATTTCCTCCATCTATCCCCAAAACTTTTCTTGGCTAAAACAAACTCTAAAACGCCCTCATTAACATGATCATAAGCCTTTTCAAAATCAACCTTGAACACGTAACCTTCTTTCTTCTTATTCTCCCACCGCCTCATTGGCCGCCAAAACCACATCAATAATTTGTCTCCCTTTCACAAAAGCTCATTGGTTATCTGAGACTACCTCGCCCACTACTTCCTTCATTCTACCCACTAGAATTTTGGAAATAATTTTGTACAAGCTAGTAACGAGACTAATGGGTCTAAAACCCTTAACCTTTAAGGAGTTAGCCTTCTTAAGGATGAGGCAAATATACGTTTCGTTGGTCCTTTTGTTAATGACACCATTTCTGTAAAATTCCTCGCAAACTCCCATCAGGTTAGATTTGATCGTGTCCCAACAACCATGAAAAAATGCTAAAGTAAAACCGTCAACACCCAGGGACTTGTCCCTATTAAGTTCGAAGACAGCCTTCTTGATTTCTCCCTCCTCAAAAGGTCTCTCCAACCACGTACTGCTTTCTGAACATAAGGTACTCCATTGAATTCCTTCCAAAACAGGTCTAACCTCTTGTTTTTTCCCATAAAGTCTACTATAAAGCTGCACAAGGGTATCCACAATGCCTTTCTCATTATCAACAAAAGATCCATCATTCAACTCCAGTTTAGTTATTAAACTCCTCTTCCTCCTACCATTGGCAATGCTGTGGAAAAGTTTGGTATTATTGTCCCCCTCCGCAGCCCACTAAACTCTAGACTTCTGACTCCAACTAATCTCCTCTCTGCGGGCTAATTCCTCCAAACGATTTTTAAGGTCCCTCCGCTCTCTACAAAGACTCTCATCACAACTACCACTAGTCTCCAAGGCATCTATCATCACAATTCTGTCCATATAATTCTTCTTGGCCTCCCTGAGGATTCCAAAAGTCTCCTTATTCCACTTCTTGAGCTTACCTTTCATTAACTCCAACTTTTTCATGAAGCAAAACCCCTCCCAACCTTGAACTACATCTTTATTCCACTCCTTAATAAATCTGCTAAAATCATGATGGGTTCTCAACTAGTAATACTTATGACAGTCTTATTGGCCACTTGGATTCTGTTCATTGGTCTAAGAAAGTCTGGTTCTCGGCACACATCCCCAAGTGTCCATTCATCCTTTGGCTGGCTCTACACAACAAGCTAAGTACAAAGGAAAGAATCAAGAAATGGAATCATGCATAGGACTCGGATTGTATTTTCTGTCTTAGTGGCACAGAAGCAGTAGAACACTTGTTCTTTGATTGTCCCTTTGCAAAGCAATTGTTAGAGCCTTTAATGATGAAATGTGTTCATCCTTTGGCTGGCTCTACACAACAAGCTGAGTACAAAGGAAAGAATCAAGAAATGGAATTGTGCATTGGACTCAGATTGTATTTTTTGTCTTAGTGGCACAGAATCAGTAGAACACTTGTTCTTTGGTTGTCCCTTCGCAAAGCAATTGTTAGAGCCTTTAATGATGAAATGTGATAGGGCTCCCATGGCAGGTTCTTGGTCTTCTATCATTCAGTGGCTCCTCCTTCTCAACAATGACAAGAGTTATTCTTCACTGAGCTCTAAGCTTGTTTTTTCTACTTTTGTTTATCGTTTGTGGATTGAGAGGAATAGGAGAATTTTTGTTGGCAAGATTACTAATACTCCTTTGATTTCAAGGAAAATCTCCTACATGGTTAAAAAAAGACTTCTTTTCTTGAATAAAGAAAGAAAACTTATTTTGCTTGTTGTTGTCTTCGTTTGTGTTTGTAGTCCTGGAGTATGCCCCTTTACTAGCGTAATACTTTTGGTTAATATATTTTTGACTTCGATAAAAAAATAAAAAATACAAAATTTGCTCAAGAGATACATTATTTTGAGAAATAAGAAAAGAAGAAAATTACCATTAATGGTGCACCATTAATACACTCAAGGGTAATTTTGAAATTGTAAAATAAGAAGTGGACAAAATGGTCCAAAAATGATTCTCCTTCTCATCCACTTTTTAATATATTGAAGATTAAAGATATAACTTTTATGTTTTTCATAAGTCTTACTCACTAAAATATTTCCAATTAAGTTGGTTATGCTAGAAAAACATCCTTTATACATTTTTAGTTAGATTCTTTTAGTATATTATTTCTTTGATTTCTACTGATAAATGAACTAAGAACATGTTTTATTCTTTCACCAATTGTTGATTGATTTTTTCTAATATATATTTTAACGACAAAATAACTTAACATATTCCCATGTCTAAAAATAAAAAATAAAAAGTTTGCTCAAGATACATTATTTTGAGAAATAAGAAAATAAGAAAATTACTATTAATGGTGCACCATTAATACACTCAAGGGTAAATTTGAAATTGTGGATAAAATGATTCTCCTTCTCATCCCACTTTTAATGTATTAAAGATACAAATTTTATGCTTTTCATAAGTCTTACTCGCCAAAATGTTTCCAATTAAGTTGGTTATGCTAGAAGAACATCCTCTATACATTTTTTTAGTTAGATTCTTTTAGTATATTATTTCTTTGATCTCTACTGATAAATGAACTAAAAACATGTTTTATTCTTTAATTGATTATTGATTGAATTTTTCTAATATATATCTTAACGACGAAATAACTTAATATATTCTCATATCTAAAAATAAAAAGTTTGCTCAAAAGATACATTATTTTGAATAATAAGAAAAGAATAAAATTACCATTAATACACTCGAGGGTAATTTTGAAATTGTAAAATTAGGAGTAGACAAAATCGTCTAAAAATGATTCTCCTTCTCATCCCACTTTTAATATATTAAAGATCTAAGCTCTTAGCGTTAAAATTTCCCTTTGGGGCTTTTGTGAGCAATACACTTTATCTTTACCTATCAATTTTTTTTTCTTTTTGGATGTTTAGAGGAAGATTATTTTTTTAGAATCAAACTTTTAAACTTAATATAGAGTGTGGTGTGTTAATTTTCAGATTGATCTGAAAAATTAAAAAGACAAACTATTATCTAAATGGCATTCTACATTCTAGTTATTTACACATAAGACAGACAATCCTTACCTATTTGCCAAAAACGTTGGTGACCTAGAGCAAAATACATAACAGGGTTGTGACTTATAGATTAGAGATGCATTTATATTGATTATGGACAAATTTCTTAGGATATTTCACACAGTGTTAGGCTAATAGCTAAATAAGCCAACAGCAACCAAGCCTTCTACTAAATGATTAAACAAAAATCTGAGGAAGAACCATGGTTTTATGTATAGATGCTCTTAATTTTGATTTCTTCACCCCGCGTTGATGATGGCCAGACTTGATTACGCATGCATGGATGAACAACTTCATGCAATTAAAATTAATCTTCACCAAATGTTGAGTCAAATAAATTATGAAAAACGGTTTTCATGATTTTGTGTGTGTGTGTGTGTGTGTGTCTGTGGTGTGTGTGTGTGTGTGTGTGTGTGTGTGTGTGTGTGAGAGAGAGAGAGAGAGAGAGAGAGACTCCTTGAATGATCTCACCATAGAGTGCTTCCGGGCATGGGAAGGTCTTTGTCTTTGACAGTTGCATGAAATGCTTGCAAAAGACATTTGTCCAAAAGTGCATCCAGATCCTCAGTCGATAGATTCTGTCCATCATTTACTTCGTCTAAGGAAACATTATCTGTAACCTTCAACTTCTCCACACCTTTAATGATTTCTCCGGCAGTAGCATCGTACTGAGATGTCGAAGCGGGGTTGGAGTCAGAATGAACATCACTTTCAGCTTTATCAGCAGACTCCCCAACTTCATCATCAGCGCCATCCTGTTGATTATCTGAACCATCAATATCACCGTCGTGTGAATCAGATGTTTGAGAAGATGATAGTAATGCAGGATCTTCAAACACAACATCTTCCCAAAAGCCTTGATTCGGCACATAATGGCCCTCAACTGACTCCCTGCAGAAAGATTCCACCAGAAGAGACTATGTTAATCATCAAAAACAATAAATTTTGAATCACTTCCTCAGTCTGTTACCAGCAATACTTACCACAGTGAGTCCCTGTAATAATGCATAATTCTTAAAGCCTTTCCTCGTAAACCAGCCTTTAATGCTTCACTAGAGCTCATAGTCGTAATCCCAACCTACACAATTTAAATCAGTCTTTAGACTCCATATACTAACTTGACCAACCATCAGAAAATATGAATGTGACTTGTGGATTATGTTATAGAACTTATGTTGAAGATTACAGAAATTGTGGTTCTATAAATGGGAAGATATTCCCTATTTAATTCTTTTGACAGCTGTTTATTCTTTCCTTTTTTATGTGTACAGATTTTAGGATTAATATAGAATAATATTTAGAATTAATTAGGTGATTCTATTTTGTAATCTTTTCCTTATTTGTACCTTGTAACCAGATCTATAAATCTGGATTTTCCTCTATTGTTAATACTAAGAAAAGAGAACATTTCTCTTCATGGTATCAGAGCAACGTCTCTAGACCTAGCTATCGCTTTCAACCTTAAACGGCTGAAGAAAAAGGAAAAGAGAGAAAACCCTAGTTGCAGAAAACCCTAATCAACCTTCATTGCCGAACACACTAATATCAATTTTTTTCACTAATCAGCCTTAATTGATGAAAAAGTAACCAGAAATCTGCAAATATTCAATCAAAAAAATGTCAGAAGTCATGGAAACCTCATCTCAATTCACTCCTACACAAGTAACCAACTCTATTTCAAATGACGGATTGAACCTTCAGATCCCGTTCAGGCTTAGTGGTCGTCGTAACTTTCTGGAATGGTCTCAATCAGTGAAGACCTACATCAAAGGCAAGGGGAAGATAGAGCATTTGACAGGGACAGAACCTAAGAGAGAGGATCCAAACTTCAAAGTATGGGATATCAAAGACTCGATGATAATGTCACGGCTATGGAACTCAATGCAGCCTGAGGTGAGTAAGACTTTTATGTTTCTTTCCACTGCTAAAGAGATTTGGGAAGCTGTCTCCCAAACATACTCCAAAGTCGGTATGATTGCACAAATTTATGAGATTAAGTGCAACATTCATGAAACAAAACAAGAAACAAAGCAAGGAACCCTCACAGTCACATAATATCATAATACAATGAGAAGCTTGTGGTTGGAATTGGATCATTACCAAAATGTTAAAATGAAGTGTACCGACGATGCTGTTATCTTACAAAATTCCTTGAAAGGGATAGAATTTTTTAGTTCTTGGCAGGACTTAAAATGGAACTTGACCAAGTTAAAGTTCAAATTTTAGGGAAGGATCCTTTGCCATCCGTTAAAGAAGTCTATGCTATTATAAGGGGAGAGGAGAGCAGAAGATGAGTGATGTTTGAGAACAAGGTACTAGAAGGGTCTGCTTTGGTAACATCAAAGCCAATCCCAACAGCTGCTGCTATGAATAACCATGCTGTCAGATTTGAAGGAAGGAAAACAGGGGGAAGAGAAGGTCTTTGGTGCAATCACTACAATAAACCAGGACATACAAGGAAAATCTGCAGGAAGATTCATGGAAAACCCACACAGAGGAATATAGGACAATGGGGAAGGAGCTATAGACCCACCCACAGGGCCAATCAAGCTCACCAAGAAAATTGTAATACCCCGAACCCATTTAGGGGTATTTGAGTAATATACTTATTTTTATTTATAAGATAAGAATTAATTTTTTTTAATGTAATAACCCAATTTCCCTTATGGGTAATTTTGTCATTTTCATAAGCTTATATGCATATGTATAAGGATATATACCCTAAATTGCCCTAACCCTACTTTAATCTCAAATTCTCTTTCCCCAATCGATATTTGCGAACCCCTCCTGCTATTTCTTCCACTTTGCCTTCTTTTGCAATTTCAAAGTCTTCATCGCCACCTTCACGGACTGCTTCCAGCGCTCCCACGTCCTCACGTAGGTAAGCTTCTTCGTCTCTGTTTCTTCTCTTTGTGCCTCCTCTTTTTCTCATGATTTCACTTTCTCTGCCCTTTTTTCTTTATTTTGCTGTCTCCCCTCCTTTTCACAGTTTGGGCCAGCCGAACAAATGGGTGTTTTGAACCGTTTTATTAAATCATTTTTTCCGTATATTTCAGACTAAATAGTTTTGTTTATATATCTTCTTAAAAGTTCCACATTTGAATTTTCTACATGGCTATTTGAGAGTTCATCCAAGTGGGTTTTGCACAATCAATTGAAAAGTGGAGGTTTAGTTCAATGAAATGAGTTTCTTTTATCCCAAAGATGTAGTTGATATTCTTTAAACAATTTTGAAATCATGTTTATTAATATTAATAATAATTATTACGGAACAATCTTGTGATAGTAAATATTTGATTTCAGGTTATTAGTTGATTGCTAGATAGTTTCTACAAGTTCAGGTAAATTCAGGTAAGTGAACTTATATTGTAACATGGACGACGTGTGATAAATATAAGATGTGTTATTCTCATAAACTTTAATTGCCTATAAACATGTTAGGTTTATGTATATGTTTTGTGTAAGTAGAATTACATAATGATGTGACTTCGATGTTATAATTGTATAACCTATTCACATTTAATATTGTTTAATTATTTTTCTATAAGGTTTATATTTGTGAACATGTTTGCCATTATTTCTTAGGAACGTTCAATTACTAACATGATTATTGAGATATATATTTGGGTACGAATGATTATACGTTAATATGTTACCATATAATATTAAGTTCAGCATGTTTGATTTTGTTATATATACTAGTATGCATTATATGTTTTCATGTGAGCCACTCATGAGGTGACATCTGTATATATTTCTCTGTCACCTATGAGTGCCATTAGTTCATGTTTTCCGTCACTAATTGGGTGTCATCTGTATATGTTTCTCCGTCACCTATAAGTGTCATATGTTCATGTTTTTCGTCACTCGTGAGGTGCCATCTGTATATGTTTCTCCGCCACCTATGAGTGCCATATGTTCTTATTTTTCGTCACTCGCGTGGTGTCATCTGTATATGTTTTCCGTCACGTATGAGTGCCATCAGTTCATGTTTTCCGTCACTCATGAGGTGCCATCTATATATGTTTCTCCGTCACCTATGAATGTCATCAGTTCATGTTTTCCATCACTCATGAGGTGCCATCTATATATATTTCTCCGTCACCTATGAGTGTCATCTGTTCATGTTTTTCGTCACTCATGGGGTGCCATCTGTATATGTTTCTCCGTCACCTATGAGTGCCATTTGTTCATGTTTTTCATCACTCATGGGTGCCATTTATATATGTTTCTCCGTCACCTATGACTGTCATCTATTCTTGTTTTCTGTCACTCGTGCGGTGCCATCTGTATATGTTTCTCCGTCACCTATGAGTGCCATCTGTATATGTTTCTCCATCACCTATGAGTGCCATCAATTCATGTTTTCCGTCACTCATGGGGTGTCATCTGTATATGTTTCTCTATCACCTATGAGTGCCATTTGTTCATGTTTCTCCGTCACTTATGAGTGCCATCTATTCATGTTTCTCCATCACTCATGGGGTGCCATCTGTATATATTTTTCCGTCGCCTACGAGTACCACCTGTTCATGTTTTCTGTCACTCATGGGGTGCCATCTGTACATGCTTTTCGTCACCTATGAGTGCCATCTGTTTATGTTTTTTTGTCACTCATAGGGTGTCATCTGTATATGTTTCTTCGTCACGTATGAGTGTCATCTAATTCTGTCACCCAGTGTGTGCCATCTGTTTTTGTCACCCGATGTGTGTCATCTGTTTCGTCGCTCAATTCGTCATGTTACGTTTCAGTTCACGTGTGAACAGTTCTGATTGGGTTGTTAACTAGGGAATATGCTAAGACAAGATATGACTAAAAATGTTATATGACTCTGTATGAGAAATGTGTTAACTACATGTTATGTTGAGCCATGACACGATCAAGTACGTTACGTTATTTCATTAATGATATATATCAAGTTAAGTTATGTCATGGCATGATTACATTTATGACAGAAGGATGCATGTTATTATGTGAGTTCACTTACTAAGTACTCACTCCCCTACAGTCGTTTATATTGCAGGTGGTGATGATGAGCAGTATGAGTAAAAGACTGCACAACCAACTGAGCCAGTAAGGGAAATTATGATTTTCAATTTACGATTTGCTTTAAGATTTGGGGAAACGTTTTCTGATAAACTTAGTTATTTAAGTAGTTTATTATACGTTACGCTTTTCTACTATTTAAGATGGTTGAAAACTTCATGATTATGAATTTCATGTTTTGACTTTATTTCATAGATTAATTCTGTTTTATCGAGATTTTATTAATTATGCATTTATAACACTTTATCGCTTCCGCTATTTAATGATAAAGATTTCTATCATGGATAAATTAAGATTTTCAATTTGGAAAATTTCTTATTTAAGTGTTTTTGAATTGGAGATTTTGAAATTGTGAAATTATTTGCATTATTAACCCTCGGGGATCGGGGCGTTACAAAAATCCAGTAACCTTCTCTCCTCCAGCAACCAAAAGTCAGGAGCTTGATGGAGTGACCAAAGAACAACTTGACAAGTTCAGAGATCTCCTTACACAAGCTGAAAAATCAGGTCTCTCACGCTTCATAGCTCAGGCTGGTCAGCAATCTTGTGCTCTTAATACCTCAAAGAATAGTGATGACTCTTGGGTCATTAACTCAGGAGCCACTGACCACATGACACACAACAATAAGCTTTTTTCTAAGTATAGCACAAATGTAGAGAGTCCTCATATTAAAGTTGCTGATGGAACCTTGACAACCATTAAAGGCCAAGGAAATGTAAACCTGACCCATCCTTAAACCTACAATTGTCCTCCACGTGCCTAATCTGACAGTAAATTTGTTATCAATTCATCAAATCACTAAAGAACTAAACTGTCTTGCTGTTTTTCCTTCTACTTACTGTGTGTTTCAGGACATGACTACAGGGAGGATGATTGGGCTTGCTAGAGAAAGAGGTGGACTGTACTATCTTGAAACACAAGGTGACAAGATGCAGCATCTTCCCTTATCTCATCTCTCGGAAAATGTGTCCCAAGTAGAAAAAGAAACTCAACTCTGGCATTTTAGATTAGGTCATCCATCATTTGCTGTTTTAAAGAAAATGTTTCCTAGATTGTGTGAAAAACAAAATTCTGATTTTCAATGTGAAAGTTGTGAGTTCACAAAATATCATCGTTTGTCATTTCCTTTGAATAATAAAAGAGTACCACTTCCTTTTAACTTGATACATACTGATTTATGGGGTCCCTCACAAAATAATAACATATATGGATCTAAATGGTTTGTATTTTTCATTGATGATCACACCCAGGTGACTTGGGTGTACCTCCATAAACAAAAATCTTATGTGTACAATGTCTTTGTTGTTTTTCATAAAAATGATTTTAAATCAATTTGGTGCAACCATTCAAGTCCTCGTTCAGATAATGGGTGAGAGTATTTTAACAAAACACTCTCATCATATCTAGAATCAAATGGAATTGTTCACCAATCTTCTTGTGCTCACACTCCTCAACAAAATGGAGAAGCTGAAAGAAAAAATAGACATTTAATGGACGTAACCCGAGCACTACTCGTCCAAATGAACGTTTCAAAACAATTTTGGGGGGAAGCTAATCTACTTATCACATACCATGCCTGATATAGCCTATTCTGTGAGTGTGGCCAGTCAATTCATGCATAACCTGTAGGAGTCTCACATGGAAGCAGTTTACATAATGCTTAGGTACTTAAAAGCTACCCCAGGGAAATGAACTATCTTCCAAAGGAATGAGAAAATTGAATTAGAAGCCTACATTGATGTTGATTGGGCCGAGACTGTAGTTGATAGAAGATCAACATCCGGATACTGCACCACCTTAGAGGAAACCTTGTCAAGTGGAGGAGCAAGAAGCAATCAGTTGTAACAAGGTCTAGTGCAGAAGCAGAATTCAGATCTTTGACACATGGAATATGCGTGCTCCTATGGCTAAAGATTATCCTCACAGACCTGAGGATTAATTGGGAAGGACCAATGAAACTCCATTGTGACAACAAGTCAGCAATCAGCATTGCACATAATCCGGTGCAACTTGATCGCACAAAACACGTTGAAGTTGATAGACATTTCATAAAAGAAAAGATTGACAGTGGTTTGATACATGCATCCTACATTTCTACTTACTAAAGAAATAGCTAGCCAACCATTTGAGAGCATATTGAGCAAGCTATGAATGGAAAACATTTACCATCCAGCTTGAGGGGGAGTGTTGAAGATTACGGGAAATCTGATTCTATAAATGGGAAGATATTCCCTATTTAATTCCTTTGACAGCTATTTATTCTTTCCTTTCTTATGCGTACAGATTTGAGGATTAATATAGAATAATATTCCCTATTTAATTCCTTTGACAGCTATTTATTCTTTCCTTTCTTATGCGTACAGATTTGAGGATTAATATAGAATAATATTCAGAATTAATTAGGTGATTCTATTTTGTAATCTTTTCCTTATTTGTACCTTGTAACCAGATCTATAAATCTGGATTTTCCTCTATTGTTAATACTAAGATAGAGAGAACGTTTCTTTTCAACTTACAGCAATAGGAGCCGGATTTCCAGGAACTTTTACAGCCCACAGTTCCCCAGCAACAAATGAAGGTAGACCTTCAGCAGGTATACTGATACCAGGGAACATTAGATCCGCCCCTCCAATGACAAAGCGAGAGACCTCACCCCCTTTCAGCATGAAGGCGGGCAAGAGCCCTGGGACCTTCCATAGTCCAAAAACTAAAATGATGACAGGGGAAAAGTTAGAGCCAACAATTCTGCTATAGTCACATAATTTTAGCATTAAAAAGATGAAAAAAAAATATTAAAAAAGAAAAAATTTCCGCACTACAAACATTAATTTGTTAACTTCTAGTAGATTGAAAAACATATATTATGTGCATGAAACCTCTCACATTCTTCAATTGATTCCCAAACCAGAAGAAAGAGCTGAGATTATAATTCTTCTTAGCAAACAGAAAGTGTATCTAACTTCTCTTCCATTATTTGAACAAAAAAATTCTTTCCCATTGAAGTCACGAGATCTGCTAGAAAATTTAAGCTTCAAAGTGAAATATGAAAGATGCCACCATTATGGAAAACCAACAAGTCTTTTCACAATCCACAATCGTGACATCATGCACTTTCTGACCTTAAAAGGCAAGACCCAAAGGAAAGATGACAAAATCGGCTGCTGCATCTACCAGCCTTAAAATACACTAAATCAATCAGATCTATGACATATGAGTGCACACGCAATTAGAGTCGCCTCTTCATCAAAGATATATTATCCTTGACTATATTGATAATGAAGGAAATCAATCAAACAATATTTTCATATTGTTTGAGATAATCACATAAACAGATTTCCTGAACCAGAAAGTGTGCAACCAAAGCACCTCCAAAGAAAATGGAAAAAAATCATTAGGAGAAAGACAATACAAAAGATGGAAGTATATGGGCCTGGTTAGAAAGTCAGCAAAATCGATATAAATGATAAATGTAGAGATACTTAAACATTATCTTACTTGGCTAAATTTATATTTCGTTAAAAAGTTTCATGAACTATTGGCGTAGTGCTCGCCAGTACCCTGACGACTTTTGATTTCTTGCACGGCTACATTACTCAATACGAGGAGTATGAGTATGCAATGTCCAATATGCATAACCCCCAACATATTAAATTTTCTTCAGCACATCCAAGGATTCAGGACAGTAAAAGTACCTGTCGGGAATATTTCAGAGCCTCTCCCGTCGATATCAAAAAATAAAGGAAACCCTCCCTCCACACCATATACGTGAATGCGATTTTGAAATTTTGCAACTGTTAAATCAGCCTGGAAATGTTTAAAATCAGGTTAACGGCATAACACAGTTAAAATATCTTTAGCTACCCATTATCAGTTCCCAAAATAATAAAAATTAAGCGGACAAAACTCGAACTTTCTGATACCAATTCCAATGACATATGAAAATTAAACGATAGTCCAACAAGCCCAGCTGTTAAGGACAAGCACATCGGTATTCATACGTACAATAAAAAATAAACGAGAATAGAAGCATTACCTTAGGAGGAAGTAAGTAGTCGATATCGGATTCGGAGGCCCTTGGAAACCTTTCCTTAATGGTCCTCTTGAGCTTTTTCTTATCCGCACCTGACAATCTCTGGTGCGACTTTGCCTCCACTGCCTTCTTGAACATTCTTTATTTCGCTCAAAAAATATTAGAAAATCGATCGGAATAAGATTGGTACTCTCTCTCTCTCTCTCTCTCTCTCTCTCTCTCTCTCTCTCTCTCTCTCGTATCGGAATTGGAGCTGAGAAGGTTCTCGAAAACGAGATACAGAGCAGCCGGCGTGATACGGGAAAATTTTGGCAGTTGTTTTTTTTTTTTTTGTCAAAATGTAAATAGCACCTTATATGTAAATATAAGATACATCCTTATATTTAATAAATAACCAAATCAATCCTGTAATTTCAAACTTCCCCAATTTAATCCTTTCTCTAAAAGAATTGTTTTCTAAATTTATGGATAGTAAAGTAATTTTATATAATATTAGAATTGCAATTGTATTGTAAATTATGAGTACTTCAATTTTCTATTGGAATTCAGTTGTCTCGGAATATTACAAACTAGTATTGCGTGCAAATTAGAATTGCAGTTTTATTTAAATATTACTCTAAACAAACATGGTAATTTAATTATAAGAAGATTACAATAAAATTACAAAGTAGGATAGTAAGAACTAAACGGAGTGTTAAGAGGAAACAAAATGGAAATCGGCACGTGAACTGCTAGCTGCTACCATCAGATTGGCAACCTTCCATCCCCCTAATGGATGCCTCTCTCTTCAATTTCTTTATAAAATGCAATTTTTTCTTCCTTTTCATTATCACTAGGTGAGGGCACATGCGTTGCACACGCATGTGTATATGTTTTATTTTTATTTGAAATATTTAGAGTAATGGAGACATATCAGGTACATATAAGTGCGCGCGCACATATACTACGAGTTATAAAGCTATATACATATAAAGTAAAGCATAAGTTCTTTTTTTATGTACATGGTAAAACTATTTTCTAAATAGCATGACTCAAAAAGTGCAAACCTATATACATATGATGTAAAACAAAAGTTCTATTTCATTTAAATGGCTTCTTGTTATTGTGGAGGTTGTATCAACAGATTCTATTGTTAGCGAAGGTAGAGGTGTCTGACATTGTTGAAGAGGTGGAACCATTATCATCTACATACTCATGTTTTCCAACATCGTTGTACTTTTTATGATGTTATATCGTTTGTTGCATAACAATTCCGTACATTTGATGTGCAATACGTACGTTTTGTTGCTGGAGATAGTGTTGTGTCCTTAAAAATGAGATATTTTCCTCCTGCAATCAAATGAGATGATATAGTTGCATGATTTGTTTCAAATAAGATAGTATAATTGAAGATTTCTAAATTATAATAAACAAAAAATGTGTACAATTTTACCGGGGCAGTGTAATTTCATACTTCTTCAGCAGTATAACATATGAGTTTTTCGGCATCTTTACCCAATATGGTGGTGAGTAATGCCCAGTTTCATCATAAATATTTACCTCAGCTCGACATCTAAGCATATGTTTGTTAACTTTGACAAATATAATAGATAAAAGACATTTATATAGATTAATACATAAACAGATATGTATGGTTACTAAAAGAACGGCATTAATAATACCTGAGGATAGCAAGGCCATCTAGCTTGTGACCGTAATTACAAGTGAAAGACTATCTATATTCAATTGATGTTGCTCCGTTGCAATTTTCACAGGCTAAATACTAAAATTATTGTGTGACATTTGATATTTCAATTGTTGCTTTGGTCCAAAAAGTTGTGTATTGTTGTTGATATTAGAGAAAATAGTATGATTTAGTAAGCAATATTATTCAATCAGGCATAACGTGTAATAGAAAATAAACATAATATAGAAATTAAAAAGATAATATAGTAATTACCATGTCAGTCGTATTGGGTACTTGGTTTAGTCTAATGAGACGGTCTTCCATCTGGGGCGGCATCATTAATAAAGATGCCCCCACCTGAACTTTGTATTGTTATCTCTTCTAGCTTGTTTTTTTGTTCTATTTCCCTATCAAATGTTTAATTATAAGAGAAGAATTCAGATAAAATATACACATATTAGAGGTTGTGATAAATTTTCACCATAAACTTTGTATAAAACCAGTGATAAAGAGTTATCACCTCTTCCATCATGGGATTTATCGCAATAAAATTATTCCATCTGGATGATAGTGGCATACTTGAACAATAAAATAGTTTCATATAAAAAGAATACTTAATATGTTGATTAGAAATAAAGAAGAAAATATTATTTAACGAAACATCAAACATACCGTGGAAGGAGACGGCTCTCATGCGAGTTCCTATGATGATTGGCATGTTATGGATATATACTGGGAGATAGCGGTGCATTCATCATTGATAAATTAATCCCAGAATGTAAAGGTTAATGGTTTCAGACTATGCAAAATATATGAATACAAATGTCTTAGATGAATATGAGTAGTTTGTGTAATAATTTATGGATAAAGTATGTAGTAAATATTGAGAGTTTTTAAATTGATAGTGATATACCTGCGATCAATTATCGTGACTTCGCAGTTGTGGCATGACCACTGGGCATAGGAATTTCCTTCGGCGCTGATATATGTAGTGCGATTGCCAGGATATCTAACCAATACAAAAAAATTTATAAATAAAAGCTAAAAATGATTGTATATCATTTAGTTAAAATGAAGTGAAAAAAGATTGTAATATTTTCTCACGCTCGAGTCACTATATTTTCCAAGGTCACAGGGTGGAACAAATTATACGCTATATTTATTAGTCGTTTATAATCTGGTGCTACTGAATCAATGATTGTTCGTCCATTGATATGGAGTATTAATATATTGATAATCATGACGAACTGTTATAACCAGTGCATTGCATATATAATAACCATGTGCCACATTTAGTGTGTGCTGAAGTAGGCTAATATGGTAGCCAAATACGTAAGCCTCAATTTCTGTGCCCTTAAAATTGTAAAAAGAAGCAGGTAAACTTATATAAGACTTATTTTTTATATCATGAAAAAATAATAATAGTTCATTTTATTTATATAGAGTATAAAATAGAACTAAGTAAACTTGAGAGTTGATGAGGATCAATTTTTGAAATGTCAACCAGTAGTTTGGACCTATCTGTGAGATGTTCTTTTTAGCTGCTCAGGGTTTATGCTTTTCTGCAATAAGAATTTTCACTCGCCAATTTTTCAATTGGGGGGGTGATATCTCTGATGTACCTAAGTTGCACTTTCATCTTTTGTATCTGCATTTAATTGAAAATCGCGTAAGTAATATATGTAAATTAGAAAATATAGATTGTAGAAATGAACTATTTTAATTCTAACCTTGAATTACAAATTCAGTATCTATATTTACTATGTAGTTTGAACTTCTAAACCCTTCTTTGCTTCCTTCATCCTTGCCTCCTTCATAGAGTCGAAAGTTCTTGCCCCCATTACTCCTTCCTTATTTACCTCGTGGAGAGGTTGAAACCTTTATGTCTTTTGTACGGAGGGACATATTGCCTGCAACGACAAATTGAGTTATTTCTTGGCTCGACCAGGTCATCATTATCATTGGCCGAAACTTTCTAGACCTCAACGAAAGTTCAAGAAAACTGTGGAGATCCTACGGCTACCGACCCAGATATGAGGGGTGCCTTTTTCCTTTAAGTTAGCTTAGGGGGTTCACCCTCCAACTGAGGAGGAGATACTTGTAGTTTTTCCTTGGCACTTGTAATCCTTTTTATGAATTTCCTTTACCTTCGTCTATTTTATTTAGCTCATTTTTTGTCTTATTTTCTTCTCGCAAGTCGTATGTTCTGAGTTGAAGCTCTTATTTTCCCCCAAGCTTTGAGTTGGTCTAAGCATGACCTTGATCCTTTATTCCTTGGTTGTCGAGTGTTGCTTTTATTTTTGCTAACTCGAGATGATGGATTGATATGATCAGGCATGAGCTTTCAAACGACTATGATACATTTTGATGTGTTGCCCTCATTAAGGTTGTTCCTCTTCGAGAGGTTTCATCGGGCAGACCATCGTTCTAGGAGTTGGACATCTTTACTCTTTGGCAATGTCAAAGGGTTTCCCTTTCATGGATAATCAATGCTCCGCATCTAGCCAACATTCCTGCTCTGGTTGGATCCTTATTCATGTCTAGTGATCTAAGAAGCAAGTTGAAATACTCATCGAAGGGACTCATGCTTGTCTTGTGAGCTATATTTCTCGGTAGACACCTCCTTGTCGATATGCAGTCGGACTTTCCTATTCTGGATAGATCTTTGATCTTGTCTGTGAGCTGAGGTGCTCGTCAGACATCTCCTTATCGATTTCTAGCTAGGCTCTCTTATTTTAGCTAGATCTTTGATCTCGTACGTAAGCAGAGGTGCTCGACAAACATCTCATTGTCGATATCTAGCCAGGCTTTCCTTTTCTGGCTAGATCATTGATCCTGTCTGCGAGTTGAGGTGCTCGGCTAACATCTCTTTTTAATCTTGACTAGTGAGTTCGGGGATCACACCAATCATCACTTTTTTGTTTAACCCCGACTACCAGGCTCGAGGGCCTCGTCATTCATCACTTTTTGTTTAATCCCACCTGTTGGGCTCGGGCCTCGTTAGTTGTGACTTTTGTTTATTCCTGACCACTAGGCTTGAGGGCCTCGCCAGTCACCACTTTTTGTTTAATCCTGACTGCCGGGCTCGAGGGCCTCATCAGTTATCACTTTTTGTTTAATCCTGACCGCTAGGCTTGAGGACCTCGTCAGTCAACACTTTTTGTTTAATCTCAACTGCCAGACTCGAAGGCCTCGTCAATCATCACTTTTTGTTTAATCTTGGCCGTCGGGCTCGAGCACATCACTAGTAATCACTTTTTATCCTTTGTCTAACATTATAGAAGCGTTGATTGTTTCCTTTTATTTGATAAATGTCGTTGAGCATACAATCTTTGTCGTTTGTTACACTTTGGCGCTGACCATACTAGAGAAGGTCGCTTCCTCTACTCTGAATGGGAGGAAACTGACATGGAGAGTGGTTTCAAAATAAACCTTGTGTAGCTTATATATNTATATATATATATATATAATCCAAAACAATAAACATTGTTCAGATTATTTATTTATATATATATATATTCCTTCTAATATTTATTAAATTCGTACCTTCTGGCCTCTATGCCTCCATCGGGATGAGAGTGTCCCGAAATCTCCACTAGCCCTGCGATCTGGTGAGCGTACATTATAATATGCCTCCGGAGGCGATTAGGCTCCCCATTTCCTGAGTTGCCACCCTTCCTCTCGTGCTGGGAGGAAACCAAAGTGGAGGACTATAAGTGGTCTGGCCTCTTATTTCCTGGCTTGCTGCTCTTTATATTTTGGCGAGTTGTCTTCGTCTTTAAACTGTTGATATATCCTTCCCCTTCCTGATCACCTTGGACGCCACTACCATACTCTTCCTCTTTCGTCGCGCAGTCGCCACAGTGACAGATGGTCCTTCTTTTGGAAAGGAGGAGGGTGGATGTTTTCCTCACATCCTAGACTTTATTGGCATATGATATATGATCCATCCATTCCTCTTAGAAGAGAAAAGGATCTCGGGTGCTTTGAACAGGAATGACTTTACAGTCGTTCCCACAAACAACGCCAATTGTTGAAGCCAAAAACTTCTACATTACTTTTCTTCATGCAATCTCCCCTCGGAGTGATGCTCCTCGGAATTTGTTGATGTCGAAGTCTTTTAGCGATGGTTCCTCGTATGATCTTCCCTCTCAGAGTAGCATTCCATCCTTTCTCGATATCTGCAAAACATACACAAAAACCCAAAGGGTCCGGGGGTCCCCGGCCTAAGGGCCTACGATGCCTAAGTCAGTATACTCATCGGATCGTAGCATAGTTTTCTATAGGGACAGAAGGCATACCTCTTCTGTAGATCGGTGAAGCATTTATACCTGAGGCATCAGGTGGGTGAAAGTGTGTCGAAGAAGCCTCTTGGAGGCGTGTTGTAGAAGTTTTACGGGACACGATGTATGTACTGGCTGGAGCAAATTGGATGGAAATGAGGCAAACTTAACATAAATGTGGCAGATATTAAATGTTGATGTGCCTATGAAATGACCAGATTGAGGCTATCCTGACATGTCGACTAGATCGATTGGGCGCTGCTTTCGGTGGGTGATGATGGCTCTATGCTCGGGGTTTCAACCGAGCTCTCTTTTCATGAGCTCTTATTTCTTGATGTCTTATATGCGCTCGAGCCAGTGCAGTCCGAGCTCTCTTGGGATCAGCCAGGCGAGATCGGCCTTTTACCTTAAAGACTTTCCTTCATCAGGAGCTCCTAAGTTTTTTGCAACACGTGTCGTCGCGTCACTCGTGGTCGATAAAATACCCATAACAGTTACATTTTTAAAAATTTAACCTTCCATCGACGATCTGTTTGGTCCGTTAATGAAATTTCCAAAATTACGTAGTAGGGGTAGTTTTGCCTTCTGAATTTGTTAGGATAAATTCACGAGCCCTTCTCCTTCACCCTGAAATGATCTTCTCACTTTCCCCCTTCTGATTTCACGGTGATGGAGTGATATTTCAAAGTGAGAGAAATCAAATCCATACTCAATCTCAACTTTCTTCAACAACTGCATGAAGAATGGGTGCTTGATATAAACCAGAGGAATCAGAAACTTTGGTTGCTCTTCACCTTGCCTCACTAAGGTTATTATCGCTTATATTAATCTCCAATCACCAAACTCTCACTTAATAAAAATAAATAAACTTTCATTTTCTAAAAAGAGAAATAGGGAGATAGATATCGATGGATAAGCATGGGCTATATTAAAAAGAAGAGAGAAATTAGGCTAGGGATGGGAGGATAAGATGGTGAGGTTGAAAAGGGTTAAAAGGAATTTGTCAAAGAAGATGAGGAATTTGTGTCATGATAAAATTCAAGGATTATATATTAGTATGTGCGAATGAAAGAAAGGTGAATAGAAATGCGAAGACACAAAAATGTGGATAGAAAATTAGAAATGGACGGGGTAGAGGTAATTATATCTGGTGACTTCTTAGCTAATAGACAGCGGAATGGTTGATTCTAAAAAAAGTGTAATTAATCTTTGAGTAATTCTACACTAGCCAAGTAATTGATCAAATTTTAAATGATCAAGTGGCACGACAATCATTTATGGGTTATTTTGTCAAATCATTTTAAAGAATCATCAAACACCAACATATAAATGACTGGCCACATCACTTGATCGTTCAAAACTTGATCAATTACTTGGTCACTCTAGAATTATTCTTAATTTTTAAATGAGGCAGGTTATTACTTAGTAGTTATTGTTCAAGGTAAGGGTTAGGGTCCATTGCTTGAAATCATTAAGGGGATATGGGGGACAAGTGAGCAGTGCGAAGGAGAAGGGCTTGAGAATTTACTCTAGAAAATCCAGAAACCAAAACAGCCAAAACTACGTAGTTTTGGAAATTTCATTAACATACCAAACAGATCGATGAAGGAAGGTTAAATTTGGTTTAAAAATATAACATCAGGGTTAAAACGATAGAATTAAAACTTCAAGGTTAGAAATGATAGTGCATGGAAACTTGGAGGGTGTAATTTGTTGTTTTTCTTATTTTTTTCTTTTACTAGTTTTATTATTGCTTCTTCTTCTTATTCAAAAATAATTTTCTTAATTTCCCTTTTGGGTAATTTATAGAAGAAGAAACTAAATGATATATTAACGGTGGATTTTCATGTATATTAATCGGGAAGAAGAATGAGGAAGTATATCCTAATTAAAATGATGTTGTTTAGATTTGGTGAAATATACTTTAATCAAAATGATGTCGTTGAGGTGAAAGAGAGGGAAAGAGTCATTTTATTGACTTTGCAATTTTTAGGTCTCACTCATGCAACATTAGCACTTAAAGCATCATGCGGCTCCGCTAAAGTCCATAAAGAGAGGCTGGCAGAAGTACTAGATTGAAACGCTAAGTAAAGTAGAATGATCACATTGAGAATTTTTAAAATACGATACCTAAATTGAAAATTGAGGTAAACTATGATGATCACATTGATAATTTTTTCTATATTATTATTATAATAATAATAGAGTATTAGGATTTGAAGTTATATAATAATTTCTATAATTAATTTAATTTAATATTAATCATACATAGTTAAAAATAATGTTAAAAGTACACATCAATATTTTTTGGTAATATAACAAAAAATGGCACTTAAGTAACTCACAAGTTTACAACAAAATTTAAACTATATCAAATATAGAACTCTCAAGTTGTCACTCGTCATATGAATTACCATGCACAATCATAATTTACCGTCAATTGAACTCTCACCAATTCAATTAAGATTAAGATGATATTTTAGACTGACGAACCAAAGGACTCTTAAGAACAACAAAATAGAAATAAAATTAAGTAGTAGCGAGTGAAAGTCAAGTACTTCGGGTGTATCGATTACATTGCATTTATTATAGGCTGAGTTTGGCTACTTGTCTTTACATCAAACAGATATTCTACAAATAATCACAACGGATAAGTAAGGGATAAGAGGAGAATGGAGATCGTTGCTGCTAGCTGGCTTGACCTGGTCTGTAGTGGTTGCACAGTAGTTGATCGTTGCTGTTTCATTGTCTCGATCAGATATTGGATGAGTTTCATTCCGCGTAAGCTACCACGTGCCTCAAATATAATCGTCTAGCGGTTCTCATTTTTCCAAGCAGACAACAGATCAACGATCCCTATACAGATGCCTTGTTACACTCAATGCGCTCCATGACCGTAGATGTGAAACACATATTCCTCAGATATAACAGTCCTTACTCCATCTTGGATATGATTTTGCAATGATTACACATTTTCAAAGATACGGTGGATGCCTCTACAGCACATTTCATCATTACCTATATCAAAACGTAAATCATGTTGTCCGCTGATGTCTGCAAATGGTTCTCTTTCATTTGGTTGGCTTTCATGCATCACTTTTCAGATAGATAGTCACAGCGGACGATCTTCTGCACCGTTTCGCCTTTTAAGGTGACTACTTTCTTTCTTCTTTGCAGTCTCTTTTTTATGTTCGTGATCTATTTAAGAATGTTGTTGGCGTATTCGTCTTATTCACCTTGCTTTGTTGCTCTGCCTTTTTCTTCATGTAAGTTGTATTTCATCTTATATATTCTTCTTTATTTGTCGTGGATTTCGACTTTGCTCTAGTTATCCATAGGATAAGGAATTGAGAGGAGTTCGAGAGATTTATAAACTGTTATCACAAGCTTCCCCCAAATGTTTATGTTTCTTTTCTCCTAGAGGAAAACTTGGTAATCTCTTTCATGCCCCTCCCAAAGTTGATTTTAGATCAATGTAAATTGCTTTCGGTTTTCATTTACTTGTTTCTATATATTTCAAGAACTCTTTCATTACCGTGACCTTTCTTCTGTAGTTCACACCAAATACATATAAGATTATTTTGTGCCTCAGAGCAATGAATATGTAATTTGGCCTTGGTTTAGGTCTAATTGTTTAATGAATTTAGAATCATTAACTCCATTAGGAATAAACAAGGGACTTACTATGCTGCTTTGTACAGCGGTTAACTTGGTGGACCTCTCATCTTAAACCTCCCAAAGGAAGTTAAATGGTGGAATGCTGAGGCATTCCAGGTAGGAGGTGGGTGGAGAGGTGGTGGACACCGTAGAATTCCAATGAGATTGGAGGTTTTATATAGTAAATGGTTCCGCCAACTCCGCTCTTTCATTTTTCTTTAGGAATATTTTTCATTTCTAACTTGTTCCCTTGCTATGTGCAAATAAGAAGAAGAAAATAAAGTTGTTAAAAGACTCCAGCAGATAGTGCCTGGATAGCTACAACTTTTCTGCTCGAAACTATGACTAGGAGCGGCTTGACCCTGCAAGGGAGGATATGTTTCTTCAACCGTTGGCTCATCCAATTACCCCGCTACCTATTTCGTAGGGTGATAGTCTGAGTATTTCTTGGACTAGCACAGAAGAGAAGGAAAGTGAAGAAGCAACTGGAATTGAGCATATGTCCGATTCGTCGACTCCATTGGTCAGATATTAATACCTCACCCCGAGCTCTCCATCTTACCATATCTTGTCGCTCTAGCAAGACCCGCAACTTCGTGGCTATTTTTCCACCTTCGCTCGTGGTTCTAACCCTTCCTACAGCTGTGCCCCTACCACCTACAATTACTTCAACTAATCAGTCTAAAGGCCCATCTGAAGTGGCGAATACAAACATCTGAAGTTTGTTTCCTCAAGTTCTGACACTAGGTTCCCTTATAACATTCACTCCTTGGCTAAACGTGAATTGGCCAATTCGGTTATGGGCAGCCTTCAGGCCATATTGATATGCCACCCACTTGGTTGGGCACAACGTTGATCAACTTTGCCACGGCCTCATCCATAACTTGTTGCGGGTATGTCCCTAATCTCTTTCGTTGTCTTTGATTTAGTCCATTTCTGAATAATTAGCATCTTCTTTTTACTATTCGGTAGGCTGCATAGTGCGCACTCTTATAATGTGCTCTAAGCCATGTATAACGGTACCTGTGGTGCTATGATCAGGTACAAGCAAGATGTACCTGATCTAAAGTGTTAGCTGACCATCATGGAGTGTGAAGTAGACATTCTTAAGAGTGAGCTGGAAGCTGCTAAGTTCACGGTGAAAGAAGCTCGTGCTGAAGCTAACCACTAGGCAAAAGAAGCCGATGAAGCCTGAACGGCAACGAGAGAGTTAGAGTATGCCTCATGTTGCCTTCGTTGTTGAAGCAATGAAAAAGAACGATGCTAAGGTTGAAATCTTCTATCAAGGATGCTCTCTTGTTCGTTTTTTTTAGAATTCAGGCCCGCTTGGGTCCCTTCATGTGGACTTAGGCCTATGGCACTCCGTCCGTTTGCTTCTCAAAGTTTAGGTCCACTTGGGACTCTCCCTTCTTGTATCATTCCTTTCTCCCCTCTTTCTATTGGTGGATAAGGAATCACATTAGTTAGTTTGAGTTGGTGAAAATATAAACAAGGCATTGATGACTGATAGAGTGTATAAACATACTTTTACATGGCAAGCCCGGAACAAGGGAAACAAATAATCTTTAATATATTCAAAATGGGATGAGAATGAGAATCTTTTCTAGATCATTTTGTCCACTCTTTATTTTATAATTTTAAAATTTCATTTGGTCTATTAATGGTACATCATTAATTGTAATTTTCTTATTTTTCTTATTTATCAAATAATGTATATCTTAACTAAACTTTTTGTTTTTTTATCGTTTTTAATTTAAAATTTATTTTTAGATATGGGAATATATTAAGTTATTTATTCTTTAAGATATATTTTAAAAAAATTCAATCAATAATCAATAAAATAATAAAACATATTTTTAGCTACTGGAGATCAAAGAAATAATATATTAAAAGAATCAAACTGAAAAATGTATAGAAGATGCTATTCTAGAATAACTAAATTAATTGAAAATATTTTTGTACGTAAGACTTATGAAAAACATAAAAGTTATAACTGTAGTTTTCTAATTTTATTTACTAATAAATTTATCTTGTTTAAAGTTCTTCATTTACAAGAACAAGTAATATAAGAAATAATCAAAATAATAAGTATACATATTACGTGCATTTAACTTGTAGAGATTATGTTTCTCATTAGAATAAAAATAGAAAGACACGCATACATAGTATTTTTGCAAGTGAATCACGTTCCATGGCTTGGACAATTCAATTTCCTCTTCTGTTGGCAACTTATATGACCTTTTTTTTCCACCAAATGCTTTGGCGATGAGAATGGGTCTTTCCGATTTAGACTTATCTTGCTACTATCTGATCGGATGAGTCTCTTAAGGACTAGATCTCATGTCTGGAATTCTCGTTGCTTGACCCTTTTTTTAAAATAGGATCGTTTCTTTTGGTTATAATTTTCAACAATATGAGTGCTTCCTCTCTATATCCATCAAGGAAAGCGAATCTTGCATTCATCACTTCTGAATTCATTGTTTCATCAATGTTTGACCTCAAAGTTGGACTTGCTATCTATATTAGTATGAAGCCTTTAGCTCTACAAGTAGGAGCGAACGATTACAAAGGATTCTACCCGCCGCTTGGCGGAAATTATGTTTCAAGGCGGTCAACTCGACTCGTCCGTCGAGAAGACTTCACCAATGACACGTGCCTTTGGGGCCCGACCTCTACTACCGGTCAGCAATCGGACGACAGACGCATGCGTCGCTCTTAGCCTGGATTTTGACTTAGAGACGTTCAATCATAATCATACTCTTGTGGTGTTGTGTGATATGCTCGTAGTATAGTTGGCAGTTCCTTAGCTCACTGATTGATTGTTTCCTTGAGGATGATCCATAAAGGAAAGCAGGGTTCAGATCTGGTGTCCATCGCAAGTCTCTTTGACGATCCTTTTACTGAACTAAAACATGTTATCTAAAAACATTATCTTTTGAATTCCGTATCTACAGATGATATTTTTCTATAATTTTTTTACCTCCTCCACGCAGATTCTGGCTTATTTTTCAGCTTCTATACATTTGGTGAAGTAATCCATTGTGACGAGGAAGGACTTCTTATAAGCGAGCTTTATTGGGAAAGGACCGACTATACCTAAACTATCACGATTATGCCTTTGAAAGCACTAGAATTCTAATGTATTTAACGAAATATTTAATTATGGTTTATAATAAATAGTTTATTATCATATTATGTATTTTACATTCTTGTAAAAAGTCCATAAGCATAACAATACTTGATTTATGAGCTCTATGTGGTTTGGTTCATGGGAACAAGATATTTAACCAAGAGTTTTTTATGACTTGAAATATTAATGATTCATAATCTAGTAAAGCTCGACCTTTACTAAGATAGACTGTAGTATATTATCTCTATTAGTAGAGTGACTTACCTTGTTCACAAGGCGGCGGCGGCTGTGTTTTGCATTTGAAATGCATTGAATGGATAAAAGAACATTGATGATGATGTCAAGATCACTGATAGCGTCATGTAAACCTCGTTAATGGCGTCAGGATCTCCGTTGTTGATATAAGAACCCTGTTAATGGCATCGACCACCACCGACACCACATGACCAGCTGGCGTAATCAGGATCGTTAATGGTGACACACAAACTCGTTGATGGCGTCGGGATCACCGAAGGCAGCATGAGAACCCCATTGATGACATCAAATCATCGACGACAACAGAAGAATGACGTCAAGATCGCTCACGACGACACACAAACCCTGTTGATGAGGTTGAACTCTCGAAGTTGACATGAGAACCCCATTGATGGCGTCGAGATAGCCGAAGGTGACATAGTAACTTCGTCATGACTTTAGGATGGCCAACCATGGCACAAGAACCTCGTGTATCACGTTGGGGTTGTCAAGGGAAACCCCATTAAATTATTTTTAATTATATTTAACATTTTAATTATAATAGTTATTTAACTATTTTAATTATTTAGTTATAATATTTTATCTTATAATTTTATGGATTTTTTGGTTTTTATGGAGATTTGAGAAATTAAATAGTAATTTTAGAAAGTTTGTAGGTGCATTGATGAAATGAGCATGTAATTTATAGTAAAGTAGTTTTTTATGAAAAAAAATTAGAGTGAGATATAATATCTATAATTTATAATATATTAAAAGTGACATAAGTTGAGAATATTTTTCTGAACACTTTTATCCATCCATAATTAAACTAATACAATAGTACACTTGATATAATTAAATCAAATTGATTAACACTTATACGTATACATACATTGAACTGATTCAGTTAATCTTATCATTGAAACTCAAGAAATATTTGTTAGTTATGAGTGCAATATTAATGAATTTAATTAATTAATTGAAACTTTAATCGATAAGTTAATGATTTTAAATTGCAGTAAAAAAATATATGACGTTTTGATTTCTTATATGAATAATGTTACTAAATTTCAATTCTTTAGTTGTTTAGCAAGCATTTAAAAAGTCATTGAAATATCAATATTATTTTATTAATGTACAAATATGAAAGCATCTTATAAATATTACAATGATCCCCAAGCCTCCTTCATCAAAAGGAGAGCACACTGAGTTTCATACAACTCTGTAACCCATGCATTAATCAGTAAAACTAGTCCAAATAAAATTCCTCGGCTCATAATTTATCTTTAATATTACTTGCTTAGGAAGGATGAGGAACCTACTCAATAGCCTTGAATGGCGAGGAGGATGGGTTTGATCAACTGAAGCCTTCCTACAAAAGTAAGAAGCATATTCTCCCAAGAATTGGCTGTTGAGATAATTCTGTCCATAAGCATATCACAATGCACCTTAGTCAACTTGGTAGAAATCAAAGGAATATCAAGGTACTTTATTGGTAATGTGCCAACTTTGAACCCTGTATGATGTAAAATGAGCTGCTGCATGGACTCATTAACACTAGAGAAGAAAACCTAACTTTTATCCTCATTAGGTTGAAGGCTAGAAATGTTATTTGAAGAAATCCAATCCAACCTTAATGCACTTAACATAATCCAGATCCCCTTTGCAAAAAACTAATAAGTCATCAACAAAGCTTAAATTGATTAACTTATCTTTCTTGCATCTCCAATGATACTTAAAACCAGGTAAATTCGACACTGCTGAAGACTGCCAGTGAGAGCCTCCATCACAAGAATAAATAGGTAAGGGGATAGTGGATCCCCTTGTCTCAGCCCTATACCACCTCTGAAAAAACCATGAGCATGTCCATTAATATTGATTTAGTAACATGGATTTGTGAAACACTCTATTACTCAATCAACAAACCTGTTGGGAAACCCCACAGCTTGAAGTACCTTACTTAAGAAAAACCAACTTACACTATCATAAGTTTTTAGTAGGTCCTACTTTGAATGTACATCTAGGAGAGTTAGTCTCTCTATGGTACCCTCTTAAAATCTCCTGGGCCAGCAAGATATTATCAGAAATATGCCTACTAGGGACAAAAACTATCTGATTTAAACTGACCAAGTAAGGAAGCACAACACCCGGTATGTTTGCTAGGATCTTGGTAACACACTTGTTGATTAGGTTACAACATGTTGTGGGCCTATATTCAGTAATCTTGGTATGATTGGGATCTTATGCATTAAAGTGATAATGCTGGAGTTAAAGCTTTTCAAAAGCTCACCATAATGAAAGAACTCCTTGATAGCTGCACAAATGTCACTACCTATAATCTGCCAAGATTTCTTATAAAAACTAGCAGAAAATCCATACGGGCTAGGTGCCTTCTTATCATTTAAAAGAAATAAGACATTTCTGATCTCATAATCAGTAATATCAATAGTCAAGCCTGCATAAAAGTCTTGATGGAGGTGCTTGCTGAAAATCCTTTGCATAAAGCACCAGTTGATGTATGGAACATGAGCCTAAGTGCCTGGTAAAGACTTATATAACTGAGTCACATGGTTTTGGATGTCTACAGGGTCATCCATAAGGTTACCCATTCAAAGCATTACAGAGTGTGCTCGGAGGACAACTATTTTACTTTCATTCAAAGTCTTGGTTATCAACTATATTTCTTGAAGAAATCCAACAAATTTTTAATTTCTATTAGAGGTAAATTATTTTTATATGTCTTTTAATTATGTCAGATTTTCTCAATAATTTATAATACTGCCTTTATATAATTATTTTTCTAATAATATCATGAATCATTTCTTCTTTCCTTAATCTAGAAGGTAAAAAAATTGTATTCTACGAACTTTGATTGCTTAGAGTAATCTATCATTTTCAAGAATCTAAATCTAGAAATTGTATGAATATAACATAAACAAAAACGTATAAAATAAAAACAAAAAAAACTTAGAAAAAGAAAAAAAAATATCCCTAACATTTCATCTATATGTACAATTTTAAAAATCTTGAGTAATCTTTATCCAAAATGCTAAAAGGTTTTGTAGAAATCATAAAAGATAAGGCAGTTTAAAATAAAACCAAACCATCAAGCTAACTCAAATATTGACAAAAAAACATTTTACTTGACAAAAAGTTATGAATAATGTGCAACACGCGTAGATTACGGGTCTGTTTGACTCCACTTAAACTTACTAGTAAATGGGCACGTTCTTCGCACGTGTATAAGTTATGATGCTATTACTTAGATACATGAAGTGCTATATATTTTGATTATGTGTATATTGAGCATTGCATATAATTCAGTTTTTAGCTTATTTTATATCTCAAATTTTATCCACATAAAATAAACAGTCAAATCTAATAATGTGGTCACGATGATATTAAGAATGCTAAGAAACTAAAACCCCAAATTTATTTTTTCAATTAAAAAATCTAGAAACACACAATAAAGATGCATTTCCCTATATTTATTTTAACTAATTCATAATTACTTTGGTCAATTCAGTCCTTACATCTACAATTGTCCAGTCCCACAAATATACTCTTCTCTTTCAGTCTACCACAACTAATCTTTCCTAACGTGATTTTGAAGATCTGTAATTGTAACTTTTGATTGAAAAGGACATTGTGAAAAGAAGAGGTAAATATAATTTTTTTAAATTCTATATATTTATGGATGTAAGCGGCAAGATATTCTAGAAGAATATTTTTCTTAATCGCCTAAGATGACTACTTGTAATTGTGCTTTGTCACTGATGAGTTGCTCTAGGTGTAATATTTTTCTTAATCGCCTAAGAAAAAACATTCCTGAAGAAGCTTAAGAAAATCGCCCCACTTGTTTTGTTCTCCCTCTTTTCTCATTAGCGTCTTTTAGAAAAGGCCATGCATAAGATAGGTTTGAAAGCTAAGATTATAATTAAATCAAAACATGTTCGAGAAATGTAAGGTGCAAACTCTGTACAAACATAATCAAATGCAAATCAAATGATCTCCCCCTTGTTATATGACACTATTTATGCTTGATCTTTCTAAACTAATTCATTGCACCTTGCATAATTTTTTTACATTTAACTGATCTATTGATTTTAAACTTATCTCGTAAACTTAGTTCTATCAGTGTGAATGAACAAATTCATTGTTTCAATATCTTAAAATAATTCCATTAAGTTAAAAAAATTATATTAGTCCATTTTTGTAATGAACTGTGCCAAACGTCTTCTTATCTACATCTAGTTTAATTAAGTTAAACAGTTTATCATGTTCAATAAATATATTTAAAATAAATATATAGAATTATTGAAAAATAAGTTTACTTAATTAAAAATATTTTTATTTTTGCTCTATAAAGAATTTTTTGCTAAACTAGGCCCCTACACTAATCATTTTACAGAAATAGACTCATATACTAATTTTTACTTTACCTGACCCATAACTCACATTCCACTCAAAATACACTTATTAAGTTACACGTTTACCATTCACCTCATTTCTCCTTATTTGTTTCTCATTTTTTCCCACTTTTTCTTCATTTTCTTCTACGTTTCTTCTTCCTCTTCTTCTTCATCTTCTTACTTCTTCATGCACAACAAAATATTTATTTATTTTTTTCTTTATGTTCATGAATTTTCGGAGAATATTTATTTATTTATTTTTTCTAAAAATGAGTTTTTACCTATTTTACAGATATGAACCATATCTAGCCACAAACATCATGTAACCATCGTGTAGTCTACACGATGGCTACACTTGCGTCGTGTAACTATACGATGGCTACACTGTATACTACACGATGGATACACTAGCGTCGTGTAGCCATCGTGTAGACTATAAGATTGCTACACTAGCATCAAATAGCGATCGTGTTATCTACACGATGTGTACACTAGCGTCGTGTATAGTACGTGTATGCTACACAACGACTACACTGGTATCGTGTAGACCACATGATGGCTACACAATGTCAGTGTGTCAATCGTGTAGACTACACGATATTTACACGATGCCAATGTAGTCATCGTGTAGACTACACGATGTCTACACGATACCAATGCAGTTATCGTGTAGTATACACGTACTCTACACGACGTTAGTATACACATCGTATGATTTATGGCTACACGATGGCTACATGACACGCTGGTGTACTCATCGTGTAGACTAGACGATGGCTACACGACGCTGGTGTACTCATCGTGTAGACTATACGATGGCTACACGGCGCTAGTGTACTCATCGTGTAGACTCCACGATGGCTACACGATGTCGGTGTAGCCATCGTGTAGTATACACGACGCCAACATAAACATCATGTAGTATATGTTTGTGGCTAGATATGGTTTAGATTTATAAAAATAGGCAAAAACTCATTTTCAGATCTAACCCAGATCTGGTCCGTCATCAAATCTTCTGGTTCATATTTGTAAAAATGAGCAAAAACGAGCAAAAACCCATTTTTAGATCTGATTTGTGGTTAGATATAGTTCAGATTTATAAAAATAGGTAAAACCCCATTTTTTAGATCTGGTCTGTGGTTAGATATGGTTCGGATATGTAAAAATAGGTAAAAACTCATTTAAGAAAAGAAAATAAATAAATATTCTCAGAAAATTCATGAACATAAAAAAAAAATATTTTGCTGTTGTATGAAGAAGTAAGAAGACGAAGAAGAAGAAGACGTAGAAGAAAATGAAAAAGTGAAAAAAAATGAAAAATAAAGAAAGAAAAATGAGATGAAGTGTAAATATATAGTTTCATAAATGTATTTTAAATGGTCAGATAAATCAAGAATACGAGGAAATAAAAATTAATGTATGAATTATTTTTACAAAATAAATAGAGTAGGGTACAGTTTAAAAAAAACCCAGCACCAAATCACCAATTACAGAAAGCCGGGTAAACCCCACGAAGTTAAAAGCAAATATTCAAACCATAAGTTAGAGAGACAGAGACAAACAATTCACATACCATTTCGAACGCAGAGAGACAGAGAGAGAGAGAGAGAGAGGGAG
Source organism: Datisca glomerata (assembly GCA_003255025.1). Taxonomy (NCBI): domain Eukaryota; kingdom Viridiplantae; phylum Streptophyta; class Magnoliopsida; order Cucurbitales; family Datiscaceae; genus Datisca; species Datisca glomerata. The sequence goes on along the minus strand of QANY01004038.1, from coordinate 902,775 downwards.
GGAGAGAGAGTTCTTGGTTTCCGATTTCTTTTGTCTGTTTTATTACATTTCATTCCTCCAGATCGTTGCAATTCAAAATTTCTGAGAGATCTAATTCCTTATAGATCTCTGTCTCTCTTCCATAGGGTTTGTATCTGATCGATCTCTCGCTGTGACCGATCAACTAGATATTCTCTTCTCTTTTTGATTATTTGTGGGATTCGGAGTTCTAGATCGTCGATCCTTGAGGAATCTATTGATGGATTCAATGGAGGCGATCGAGGAGCTGGGGCAGCTGTCAGAGTCGATGCGGCAAGCTTCAGCTTTGCTGGCGGACGAGGATGTGGATGAGAATTCGAGCTCTGGTGGTCCCTCTCGCAGGGCTTCTACTTTCCTTAACGTTGTGGCTCTTGGCAATGTTGTAAGTTCACATCTTCTTTCGATTTATCTATCATATAAACGATTTTGGATTTGAGTTTGCTTCTCTTTGTTTTTTTGTTATTTTTTTATTGTATGGGCATGTCTTGATGAGATTTTGAGTTCTGCTCTGATTTCTATTATCTATTTTGTTTTCCAGAAATGTTGGAACCTCCGGTAATTTAGTAACGTAGTAATTTGATGTGGTCAAGTTGTTAATTCATATGTAAATCAGCTAGTAACTAAAGGAAACTGTAGCGGTAGCCGTGGCTATTGACCAAGGATAAGTTTTGCAGCAGAGGCCAATCGAGGTTTCTGATTCCTTAGGTTCCGGACACAAAATTGGTTGAATTGATTTTATCTCGAGCAATTTGCTACGAACACTATTTTTTTTAGTCTTTCTTTCTTTATTACAGTTATCCTTTAGAAAAATTGGTTGTTCAGAATTTGTAGTGGAATTGATTTTAATTGTCAATCCAACTCTCTGGAAATAAAAATAGTTGAGTACTTTTATGTTTCCTCTTTGTAAAATTAGGACAAAAGTCAGATTTTATCTTGATTCTGCTTGAACAAGTGTCAGATAAAAGACCCCTTACAATGTCGTTCTTTATTTATTTTATTTTTCCCGGTTGCTCTCTTCTATATGCCCACCTACATTCTTAGAGATATATGAGTGTGTTGTACACTGAGAGATGCATATGGGCATGCATTTCAGTGATTTTTTCCCATAGATAGTTCACACTTAAAAAGTATTATTGTGATGAGTGTCAATGTGTCATATATGTATGTAGATGTCTGTTGATGAGCATTAAGACTTTTTTTATTCTAATATTTATTATGTCAAATTATTATAATTATTATAGTTTCATGACTAATCATGGATTGTAACAGTGAATCTTCTTGTATAGTAAGAGGGACTCTGTAAAGTTGAAATTCTGTTTGAGGAATTGGGTTATATTAGTTCTTCTTGTAATGTTAGTTCTTATTGTAATCAATCTTACAATCTTCTGGGAAATCAGTATTTGACATCTGATTCAATTTTCTTTTTGGCCGTTGGAACAAATGGATAGGGAGCTGGTAAATCTGCAGTTTTGAATAGTTTAATTGGACATCCGGTTCTGGTGAGTTGGATTTAACTTTTTTTCCCATTCCAATATTATATGTCTGAAGTGATAATGATGTAGATGCGCTGTCTTTATTACTAAGTTTCTTCTCTCTCTTTTGCATCCAGCCAACTGGTGAAAATGGCGCTACTCGAGCCCCTATAAGCATTGATTTATTGAGAGATAGTTCTTTGAGCAGCAAAGCAATTATCTTGCAGATTGACAATAAGTCTCAACAAGTTTCTGCAAGTAATTAACAATAGATGACACTTCTTAATTTAAGTTTGTGGTTTCAATGTCTTATTTTTTGTGTTCATGTATTAATAGCAACACGTTTAGCCTTTTTGGTGGTCGGCGTGGATTGCTTATCCTCCGAACTTTTCTTGTACAATCATGTTTAATCAAAATTTTTTGTTTCTTATAAAAAACCAATGGGTTTTTGTTAACTTTAACTGTATCATTCCCCTGCCCTACTATTGTAGAAGGTTCATCATCAACTGCCTATTATAGAGAGATAATGCGTTTGTCTCTACCAGAATGATGACTTGCTAACAGATTTGCTACATACACTGAATTTTCTGTTATTTTTAATTAGCTGGTGAGAGTGTTTTCTTGTGAGTCCCTTTATAAGCCGTTAATGTTTGTTGCGGTGGCTCACACGCTATGCAGGTGCCTTACGACATTCTTTGCAGGACAGACTGAGTAAAGGTTCCTCAGGCAAGAGCCGGGATGAAATATATTTAAAGCTTCGCACGAGTACAGGTGGGTTTGTAGTTTGTGGTTGGCTGCTTTTTAAGTGATATTCTTTTGTCTCTTTTATGCTATCAAATGCTGTGATGTGCTTTTGTGGAGAACTAGAGTTTTCTCCAGAAAATTTGTAGGATATGGCAGAATTAATTGTTGGAAGATTGGAAATACTGAAAATTAGTATCAGTGGACAGTTGCTATGATATTGACAAATATCTGTAGGGTAATTTAGCAATTTAAGTTCTTTTTCTTAGCATCGGTGCTTTATGTTTGACCATTGATTCTTCTTGGTGCCCAAATAGATTGCTTAGAACTGTAGCATGTTTCACCCTAAACAATGTTCTAGGGCCTGGAAGTGCAATAATTGAGTTCTCGGATCTTTATCTTGTTTCTTTCAGCTAGTTAAGAATATAAATAAACTGTGTTATTTTTTTGGAAAAGAAAGAGAAAGATAGGTTCTCTTTTTCATAAGAATGACTCCTAGAAAACTTAGGCATATTCACACCCAGGGTTAGAATTGCCTCATGCAATTCGACAAAGTTTATTTATTCCAGGATAAATGGAAGTTGAGGAAAACACGACAAAGCCCAGTCCATCAACTTAAATACTAAAACAAATATGAAAAATGAGTCTTAGTTAGTTCTAAGCTAACCATGCTCCCTATTTGATTCCGACTTGTGATTCTTAGTAGAACTTTGATAGTTTTGATTTTGGTTCTTATTTGTTATCCTTACCAAATCATATACATTGAGGCATTCATCTTTATTTATCTTTACAGATATGATATTTTACTGTATAGTGAGATATGCCTTCTTTGGGTATTTGGATGGATTTCTTATCCCATATATTTACTTTTTCTACTATTCATTTGATATCCATCTTTTTCATATCTAAAAAGAAAAAAACTAAAAACAAAGAAATGTAGGAAAAAGACATCTAATTGGAGTTAAAATTGCTAATTTGAGTTGCTTTCTTTCATTTCCTGTTATAGTGCTTTCTCTTTGATCAGTCAAGTTCTCATGATGTTTCTTATGTTCTATGTAATGCAACTTCTCAGCACCTCCTCTGAAATTGATTGATTTGCCTGGGCTGGATCAACGGATAATGGATGAGTCAACAGTAAGTAGTGCTTGTAAGCTACGCATTTTTTATTCAAATGTTTATGAGGTCCTAATCTTCATCATTTTTGCAATGGGTTTCCACATTCTTCATCAATGAAGAAAAATCATTATTTTAATTTTTAACGTTTAGTTGTTAATTTCTGAGTCCTTGGTAATTGTCTCTTTAGAAAAGAGAGGCCCCTTTCCCTCTCGTCCCTACCAATGATTTTTTCATAAGAGTCACCACCAAGTACGTTCACTCATTGCTTTCAGTGTGTTTTTGCTTGAGAACTAGTGTAAACTAATTGCATAACTATTATGTTTTGTGCACAGGTCAGTGAGTATGCTGAACATAATGATGCCATTTTGCTAGTCATAATACCGGCTGCCCAAGCACCTGAGATTGCTTCATCTCGAGCTCTCAGAATCGCTAAGGAATATGATGCAGAAGGTAAGTAAACTCACAAAGACCCATATCTCACCTCCAAGATTTGAAAACATGCATGTATCAAGGGATGATCCTGACTCTACCTATTTCAATATTGTATTCTACCTTTTTCAGGATTGTGTTAGTTTCTACTGTTGATTTTACTGGTTAGTAGCCGGCATTTGTAGCCGAAGACTTATGTTGCATTCCATTCCATTTTCATGCATTCTACGTCTTCGTCCCATTTGCTGTGTTGTTCTTTGTTATGCTCTTAGATTTTCAGGAATGGTTTTTTCTTTGCTTAGACCTTGGACTGCGTATTTCATAGTTTGTCATAAGTTTTCGAATCATTCCAGTAATGTTATGTTGATTGCAGGTACAAGAACCATTGGCATTATTAGCAAAATAGACCAGGCTGCTTCTGACCAGAAATCCCTTGCAGCAGTCCAGGCTCTCCTTCTAAATCAGGGGCCATCACGTGCATCAGATATCCCATGGGTTGCATTAATTGGTCAATCAGTTTCAATAGCTTCTGCGCAGTCCGGATCTGTTAGCTCTGAGAGCTCCCTGGAAACTGCATGGAAGGCAGAGACTGAAAGTCTCAAATCTATTCTGACAGGGGCCCCACAAAGTAAGTTGGGGAGAATTGCATTGGTGGATGCATTGGCACAACAGATTCGGAATCGTATGAAAGTCCGGGTTCCAAACCTCCTCTCTGGGTAAATGTTCATCCAAGTCCTATGTACTTTTTGAAAGTTTAGTTTTATTCACTCCTTTTTATCATGTATATGAGAATATGTCGGGTGTTCTTAAACTTCCTATGGTTCTATCTTCTTGCTCCATAATTTTTACTAGTTGTCTTAGCATGGCTCCTTAATCATTGTTTGTTTGAAAAAGACAAGCTCTAGATATTAGTAAATCAAGTTGCAAATGTAAATCACTAAAATAAAAGTTGTAAATGTAAACCTTTAAAACAAAACTTGTAGTGTGTAAATGTTAAGGCAAATTCATGGGATTTAAAGATGTCTATTTCTCTTGGAGTTTGCTCTAGCAATTGCTGCACATATCCATCTTTGTAATGCTGAATGCACTTAATTTGAGTTGGAATAAAGATTACATGTAAAACAATGTGTAGTAATCACTAAGATGGAGACTTTATATGTGATGGAACAACTTATTATCATGTGCTTGGGTTCTTCTTCCACTACGATGGTGAAGTTTTTTCTTTAGTCGCTTTCTACCAATTTCCTATGCTTTACTTTATTATACAGGTTACAAGGAAAGTCTCAAATAGTTAAAGATGAGTTAGTAAGGCTTGGTGAACAAATGGTTAATGGAGTTGAGGGGACCAGAGCATTGGCTTTGGAACTTTGCCGTGAATTTGAGGATAAGTTTCTCCAGCACATTGCTACTGGTGAGGTGGGTTTCATTTTGTCCTTTCAAAAATATTTTCTTCTATTGGTGGTACGTTTTCTTGTGATCTTATTTATCTGTGTACTTTACACTTGCATATTAGCTGAGGTATGGGTATAATTAGAGAATGAGATGTCTACGGTTTTTTAAAGGAATTGGTGACCGATATTTCTAGAAGATAACCAAGAAAATTGAAACCTACATAGGCTGGGCCAATTGAAGGTGGATTTGATAATTGGATATACTACAAAATTGTGCTGGAGTAGATCCTCTTCCAGTCAAGAAAATTATCTCTAGTTGTAAAATGTTCATGTTCATCTCTCAATGTTGGACTAGTTTACTCATCTATGGAAGCTTATAATGAGATAGCTGGCTCTGTAGATTACACCAGATGGATGAAAATGAATATTTGTGTTTCTGCTTCTTAAAAGGGAATCTTTAGGTGCTTAATGATGCTGTCTTTTCTTCGTTACTCGTGTTTATAGTAGTCTGTTGGATAGCATGGGAGGATCTTTCTGAAGAAACAGTTTTTAGAACTCAGGAGTGAGAATATTTATATCCAAGGAGCTTAGCAGGGTAATGATTTGTAGGAATGTTGTCTTGATATCCTTAGGAAAGTTGTCTTGATACTCCTAGTAGTGAACATTCTCAATGCATCAGTTTCAGATGCTGTCAGACTCGGGACTAAACTCATTTCTGATAACATTTTAGGATTTTTCTTTGAGGCGAAATGTGAGATCACTATAACTCTTTTGATTCTTACGCTTTCTTTGATTAAAACGATTCAATTGTAGGGTGCTGGTTGGAAAATTGTTGCCAGCTTTGAGGGAAATTTCCCGAACAGGATCAAGCAACTGCCTTTAGACAGACACTTTGATATAAATAATGTGAAGAGGGTATGTCTATTGTCGATGTTATAATTTTCCCTTGTAACTTATATACTATGATCTTTTAGGTATTATTTTTTGTAAGAAGGACGTGACATTTCTCTTTGAATTTTTTGTTTGACTATTTTGTAACAGATTGTGTTAGAAGCTGATGGTTATCAGCCATATCTCATATCGCCTGAAAAGGGATTGAGATCTTTAATAAAAGGTGTTTTGGAACTTGCAAAGGAACCGTCACGTCTTTGTGTTGATGAGGTAAACCTTGCTTTAGTCCTTTCTCTATGTATGAAGATGAGTTCCTGTGTCTTCGAGCACTTCATGGATAACCAAATCTTCGTGTTAACTGAATTTTGCGTCTCTTAAGTTAGTTGTTATAATGTTATTTTCTTGATAAGTGTAAGCATCAAGAAATTGTAGTAATGGACTTCTGGAACTGTTTCTTATTGCCTTGTTTTTGAGGCATGATATGATTAGAAGAGCTATTTACCTTCACACAAGTTCTTTAATTGAGCTTCTTCCACTTTTAAACAATGAAGCCCCCATATTTTTATAAATTGAAATTTTATTCTAAAGTGTATTTTTAAATAGTTTTAAATAGGAACAAATTTCTTTATCCTTTCATGATCTCTTTAGCCGTAAAGTACTTATGGCTTTTCTTGCTGGCAAATAAATAGGTACACCGAGTCTTGGTCGATATAGTTTCTGCTGCTGCAAGTGCAACACCAGGTCTTGGAAGATATCCCCCTTTTAAGAGAGAGGTAAGTGTTTTTTTGTTTGTTTTCAATCACATTGTTTATCTATATATAAACAGTATTTTCGTTGGCGATTGGCATTAGTATAGACACGTTATGCAGTCTTTAAGAAGTTGAAATCTATTTATCCTGTACAAGGTTGTGGCCATTGCAAGTGCTGCATTAGACAGCTTTAAGAATGAAGCAAAGAAGATGGTGGTTGCTCTAGTTGATATGGAGCGTGCTTTTGTGCCCCCTCAACACTTTATACGCTTGGTTCAAAGGAGGTATTCTGGTTCTTTGGCTGGTGTTGCCATAGATGGCATTTTGTTTCTGTTTGAGCTTCGAAATGAACATGTAGGGCACATTCCGCTTGATGAAAAGAAAAAAATAATACAGTTTTAGCCCTCATGCTGCTCTTACCCCAGCAATAAAGAGCCAGCCTTTTAATTCTAGAGAGAATTTAAAATTTCTTAATAAATGTAGAGATATGCTATAACAATCTCATGATTCTCATTAATGTTTTGTGATGGGTCGTTTTTGTCCTACATTTGATGAGCTGAATCGCTGTTCCTGTTATGCTATCTTAGTTTTGAGGAAAAGATCAAGTCATTTTCGGTGTTTCTTTGAGGAGCTTGATATCCAAATATAGTTTTGTTGTACATGAGTCCTAAATTGTGTTTAATTCCTTAAATTAGGATGGAGAGACAACGTCGGGAGGATGAGTTGAAAACCCGATCATCAAGAAAAGGACATGAAACAGAGCAAGCAATATCAAATAGGGTGAGTTTTTTCCCTATAATTGACATGAGTTTATGGAGAACGAGGGAGAATGGTGTAATCTCAAATTTTGTGGTTGTTAATGGAGTTACGTATGGTTTCTTTAACCGTATTTCTAAATGGACCAGAGGCAACCTGAATAGATTTTGCGACTTTTTTTTGTAGTTTAATGTTTGTTTCTTAACTGATTTATCAATCAAGTAGACTCTCTTGTTTCTGTATGCACTGCACACTGATAATGATTTAATAAGCAGGCAACTAGTCCTCAAACCGATGGTCAACAAACCAGTGGAAGCTTGAAATCAATGAAAGACAAATCTGGCAAGGAAGAGAAGGAAACACAAGAAACCTCCGGGTTGAAAACAGCAGGACCAGAAGGAGAAATAACAGCAGGTGCATGTATAATATGTTATTAAGATTCTCCAGTGTTGCAAAATAAAAAAAAGAAAGTTTCTCCAAGGTCCTTTAAATTTTTTTGTTTTAACATCTCTTTATATGAACTATTAAGGAATGAAGTCTAGCACATGCAATAGTAAAGTTGGTCTGAGCTGACATATATCTAGTGGTCTTAGCTTTAACTCCTCATAACTGAGGTAGGTACCTGGAAATAAGAAAATATTTGCTTTAGTTTTTTCGTAATGGTAACTCATTTGAGAGAGTTTTGCTGTTATCGGAAATGCATGGATTACAGAACTTTTTAGGTTAACTTATATGCACTACATCGTGTGGCATTTTCAAATTCAACTTTTCAAATAGTATACTATGGTAAAGTTTTTTTTATAAACTGCTGGTGCCAATGATTATGATCATAGTAATGTACACATCTCCGAAAGGACATCGTCACTTCAAATGAATTTCGGAGAATAGTTGTCTAATTGACATCCACAAGAAGCTTCTGTTTTGACGTTACTTAAACTCAGTGGACAATCATTTGAGGGTTAATGCATTTAAAATGAAATTAAATAAACTTAAACGAAAGGAAGTTTTGATTTTGGGGATGTCAACCTGTATTTTAAGGTATTGTTCTTGAAATTTATGATAGGGAAGGAAGAAATTTATGATAGTTAAAAAAAGAAATTATGAATTCATTCGTGTCTCAACACTTTGTAAGGAAAGTGAATATGACCTATTTCTAAATGGTTATGAAATCATAGATGTTGATATTATTTCACTCTCTGTTACCTGTAGGATTTCTATTAAAGAAGAGTGCGAAAACTAATGGATGGAGCAAGCGATGGTTTGTTCTGAATGAGAAGACTGGAAAGGTTGGAAGGGTTGATATGATGGTTTACTTTTAAGAGTTCAGGAATCTGAAATGCCCCTATCATGAACAGTGCTTGATTGGCTTAGAAAAATTGAGGGCTATGAGAATTTAGGATCTCGATGTTTCCCATTTGAGGAAAATGGATGCCTTCAATATTCTGGGGCATCTAAGGTTCCCTTGATTATTTTCACACTTTACTAAGTTAATTTGATTTTGTTTTAAAGATTACAAATTGTCTCTCTTGCATCGATTTATTATGCAGCTTGGTTACACTAAAAAGCAAGAGGAGAGACATTTTCGTGGTGTCATCACTCTGGAGGTATGGAGCTGGAAATTCTTTTATATGTTTGAATGAGATTATATCTTTTAAAAATGAGATTATAAGTTGCCTGCTCTTTTAGAATTTATGCCTAATATCCTTTCACGAGTCGATGCCACCTGTAATTATGGTTGTGTAGAATGAATGATGTAATGATTTTAATCAGGCACCTACTTGCCACAGTTCAATCATTTTGAGGATACTTGGAGGAGATTAGTTGACTTTGTGGAATTGTACAATTCTACGAGCATGAGTCTATATGACTTTGCAGGATCAAGTTGCAACTTGTCCAAGCTCAAATTTGAAATATGGGTGGCACCAAATAAGATAACTTCAAATTTAGTTAACATCTCTATACTCGAAAGCTGTACTATGTAATTCAAAATATTGATGGGCGAAAGCTTGAATCAAATAGTAAAGTAGTCAAGGAAGAATTATTGATGCTTAGCAGAGCAAGCCACTTCTCTTTTGCCCTATAACAGCCAGCCACCGTTGTTTTTTAGTATTTGTAGGAAGCTAATGTTCTTAGAGGTACGTTTTGTTTTGTACTCTAATTAGATAGTAGCCTTTTTTAATACTGTACCTTATAAATTCATTTTGTGGAGCATACATAGAGATAAACAGTTGTATGACCTTGTGGATCATGATTGAGTATGCTACTTATTTGAGTAGACATGTTGATCATGTTATAAGTTTATGGCAGGAGTGTAATATTGAAGAGACTTCAGATGAGGAAGAACCTCCTCCGTCAAAGAGTTCAAAGGATAAAAAGGCTAATGGACCTGAGTCTGGAAAAGCTTCCAGTCTCGTGTTCAAGATTACCAGCAAAGTTCCATATAAAACCGTTTTGAAAGGTTTTTACAAATTTAAGCTCATTGCAGTTCTCTGGCACTGATTCACAGCCCTATCTTTTTTACACTGCAAGTCTATTTTTAACTTAATCCGCCTTTGCTTTGCAGCCCACAGTGCTGTACTCTTGAAGGCTGAGAGCATGGCAGACAAAGTCGAGTGGATAAATAAAATACATAGTATTATTCAACCATCTAAAGGAGGCCAAACGAAAGGCGCATCCTTGGAAAGTGGTCTTTCCATGCGGCAAAGTCTTTCTGATGGTTCTTTAGTAAGTCATTGACTTGCACTATTAAAGTCTGACGAATTTTAATAATCGGTACTCTGGTTACATTATATCTGTTTATTTTCCTTTTGAGGAGTCTTCATATAGCTTATGTACGTATTTGTATCAGTTATCTTTATATGCTTAAAATATTTTTGTGATTTTGGGTTAACCACTTATGAATTTTGCTAGTTTGATGCATCTAGGTTTCCTTAAATGTTATTGTTGTGTTTTTTTGTTTTGGCTAACACGCATACCCGTTGTACTGGACTGTTACCAATCCTTAAAACATGGCATCCCTGGTCCTTTTGATACACAAACCGGTTAGTTCTGACGTGTCTATGCATGCAATCTGCACGTTTTTCCCGATCCAGCTCATTTTGCGTCTTCTGAGGGATCTTTGCATTAAAAAGCTGACATGCCATGCTAGTTAGACAAAGTTGTTATCTTAGTATGTATCCTCTTAGAAGCTCTATATTTTAGGATCTTTTGGGTGTGATAAGTCCATTTTTAGGCCGAGAGATTTCAAACAATTGATTTGGTTAGCTAAGATTCAATTGAGTTGTTTTCTTCGAAGTAGTGATTTGACCCAAATTTCTGATGTGATTGCAAATCAGTGAAAAGCAAAAAAGAGGCATTATTATGCCTTGCTCCAAAGCTTTTTTTTGGATAGGAAACAAATATCTTCTTAAAAAAGAGTAAAGAGTACAAAAAGAGAGTTTTGAGAGGATGAGAAATCCACCAAAAAAGAAAAGCAAAATATAAATCAAATTACAACTGGATAACAGCCTTGAAAATTTTCGATTAACAAAAAAAAGACCAAGGGATGTTCTTAAAAATTTGACTTGACCGACCAAGAGAAGGGCTACAAAATAACTTTCTTGCATAAGACTAATTCTTCAGAAGCCGAGTCCAAAAATATTCTTACATTTCTTAGAATGAAGTCACTTAAGTTTTATTAGTTTAACGAGTTTAGGAGCCTCGGACGTTTATTTCCTACTGTAGATTGGTGGTAACTAGATGATTTTGCTTGTTCTTAAGGAAACAATGGCTCGAAGACCTGCTGATCCTGAAGAAGAACTACGATGGATGTCTCAAGAAGTACGTGGTTATGTTGAAGCGGTTTTGAATAGTTTGGCTGCAAATGTCCCTAAAGTAAGCTCGTATTATCTTGTGTTTTTCATTGATTGGTCCTCACTCTAAGAATGCTTCTAATTGAGATGAATTGATTGGGCAGGCTGTTGTTCTTTGCCAAGTCGAGAAAGCTAAAGAGGACATGCTTAATCAGTTATATAGCTCGGTCAGGTTGAACCAAGTTCTTTACTTATCACTCCATTTACTATTTAATAGTCATCCATCATGTGCAATGCACGTGGTGGTCCATATGTCGATTTCATACATTTGTTTTTAAGTATATAAGTTTATTATATGTTCAATTTCTAATGCAGAATTGTCATGAAGTTGTATTTAAGCTAACGTCTAGATGGGAAGGGAAATTAGTATGTGATGAGAATAAGTAAATTTAACATAATTAATTGAAACACATGACTACTTTTCATAACGACCCTTTGTCAAGAATATTAATGACTCTTTTCATTGTTTAAGAAGTTGTACATTAGATTTAAGAAATATTAATTAAACCAAAACAAATGTCAAGACAAGCATGACGAATTTAGAAAGTTGTGAAAAGCTATAAATAATGTTTCAATTATTGTTCCAAGTTGTAAAAAAAACCATAACCACGTACTATGCTCTACTTGCACATGCTCTCTGCTTTACAGATGTATGTTATTTATTTTCATTAGCAATATGTTTGTTTCTATGTCAATGTGTGAGTTCGGTCTCAATGTAAAGGGAGTTTAGTTATGACCAGAGAAGTAACACATTTTGCGTTCATCTTGAGTAGTGGCCAAAGCACAGCAAGGATTGAGGAGTTACTTCAAGAGGACCAGAATGTAAAGCGTAGGAGAGAGCGTTATCAGAAGCAATCATCCCTCCTTTCTAAATTAACACGTCAACTAAGCATTCATGACAACCGAGCTGCTGCTGCTGCAGCATCCAACTGGTCAGATGGTGGTGGAGCAGGTAGATTACTGCTCACTCTCATCTCACAATAAAAAGAGGAAAAATTCCTTTGACAACCCTTGTAGTTAGCTTCATTTTGTTTGAAAATATATTAATAATATTTGGAATTATTTGGAAATAGATAGATCGATGGTTCGAAATAGGTAGTTTTGAACTTGTAGTTAGCCTAAATGACATTGACACTACCTCTAGTTTGAAAAATGATACATAAGTCCATTCTGTTTAGAAGGTGTTAGTTTGGGTGTGAAAAGACAAGATTATCTCTATAATCGACCCAAACAGACTATTTTTTTTCTAACCTGAAATATAAACGCTTTTGGATTTGCATATAAATTAGATCTATTTCGGGTTGACTAAGAAACAAGATACTAACGTTTTCACGATTGGAAAAAATTAAGGGTAATTTTGGTATTACATTTTATTTATACGGGGTTAGATTTTTTGATGAAAAAAAGGCGTTAGTTTGAAAATTAACAGTTTGAGTTTTTTTTGTCACGGAAACCTAAAATAAAAGTGAGGTCTGAGTCATTTTTCAATACTGGAGGGGTGTACATGAATTTAAGCAAACTACAGGGGAGGTAGATGAATTTTCCCAAAAAAGAAGAGAATAATAAAAAGTTTGTAAACTAAAATGTTTTTTAGCGATTTGAAAAGCCTACTTCGTTTATTACAATTACTTTATTTTAAGAATAAAGTTTCTCTTGTTGATAATGTATACTGACATTAATATATTGCTAAAACCTTGCAGAAAGCAGTCCAAGGACTAGTGGTCCAGCAGGCGAGGACTGGAGAACTGCTTTTGATGCTGCTGCTAATGGCCCTGCCGACTACTACAGATCTTCTTCTAATAATGGTCACAGTCGACATTACAGTGATCCAGCACAAAATGGTGATGTGAGCACAGGTTCAAATTCTGGTAGCCGCCGAACTCCTAACCGGCTGCCCCCTCCGCCACCGCAGTCTACCTCAGGTTCCAAATATTTTTAGAAGCTGACTGGTGATTCTTGATCATTTGTGTTTTCTATGCATTTTTGGTGGGTGATACTACTCAGCACCGCTTCATGGTTTATGCAACGGTCTTCACAAATTCACGTCTCTAGTAGAATCATAGAAAGGGGAGAGAGGCCCGTGTAAATAGAAGATATCATTTCCTCAATGTCGGGGTTTTGTCTTTTCCCCCAATTGATACAACACTGGATTTGAGGCTTCCTTGAAATCCAATATTCATATTACTTCATGCAGTATAGTTTGGACATTAAGGTTTTGCAGTTCGACAGCTCATTTTTTGGACAGTCTAGATGTATTTTCTGCATGTTAATTTGGATTTCATATGTACTTTCTATCTGTCATGCCTCTGTAACTTTTGGATTTTCTTTTGGGAGAAGGGCGGGTTGTAATTCTTGGAATGATTTCTTTTATTCTCAGTATTTGATCTTTGTCATCTTAATGATTTCATTTGGATTGGTCATTTGTAAGTGAAATTACCATGATTCTGAGGTTGCCTCTAATTGCTGAAGTCCGTGACCGTATTTAGGTTATGATCCTTTACTAGAGATCCAATATGCTGAGGCTCAGGATTTATCAGAAACCATATATTGGGGAGGCTCGAAAGAAGAACATCCGCCTGAGTTTTTGGTTGTCCGGTTGTACCTGTACGTTAGCCGTTGGCCTTATTTTCATTGTGTTTTCACACTTTTTGCAAAGTCGAGCTGAATATGCATTCTGATGTTATTTAGAATTTAGCCTTGGGTGACCGGGGTTTCCGATCCCTGGGCATCATGTACTGTACTCTCAGCCCATATGAGACGGGTAAAGCACTTCTCGGCTATCGGAAATGATATGACTATAAGAAATTGACACTCACTGGATTCGAACTCGAAACTTAGGAGGGAACTGACCTCTATGTCAAGAACTTCGTCAACTAAGCTAACTCTAATCCCCTGTAGTTGTTTATTATTTTAACTCACCATGAACATTTTGCTTAAGTAGACCTTGGCTTGATAGAATAGTGGTCATAGTTAGGGGAATTCGATGATATTTAAAGAATTAATTAAAACCAATCGTTAAATATTTTTTAAAACCAATCATTTCTGCGTGCAAATTAGAACGGTCATTGAGGACGAATTGAAGTTTAGCAAATATGATGATGGTAATGGTAAATCTCAAATGTCGGAGAATTTTCAGTGTAAAAACTCAAATACTCATAAATTCCAATTGGGACAGAAAAAAAGAAGAAAAAAAAGAAGCATTATTTCCTCTCTTCAAAGTTCAAAATTACAATTTCGCAGATACGTGTCTGCTAATAGTATATTGACAATTCATTGGATAAATCTGAGTGTGAAAATCTAGAGTACTTTGACATTAATTCATAAATGGAGCAAAAAGTTGAAAAGAAAAAAACAAGGAATCATTATTTCTTTCTCTTCTTGAAACCAAGAGACGAAACAAAAGATGCAGAGGATACTATAGGTTCAGAGGGAGCCTCTATCCTATGTCTAGGAGTAGAAAAGAGATCACCTTTAACCGACAAAAGCATTTCTTTCCAGCTCTTCCTTCCTCGTTGGCCAAAATGTGTTAAACGGACCATTAAAAAAGAATTTGAAGTAGTCTTCGTGATTCAATTCTCAAGGTATAAATATATTCAACCTCCTTAGCCAAATAGAGTGAACAATCATGTGAAAAACATCAAATCTCTTGGGAGGTCCATTTGCCACAAAATGCCTTTGCACCTGTCTCACTTTCCTCTGCATTCTCAAGTACTGTCTTTGAGATATACCATTCAATATACTCTTAATATTTGGTATATCCTTTACTTGCACTTGCACAGAAAATGAGCTCCAATTCAAAACATCACTAAATGGTGGAATGTAGCCATCTGAAATCAACACTGGAATACACTCAGCATAAATGGCTTCCACAACTCTTGGGCTAGCCACTTCATATCCACTTGGACATAAACAAAACCTACTCTTCTTTAACATTGATTCATAAGTAACTCCACTAGGAAGTTGGTCATATACTTGAACATCTTGGTCTTTTTCTTTCCATTGCTCCAGAAGTAAATACCTTATGTGTCCATGTAAACGTCCTGCGAAGAAAGCGAGGATGGATCTACGTGATGGAGACAGGCCGCCGACAAGTCCTCCAATTTCTCCTGTTCTAAGATGAATTTCAGGAAATGAGACATCTTTGGAGGGGTTGAACCCTTCAGAAGTGTTTGCATTGCATAACACTCTAATGGACTTGTTGAATAAATTTGGAACATATGAAGATGTACGAGGCCCCTGTAAATAAACAATGAAAGTTCAAAGTATACATTAAAAGAAAATGTAAAAAAGTAAAGAAATAATTTGCTTTGAGACTTTTGTTTTTGTAATGAAAATTAAAATAATTACCCAGTCATGGCAAGAGAGCATGAAATGGTCAGCACCAAGGCTTCTATTCCAAAAGGAATATTTGTTGGAAATGACATTGATATAGTCAACCACAGCTCGTCCAATACCATCTGTTGTATGTGAATTGGGCTCATATAGATACTGAACCAAATTGACTACACTGAATGGAAGGAAAAAAACAAGTGCCTGATCTGGGTCCTTTGTTCTGTAAAAATTTCCCATCTCCATTTCATGAATGAACCTTCCTTCTGTTGAATATATACTCTTGCATGGCCCATCATGAAACAATGGTGGCTTTCCTTCTCCATATACATATATCTTGAATAGCTTTTCCATTTCCAGATAGCTTCTACATGTTTGTACATTTTTTTATAAGTTAGAAAATATATTACCCATGAAAATAGAAATATGGGATTGGGTTATTTGAATCTGAGTTACAGTTCATTCTATGGTACCGTGCGCATACCATGCAAAAACAATGAAAAAGAGAGAATATATAGCTGGGAGAATTGTTTTTTCTTTCTCTGCTCTCCTCTCTCACATTCTCTATTCTCTCTTGCAGAAAATTAAAATAGAATTTTTCAGGGAGCTGTACCTATGGAAAGCATTTGCATTTCTGTATATTGGGCCTTGAGGAACATAATCTGGGTCTTCATGTACTGATGTCAGATTGTGAACTTTAGCGGCTTCTTTTATACATGACCTTGCTTTAGCCAAGCTTGCTTCAATTCTCTCCAATTTGCTGTCTCTCTTAATGGTTTTATTTGCTCTTTTATCTTTCAATTCTTTCTCTTGATTTCGTTCCTAAATTGTCCAACACAAAGTGTTTAGCAAACAAGACAGTCACTTAACATTTTTTTTTCTTCACAAAAAGAAATAAATATATAAATAAGTAAGAGTGAGTGAAAGGAACCTCATTGCTCACTGTCGGAGCCAGAACAGATTCTTCCTGGAGTTTTGAAGAAGTAAGAGGACTTTCTGCTACTTCTTCATATAATTCAAGTGGTTGTTTCTTTGGAAAAGCAAGTGATAGAGAATACGAACTCGAAAAATTGAGCGTGTCGATTTTCCATGGCCATAAAGAAGTGTTATCAACACCACCAAGTGAACAAACTAATATTGAGATAAGAAGCAAAGGTATTAGAAGCAATAGAAGTAGATAAGAAGAGGATGACCAAAAAGAGGAAGAGAGAAATGGCTTCTTAGAGTACTCCATCTCTTGATGTCTATCTATCTTGTTTGACAAACACCAAGTAATGTTTGAAGAATGAAATACTCATATGTTCGATTCATTGCTTAAAAGAGGGTTATTCTTTGCTGATGATCAGAGTGATTCTTGAAGATAAGAGTGACATAGAATTGTGGGAGAAAAGGTCATTGCATATGAGGAGGTAATGGATCAAACCTTTAATTTTTTTTAACATGGTTTTCATGCAATGTGATGCTTTCTTCAAGCTGAAGTTTGCTGTTTGTTTCAAATTTTGGCGGTCCTTCTCACTACCATTTATAAGTTTCAGTTCAATCCACATCTAAGGTCACTGAAAGTACACCTGATCGTTAATTTTAAGACCTGTAAGATTAATCAAGTGAAATTTCAGATGCGCGTATGGTCCAAATATAAAAAAAATGTAAGTCTTGGACTCTCAAAGATTGTATATTCTTATTCTGATGTGTTTATAAAATTTGTGATTGACCTAGAATTGGATTCTGAAGTTGGTGGCAGATTTTCATTCCTATTACATGCAAATAAGTTTTGCAGTCGTCAAATTTTGTGGAGGATGATATACTCAATCAATTATTTGTATAAGTTAAAAAAAAGGTAAAATGTTCTTTGATTCATCCTCACATTTTCAAAATTTACTTTCAGTATCAACCCTTTGATTGTATCCCTCAGAAATTTAAATAAAAAGTTCAATGCAACAATATCATTCTGCCATCACCATTTAGAGGAGTTACAGAAACAAAAACAACATTGAGAGGAGTAGGTCATGTGTGTATTATTTTATTTATGTACATGAATGCACATCTATCTTGTCAAAGAATGGCAAAAACCGGATCTAGATGCTTCTCTGTCATTGAAAAGAACGACAGAGGAACAATTAGACGGTAAGGATGCATTCTATATTTTTCATCGCAATTTTTTTGCCACCAATGAAGATCTGGACTATCAAAATCAAACCTAATAGTGCAGATCACTCAAACTTCAAACAGCAATATGTTGTTCTCTTTAGGACGGTAGATAATCATAAATTACCCAAAGCCAAGTTACCTGCAAGCTCTGATACAAACATTTTTCTAGTGTACAAAGTAAAATGCTGAGCCACTATTCTAATTAAAAAACTTCACATATCTCCAATGAATATAGGATCAAGGGAACAAATATCAGTAATAGATAAAAGAAATGGAGCATTCAACATTAAACTATAAAAGATGCATAAAGATTTGTAATCATTGATTAAATTGATTGAATGAAGATAATAATGATACAACTCACGAGCAACATAAGCCAGGAAGGACTCGCATAACAAAATTTCCCGGACTGACTCGTTCGTCGTACACTCAAAGCGTTGCATATGCTGACTACTATACCTATAAATAGCCTCAATATAGCAAATACAGAAAAAATAATGCATACAAGAAGTACTACGATTCCCTTGTTTTCCAGAAAAGTTTGATTCTCTCGGACCTTTTCAACCTCAGATCTGCATACCAAAGACATTCATCAGCATGCCGGTTTGCTCGATGGAAATAAGCAACTAAACAGATTTTCACTTTTTGGAAACTAACAAAGTCATATTACACATTCAAAATAAATGCACAAGCAACTGCTATCATACTACTACTAATATGATAATACTCCCTTTGGTGTTTAATTCTATTGAAATTTCTACCTTTATTTTCTCTCCTTACCAAACTTGCTTCAAATTTCAGTATAGTGAATTCAATTGCAATTCATAGCATCACCTATGACGTTCTTCTTGTCCAATAACTGTATCACTCTTCTACATGTTTTACTGAGGAGGAAATATCGAATTCGAGACCATTCTCGATTGGGAAAACTTATACAAATATCGTATTTTTAATGCTCCATTGAGGCTCCTCTATCTACAGCAACTGACTTTCTAATCTATATGCCCTTTGCAGGATTCAAGTCTCTAGCCCACAATTATACAATTCTCTAAGCAAACAAATCTATATTCAGAAGTTGCACATTCACAAGACACCTGTTGATCAATGAGCTCTAACTCAACCTCACATTTCACGGATTTAGAACACTTCACATTGTAACTCTAATTCTTATTAGTAATATTGACTATCAGCTACAATATTCTACATAAAAAATGGACAGAAGACAAGAAGAGGAAAAGAATATCAATTTTCAGATAGGAGCTTTGAGTAAGAGTATAATATGCTTGGCTATAGGATACTTGAACGAAATGGGGTTAGGTAAAGAGAAAAGGAATATATTATCACCTGAGAATGGCATTGTCCCTAAGTAGATTATCCAACTTCATGGTAACATGTGATTTCCAGGAATTGAGATCATTAACATGTTTACCCTGAAAGGAACAGAGAATCATAAAAAGTGAAATTCGATGATATGACAAATACCAAAATTCAAAGGCGCAAGTGTTTACATACAGTGACTTCCTGGCTGGTAAGGAGATTTCTTATGTCTGCTCGGATCTTCTCCAAAACTATGTCTTTCTCTCCCATATCTTTGTCAAACTCTTTAAATATATTTCCATATTTAGAATTCAATTCCTCCAGATAACGCTCCAGGACGGATAAATTTAAATCTAACGAGCGAACCTTTTGCATTAGTATTTTGAGAACTGTGTCTCCAGGCATTCTGCTTGTTTGTTGATGACGCAGTTCTTCAACAGGGTTGGACACATCAATTGTTGAAATTTCCTGCGGCAAATAAGTGCTTCCCCCAACAGGCGGAGATTCGGTTTCTTGGTCAAGATTCTGACCTTCATGACTAGAACTGGGTTTGAAGGACACTGGTTTCTTGTCAGGATCTTCCTCAGACACAAATGGGTTGTCTTGAAAATATATCAGATCCTCCAGCATTCGCTCAACAGCATCCACTCCATAAGCTTCAACAACACTCAATGTGCAATAAAACTCTGAACCATAATGGCTCAGGAGATTTAATTTTAAGTACCTCACCCATTTAGGCTCATGAAGAATGAACCTTTGGGCATACTTTGCATTTGCAGCGGTGAAGTTTCCAAGCTTGATCCATGTATCTGTGGGATAAATCAAACTGCCAAGCAGTTCAAAACCTTTCACGTTAGAAGAGTAGTGTTCAAAATTAGCTATTTCAATGGTATCTACCAAGGTTTCTTCAGAAAGTTCTATAATAACAAATTTGTCTTCAGCAGAACATGGATTTCTAAGGTACTTGTCCTTGTCTCGGCTTAAGATATTGGAGGCTCCCTTGGCTTCCTTGTTAAACGCCAAGACCTTTGCTCCCTTTGAAGCTGAAGCATAATTGTACTCTGCACCACCAGGTTCTATTCTGTGAATAACGCTTCCAGCCTGACCGTTTCCTGGTTTACTTCTGGACATAAATGCTCTGGTTTTAAATTCATCAAGACCTACTGGCACAACACGAGACAGGCGGGTCTTGGGAGAATCACTTTCCGGTGTTGATCCAGAATCAGAAGTCTTCACCTTCGGTTGTTCTCCAGCATCGTTAACATTATCTCCACCTAATTCGGCTAGAATGCAGTCTTTACATTCTTCACTAGAAACTATTTCATTGTCAGTGGTTACACCATCTTCTTTGCAGGTAGCCTCTAAAGACATGATACAATCAGTTTCTTCCCGTGGATGTTCATCTAAAGTTGACTTGCCATCTTGATGTATGATGGATCCATCTAAATCACCAAGGAGAGGTAAAGAAACAGATAAGGAGTTATACAATAAGGAAGTTCCAGGTGCTTGGTGAAAAAGCAAGAGAATAACTAGTACAATGTAAAATACACAATCTTGTCAATGACGTCCCTAAAATTCATCCTTTTGTTTGTTTTACTTTCGTTATGATCATTCTGAATCATGGCTTCATTCGCACCAAGAAGTTGGGGCTTATAGTCACCTTTTGCCCACTAATTTTACTTTTCCCCTCAATCAAGAGGAATGGAACAATTCACAGTGGGTTATGGGTAAGGAGGACCCAAAAGATGCATGAGTAACCAAACAGAGGTTATCAGTCACACTAACGCTCATAAGCATTATAACAGCTGGTTATAATGTTCATTAGAAGGTACCTTATTCTCTCATGTGTTCAAACTTTACATGGCTATAATTTGGAGCTTACCTCTGTAACCATCTCCACGACTGATCCATAAGCTGAAGAGGAAGACAAGGCCCCACAGAACAAAAACAAACGAAAGAGAGAACTTGTACAAGCAATTCTTTCCAATAATATTCTTCTCCAAAGCTCTTCTCTGCAGAAGAGCTCTACGTGACCTTTGCATCGCTCATCAATTCAGATTAGTGAAGAACTATCGATTGAGAAATTAGCACTAATATAAATACCCTGCACCAAATAAAGACAAACCTCCATTTAGTTTTACTCCAAGGATAAGAGAAAATAAAATAATACTAATTACAAATCTAAGGAGAATATTAATTTGAACTCCAGTTTATTAGAGTACATAAAATGACGCCCCCCAAAAGAACTGAAATTTGACTTACTACAACCAAAAAACCATGAGCTACAACAATTCAATATTTCAATCTGATACTCTTCCATATGCATTGGTTTAGACACTTACAGTTCTTTCTTTTTTGGAGCGAGACACTTAAAAGTTACATACTTATGAATAATAGGAGAGAGGAAAGTTGTATACATCAACAATTCAACATATTCTCATCTCAATTGAATTTATAGATGTCAAAATCATAGAGCCATAACTTTTGCAACCAACGAAAAAGTGGAAACAGAGGAACCCATCTAACTGTAGGATCCGACAGTTCCGGCTTTTATTCAAGTACCCAAATCAGATCGATTTCATATTGATTCACAAGAGAAAACACTGATGAAGTTTTACTATCAATATATACAAAAGAAGGTATTAAGAGCTACGAATTAGTTATTTCCATACATATGATGAGAAAATTACGATAAATCAGATACCCACCTGGATATTGATTTGCCTTTTGAATTTTTGAAATCAATAAGAAAACGACAGTCTCAAATTTGAATTGGAAACTTTCGAGATCGGAGAGAGCAAATCGGAATCAGAGCCGTTGAAGAATATGGAAGAAAGTGAATTGAAAAGGCGCAGCGTAAGGCGATCACTCGGGTCTTTGGCTTGTCTTTGAGTCATCAGCATCTTCATCTACAAATTTTATATTCATTCTTGACCCTGCCAATACGGGTTTTGCTTCTACAGAATGTCTGATTCGCTTATTTGAATTCTTTTGAAAAAAAAACAGTTTCTCAATTTCTTTAATGCTTCTTAAAAGCAATTTCACTTCAGTAATTTCTGAGGGTGAATCGGGATTTTTTAAATGTTTTTATATTTTCACTCACTGAGAGAGTTGGTATCTGTTCAACAACAGCAACAGTATTAGTCAAAATTTAAATATACAATTTAAAAAATTGTTTTGGAAAGATTCTTAAAATTGAAAAAAATGAAATAACGTCCTTTGATCTTTGTAATAAAATTAGACATTTTTAGCAAAAGAAAAAAATTAAAATATCTCGTGCTAGATCTAATAATTTATCATCAAAATTTACACTTACTTAATCAGGGTCTATCAAAAAGATTTTGCTAAACCTTGCTCTCTCACGATCTTAAATTTTAATCGGAAAATGATAAACTAAAAGGATAATATGATAATTTTGGCTATAAAATGAGCTGAATTTGTCGGTTATAAGAATTTCTCAAAAAGTTTAGCCACAAAATACACTATATATATTACTAAATAAAAACAAAGAAATTCTTATAGCTTTTACTTCTCCTTATATGAATTCAACTAGAAGAAACGAAAATGACGTTCACCTAGTAGTTGAATTTCTAGAGTTATTTCACTTCAATTGTACTCCTTGAATTATAATAAAATTTGGATTAATAAATTATATGAAGATGATCAAGAATTTCGGAGTATTATTTCAATTCCATAAATGTAATAATGTGTATCAGAATATATAGCAAGAAAATCTATTAGAGAAAATCAGGATTATGATTCTTAATACAGCAATGTAATTTTTGAATTGACAAAAGTTATCCATATAACTTTTTCTTTTTTTCTATTTGCCTAATATACTGGGTAGATAGGACACAACTTATTCTTTTACTATTCCACGTAGCATTTAAGTTTAGACTAATTATATTACACTCTTCAGACCTTTTGCGTCTATGCCAAACAATTCTTTTACCTATTAAAATGTCACTTTTATTTCCCTAGAAGTTACTTTCTTTTCAGTCCTACCCTCTATTTTCTTCTAAAACATAGACATAAGTAATCACACGTGACTCTCACATGATATTTCTTATGGGTGAAAAGCTAATTTAATACTCATTATCATGTGTCATTTGCATAATGACATATTCTATTTCTTCTCTTTGTTTCAACATAGTTGAAATGTACTGATGCATATATTAATTCTTAGCACCAATGACTAAATTAAAAAAAATGTAACAACGGCCTGAAATTCATTTGCAGAGGATGATGTTGCTTCGACAGAAGGAAAAGCCTTCATTCTAGGGTTTTGTATTGCTCTAGAAAATAATTGGTGTTTTAGATCAATTTAGTGTTGCAAATTGATGTTTCTTGGGATCACTAAGGATTTTATTACTGTACATTATTGTTATTTTTATCAAAATAAATGAACATATCAACTCCAGCCATGGAAATCACTTCTCTTGCTGATGGAGGGTCATCTCATATTTGAGTCTTTATCATTTCCTTTGCTCTAACATTGTTATTTGTGCATGCAAAATTAAGAAAACTGGGTAAATATTATATATTTTTTGGAAAAATACATTCTACTCCACTATAGTTTACAAGTACTTTTATTATGGGCATTTTTTGAGGTCCAATGAGACAATGATGTGTGTCTGAGCACTATGGGACTACGTCGACCAAAGGCACCAGAGCTCCGTCGTACAGATAGGGTAACTAACACGATATGCCCTCATGGCCCCACAGTTGGTCAGGCCGCACTAAACATAGTTGGGAAAGACAACAACGCTAAGGAGGTCAACATGAGAGCTTATCAACACCATCATTATCCATCGAAAGTGAATATAAGCATGGCCTCTCCTCATAGGGTCGATTACCTAGTGTGTCCAATCACCATCATGTCCTGTTAGACCAGCACCCATCCTATCACCTTACCTCTCCTCACGTCAGCTTAGGGCGCATCAACATTGAATTCCTAGTGCTTTTATGTCAGCTCGAAGGACAAGAGCATTAAATGCTACCCCCGCTCGTCCATAGAGGTCAAACATCCTATCACCAAATCTTCTCCAGCATGCCTCACCTAGTCAGACCTTAGGTATAAATACCCCCTCCTACCCAAGGAGAAAGTAAGTGAAATTTGAAGAGATGCAGGCACGATCTTCCTCACCTTGGACTGCTCCAGCTTCCTAGCGTAAACAACCTCCATCTTATGTGCTTTGGCAGCTTCAAGTTCTTTCTTGGCCTTATTTGAGGAGGGTGCATCTCCAACCATTCCTACGTAGACAAAGCAATGTTACTAAAACCATAAACAACATGAGCCAAGTCAAAGAACTCAGTTAAGGATTGGCTCGTACGATTTGAGGAAAAGAGCTTAGGTCCACGGGAATCACTGCTCTCCATACTCGACTCCAATGATTAGACCTCGACGGGAAGCTCGGTTCCAAAGTCCTCTGGAGGATCCAAGTACAGCCCGACCTGGAACAAAGAGATAGGTAGAGTAATGACGTTGTAAGCATGCTACTCTGTGGGAAACTCGACAAGGTTGAGAATCCGGGCCTGAAGATGAGATGGAAGTCTCTTCGGCCTTTTTTCCCCACTACACAGAAGAAAAAAAATTAGCCATCATCATAAAGCACGAACATATCGCCCCTTCCCCTGTAAGGTAATCTCACTTGAAGTCTTAAAGGATTGAGGGACTAGGTGCACGAGCACTGAGTCACCAAGGAGACCCTCCCAGAACCCAGAGGTCACAAACCAGTTATCCTTCCACTTCTTATACCCAGAGATCACAATCCCTTTCACCACCCCAGTCCTACTACTGATGTAGTACAAGCCTTGCTCCCAAAGAGGAGCCCATTCATTCTTATTCTTAATAGGGGAAAGCTAGAACATGAAGTTGAACTCATTTAGGGTTAAGTCCTCGCCGCAACGCAGCCTTTAAAGCACCTAACAATTGACCAGAGCCCTCCATGAGTTAGGTTGAAGTTGGACCAGGGCTATCCTCGTAGTGGAAAACCATTCCCTGAGAAATAGATGTAGGAGAAGTCTCATCCTATACTCCAACGAGGCCAGGTACAACCCAGCTCCTCCACGCTGCGGGGCACTGATCCTCTCACCCTCCTCCGGTAGCCGCAGTTAAATGTAATTTGGGAGGTGGTACATCCTCCAGCTCACATCCAAGTCCTCCTTGGTCAAGGAAAAAGAGTATTCATCAGTTCTCCAACGGTTGAAGGCCACACTCAAACTAGTACGACCTCTGGAGTCATCATGGAGGTCCGTGGCCTGATTGACGCATTTACATCCTCCATTTGGTTGATAAAAGCCCTTGAAATCCTAGAGAAGATGAAAAAACATGGAAAGACGGGAAATAAACAAAAATGGCTGAAAATAGAAGGTAGGAAATGTAAAAGAAAGAGGACCTACAATATCGAATGGATAGGGGTGAGACGGGTATCAAAACAAACACAAGCTGCCTCAAAAGTGGCTCTTGAATGCAACATGGTAAGGGATGAAGGCCCCAACGATGAAGTTTCAGAGAAAATGTTTGAAGGAAGCTAGAGAGATAAAGGGACCAAAGGCAGAAGAAGGAAGGAATTGATTCAGGGAAGAAAGGATTTCTGCAGGTCTGTCAGACTAGCCACCATCCTATAAACTCATCTCCCCTCATGTTAGCTCGCTCATGTTAGCTCGGAGAGCATCAACATTGAATGCCCGATATATTTATGTCAGCTCGGGGGACAGTGGCATTAAATTCCGCCCCTACCCATCTATAGGGGTCAAATGTCCCATCACCAAATCTTCTTCAGCATGCCTCGCCAAGTAAGACCTGAGGTATAAATACCCTTCCCACACGTGGAGAAAGTAAGTGAAATTTGAGAAAAAGAACCACTATCAAAATACTACCCAGACTTCTGACTTAAGCATCGAGGGTCCTTAGGTGAGACTTGTTGGATCAGTGGTTTTAAAATTAATGAAAAATAAGTTTGAACCGTGAACGGTTCATGGGCAAAATATCAACTTTTTTTCTAAAAATTATTTAATCGAATCAAATAATTAAAAATCAAAACGATAAATGATCATGCATATGAGATATTGAAATGAATAAAAAAATGTTGAAATGATTTTCACCTTTGTGATGTATTGAAGATTTTCTAAATTGGTGGAATTTTTGTATTCGTTCTTCACGTTCTTCAAACTTCAAGATCCAAATTTTCAACCTTGATCTTCAAGAACCAAAATCCAAGTACGATATTCAAGAGCCAAATTTCCAAAATTTTTTTTCACGCCAATAACCACTCGTTAATTTCAGAAATATATCTCGTGAGAATTTTGTGTAGGAATTTGAATGTGGGTTCTCAAAACGATTGAAGGAAATAATTGAATATTTTTCCTTCAATACTGTATTTTGGCGGCAATCACTAGGGAGGGGAGACGACTCTTTTTCTCTGTATGATTACACACTCGATTGAAGTGATTCTTTTTACAATCAAATTACTACTAGATATTTATAAAAAATAATTTTTGATATTTACAAATATATCTATATATTTTAAATTTTTTAAAATTCACCCCCATATATTCAAATTGCTGAAAATTAGTATATCTCCACAGTGTTTGAGTTGTATCAAATTTACCAATTCAATTGATAAATATAATTGATTATTATCAAATAATTAATTAATTTCTTTTTATTTACTAATTATCCAAGAATTATAAAATAATAAATTAATTAATTTCAATACAAATAATCACACTCAACTAATTAAGTGACAACACACATCACATATGAGTGTGAGAAATACACTTTGGCACCAAAATACATTTTGCTCCAACTGATATCATTTCTTCTATTATTGTTCTCATGAGCTATTTCTTAGACTGAATGGAACCACATGAACAAAACTATAGAATTCAAATACCCAAAGAATTTATCTATATAAATTCCTGACCTATTTAATCCTGACATCGTACGACTCCACTATAGGTTCGATGCCGAATCAACTCTAGATTTATGCGCGCTATATTTTCTATTGGTGCAAATAAACTCTTTTATTTCACGGTCCACAGAATATTTTAACATATTATCCATCGTGAATATCAGTAACAAGAGCAGAGATGTAAAATTATCATTTCACCTCTCTTATTATTATTTCCTTAAAAAAGACATAATAATGAATTGTCTCGTACAATTCACAAATCTTAATCAATGACTCAATTCATTGAATACCAAGATTTATCTATTCACATACCCATAAATAAAACATAAGGTGATATTGTTACTTTCGCAATCCAACCACAAATTTTCATATCTGTGAATTACGTAACTCCAACATAGTTGGATTACGATCCCAATGTCTGTCAATTCGAACTCACCTATTTGACATATCAAAACTCACAAGTAATTAAGTCAAGCTACGTATT
Source organism: Datisca glomerata (assembly GCA_003255025.1). Taxonomy (NCBI): domain Eukaryota; kingdom Viridiplantae; phylum Streptophyta; class Magnoliopsida; order Cucurbitales; family Datiscaceae; genus Datisca; species Datisca glomerata. The sequence continues at coordinate 875,167 of QANY01004038.1, read as the reverse complement.
CACCTCAGGATTAAGGTAATTATGAAAATACCCTTAATGTGTAACAAATAGATTTAGAGCTAGGTAAACGGTTTTTACTCTAAACTAATTTGTTACCGGTCTATTAATTCAACATGTTTCATAACACGTCTAGATTAACCGTTTGAGTCTCCACTCCCATGCTCCAAGACTGGCATCCTAATAGTTGTAATCAGTTTCGATTGTCCAGTCAATCCTAAAACTGTGAATTACGTTCTGAACTATTTCAGAAGAGTTTGTCTAGAAGACTCCTCTGTCTTTACTCTTTTTACGTTGATAATAGTTTCACAACTTAAGTAAATTATAAACACACTTTAATTAAAGAAATTTTTTTATTTATTCATTAAATTTAGTAATACAAAATGTCTGAGAAATAACTAAATACTCAAAAATAGTTATTACACCCTACTTTATGAACATAATTGCAACAAGACTACCACCCCCGGTTGTCCTCGTTCTTTGATTTTGTTTGCTTGTGGTATGCATGTTTCCAACCAGCATCGTTTGACACGTGTACTGTTGCGTAAATCGACATCAAAAACTTTCATTTTGATTCTTATAGTTTAAGTTTGTTCATTTTGGTCCATATAGTTCAAAAACTCATTCTATCCAGCCTTCCAAGTTTGGATTCTGTTTAGAAGTCGTTATGCTTAAAACGCCGTCATTTGAAAGCTCCATGGCTTAACCCTAAAAAGGGCCATTGTTGTGCTTAAAAAGAGAAGATAAGATGCAAAACCTAAATGAGAAGAGGCTAGAGAGAAGAACCTGCGACAAAGAACATGGTATTTCTTTTACACAGGTAAAAATAACGCGGTATTGAGGAATGAAAAGAACTAACCCAATAATATAAGTGACACAGATTATGTAATTGGAATATCAAACATCGATTATAGAATTTTGCTCCTCTCAATTGATTACTAAAATGAGAGAAATCGTAAGCCTTGGCTTGCATGCTTAGAAGATTTAGATATACTCTCCATACCCGGGGAAGCAATTAAACTAGCTACACAGTGTAAGTAAATTTTGTACGTCGTATCAATAAATTATTAGAAACTGTATGGAAAATTTTTACGTGATGCAGATAGGTATTTATAACTTTTTTGTTTGGTGTGATTTAACTATTTGCATAGTATAAATATATATAATTTTTGGCTGAAGGAAATAAGATAACGTCTTCAACACTTTCTGGGAACAAGATAATTATGTAAGTAAACTATTTACATGATGTCAAAATAGGATATAAATGGCCCAACTGCTCCACCCAAATAGTTCCAGTAAACAGATTCCAACCTCTAGAAAGACCAGGTGAGAGGGAGAACAAAGATCCAAAGGGTGGTCATAGAAAATAAGTTTCAACCTTGAAATATTAAAATTTAAATAGACATGGATTCATGCACGCTTCATGCTCAATTGAATCAGAATAAATTTATCCGGAGAGATTGAAGTTTAAAATGAATTTGAGTTTTCGAAAGCTTTGACCTCGATAAGTCAACTTCGATTTGATTAATGAGATTAAAATTTAAAACAGATATAAATTTATACAGGCTTCGACCTCGACTGAGTCAGATTCGAATTTAATCTAATAAAATTGAGATGATGTTGAAGTAGATTTATAGAAGTTTCATATTACAACCAAACTGAATTAACGCGTTTTTTGGCTCATGAGATAGTAAATGAGTATAATTTGAAATATAATTCCCCTAGATGTGTGCTCTGAAAATTGACCTGATGAAAGCTTATGATACTGTCCCCGGAGTCTTTGACATTGCAGGTGTAGACCTAAAAATTTTGAAAATTTATTTCGCTGACGATCTACTTATTTTCTCCAGAGGTAATAAAGCTTTTGTGGCTTTTGATTGAAGATGCTCTTGACCTTTTCCATTTACTTCCTGGTCTTCAATTTGAGCTCAAGGTTCTTATTCAGGGAATGTTTGACTTTATTTTTAATTTTTGGAAGGATTTATTGAATCATCGTGGTTATAGTATGAATTTAAGGTTGATTCATAGGTTTTAACAAGAGAAATACTACCAATAAACAAAAAAGCAACAGCACAGCAAATAAAAATAAAGAAAAAAATAGGTAAATAAAAGATTTAAAAGGTCCTAATGATCAATATAAACTAAACATAAATGAGCCGACTTCATATTTGACATCATAACCACAACATAATTTTCATATTTTTATTTTTTCGTATTTTCAAATTTACTTTTCAGGAGTTTCATCTGAAGTTCAAAATCAGATTTTGAACTTAACAAGATTCAAATTGGTAAGTTTCATGTTAAGTATTTGTGGGCACCTCTTGTAAGCTCTAGGCTCTAATTGACTACAGATTGTAAAGTTCTTGTTGATAGAATTACTAAAAGAGTGCAAGCTGGGAGGCCAAAAATCTCTCTTATGCTTGGAGGCTTCAACTTTTGAAATCTGTTTAGTTTGGGATAGAATGAATGTTTTTGGTCTATTATTTTTATCTTGCCTAAGAAAGTGTTGCATGCTGTTGAGGGTGTCATGAGGAACCATCTTTGGTAGGGCAGCTGTCCAAGATCATATATAGCTATACTAATACTTTGTTGTCCATGACATCTTTTTAGTTTTCACCCAAGCACTAGACTGCATTTTTCTTTCTTTGTTTCATTGCTTGCATTGAAAGAAAACTTGTCATGTTCATGAAAACTAAATAAAGATAAAATAACATCAACAAATATCTAAAAATTGAATGAAATAAAGTTCAACGAAGATAAAAAAAACAATAAAATTCAAATTAGCTTAAAGCTAGTTGGTATAAATATTAATAGAAGTTAAACTAGTCCATGCTAACGTCATCTAAAATTTATTGCGAAAATATAGCAAGTGCACTAATCGCTCAAGTAATGTGATGTAAGTAAAGAATCGCTCCGACGAAGAATATTCACCAATTAGTTATCAAAGTTGTTCTAGTCCTAAGTTATTTAAAAATAATAAAAAGTGAGGGATAAAAATAAAAATTAACTAATATGAAACAAAAACGCAAAAACAAATGGGTTAACCTTAAGGGGCTGTTTGGTACGAGCTTTCCCTTGATAAAATTCGTGGTAAGTATTCTAATTTTCAGCACTTTTCCATGTTTGTTATAAGTATTTTAATTTGTCATAGTAAAATTATTTAGCCTGGTTAAATAACAATCCTACATTACTTTCCCTACCATTTTTTCTCAAAAATCTACTTTATCAAATAACTTTCCCAACTCACTTACCAATCTTACACATTTTTCAAAATAACTTTTACTTTCTTAAATCCTTATAAAAATATCATTATTTATTTCAATTATTTCTACTTAATTTTAATATTTTATTTTTTTCAAGACTAAAGTCTCACAAAAATGTCGTAAAATATCCCGATCTTGGAATCCTGTCATATCCCCTTCTAGTCCTGGTGGAATCAAATCAATCCCGATACTGAGTTTTGAGATTTTTTTCGTCCCTTCCGTCCTTTGTCCCGCAAGGTCCGTCCGCAAACTCATCTCAGAGTCGTCCCGTGAGATTAAAATATGTACGTTAATTGAAATGAATGAAATAAACTATTATATTTGAATTAATGATAGATAAACTCTTCATATATGCATAATATAAAATTTAAATGATTAAAATAAATGTTAATAATATCAAAATTGTGAAAGGCCCGTCCGCAAAGTCGTCTCGGATTGTCCCGTGAGATTAAAATATGTACGTTAATTATTATTATTTCTTTATTTTTGGTTATTTTATATTTTCAATAATCTAAAAATGGTGAGAGGGTGAATTGGGTTTCTTTGAATTTTATCAATATGTGTGGGAAAAACGTAGAGACAAATGTATTTCTATGGACAAAAATTATGGAGAGATTTTATTATTTTCATAGTAGAAGAAAACAACACCAACACACACAAACATTGGGTTCTGATTTAGCAATAGAAACAAAAACAACACTAGTAAATTTCTCAATTTTCTCGCCAATGCTTCATATTCTTTTACTTTTCGTTCTTGTTGCTTCTTCAATTGTCAGGTCCATGAGTCACGAAAAGCTGATGATTCTCCTGCAACGAACCAAACATTCCTGCCAGAGCGTGAGTTAAAGAAATTGAAGATAGGAAAATCTGAAATTTCATGGCGAGCTGAAAAATGAGGAGCTACGATGCGGTTATGGAGGTTTACGACTAGCTACGGACTTGTGTTAGGGAGGAAGAGCTGCGCGGTTAGGAGAGGGGTAGGGGTTCACGAAGAAAGGGGTTGTAGAGGGGTGAGTTCACAAATTTAGAATTTAGGTTTGAGAAAAAATAGGACCCAAAACGACGTAGTTTTGATGGGGTGTGTTTATAATTTTAATTTTTCAAAACTACGTCGTTTTACACTAAACTAACAGATGTATAATGGTGAATGGATGAAAGTTATTTTAGGCAGCACATGAAAAGTTGAAGGTTATAAATGAAGGAAAAAATAGTTCAAGATTATAAATGACAATAACTTGATAGTTTGAGGGACTGATTTGTAGTTTTTCCTTTTTATTTAATTATGTTGAATTGATTTGTACAATCTAAGCAAAACAATTATTTTTATTTTTGGTGTAGTAAAAGAAAGATAGTAGATTTAATTTTATTGGTGACGGTAATAAATAGCTAATTTATGATATCGTGTTGTATTAGAATATATAAATAATACTTACTAAAAAGTAATAAATATTTATTAATTTAATTACTCTCAATATTCCATATAACTTTTCAAACAACTTTATTCAATTTTCTCAACAATTTTCTCAAGTCTCATATTATATCAAACAAAGTAATCTTATTTTCCCAATAACTTTTTAAATTAATCTTGTATTACTAAACATGGTTATCTCAAAAACTTTCCATCTAACTTTATCATTAAAACTTTTCCAGCAACTTAACTTTTCCAGTATTCTTATTTAACCCATATCAAACAACCCCTGATTTACAAAAACACTAAGACATTTCACGTCACCCGACTAATCCAATCCAAACCTTAAAGACATGTTACTATTTATTTTACCATCCAAGTTTATAGTGAAATACTCTAACGGCCTATCCAACACTCTCTCGAGTAGAATTGAAATGACACATACATACAATATGTGAATTTAAAAGCATGCGAGCACATTGAGTTTTACAGTATTTCATAACCGAAATTGAACAAATTATGTTGCCACATCTCTATCGTTCATTCGGTTTCATGACATATATCATAAGAAGCAAATTATATGCGTCATCTCTCAATCTTAACATGCACAATTCTTCCAAAAAGTGATGAATGATTCAAAAGCATTCATTTCAATGATGCATAACAAGGATTGTAATACCATAGATTAAATATTTGAATTGTCATGGAGAGGCTACATCCTAGCCTTAGCAATATATATTAGCTCATAATAAATCTAATACAATCCAAAGTTTTCATAAATTTCTAGTAGACTAAAAAGAGAAGAATTAAAGAACAAGAAAAGAAGTAGTTTTGATTGAATTTCTCCAATGGATGACAAGGTCCAGTCTGATACCTCTCTTACTTATCTTGCTCAAACAGAATCTTCTGTTGTCATTGTTAACCTGAAAGATCTAGCTCTATCGCTTAGCTTTCTTCAGCCACAAGAATTGCCTAAATTAGATTTCTATAATATGAAAGTTATTCCCAAATTACTTTGATATGTTTTTCAAAATTATGCAACATAAGTTTTCTAAAATATTCAAAAAGAGTAACATCCACTTGCCCATCCTCTTTTCTCAAAACTTGATCGCCAAGTAAGATAATATTTACTATTAGTTATAGCTACACTTCCTTAGAGTAAAAATCAAAATCTAACTAGGACCTGGGCTTAGCAAAATTTCAATGAAATATAGTTTGCGCTTAAACTTGATTCTCCACTCCAAAGCCCAAACTTCCATGAATTATTTTTTTTCTAAACAAAATGAACAAGGCAAACAAAAACTACTAAAAATCTAAGCAAAACAAAGACAAACTAGCATAAAAATCAAGTTAAATGCTTGATCGAAATCTAAATAAATAGAGCACATTAAATATGCCCAAAGTTAAGTTTTGCTAGTAAGCAAACACCTCTTTATTTATCCAATAGTTTCTTCTTCTTTTACTTCTCTCTCAAGACAACCTGAGACATATACATGTCTAATGGAGATGCCTTAACGACAGTTTCAGATAAGGATCATGATGAACTTGTCTCCTACTCACATGTGATGGCCCTGGTCCTGAAGTAAATCTATGGTAAGAAGCCATGAACGTTGAGATACAATTGATGTACTCGAATGAATTCTGAAAACTTGTAGATCCTCCTAAAGGGGTAAAACCCGTAGGGTGTAAATGAATTTATAAGAAAAAGAGAGGTCTGGATGGGAATGTGGAGACATTCAATGCTAGGCTAGTAGCCAAGGGCTATATCCAAAAGTAATGTATTGACTATGATGATACATTCTCATTGGTGGCCATGCTTAAATCAATCCGAATACTCATATCCATTACTGCTTCTCGATTATGAAATCTGGCAGATGGATCTTAAGACTACTTTTTTGAATGACAATCTTGAAGAGCGCATTGATATTGCTCAACCAGGTGTGTTCATGGAGAAAGACCAAATTGGTCGGTAGGATCCTTCGATCCATCATATACTTTAATGATTTGCATGATAAACTATTTTGGTCATGTAACATTCGTACTACCTTGACAAAATGTGACTCTAACAAACCCTTGACTATAGCCTTCGTCTTGTCGTCATGAATTTGAATATTCATCTAGGTAACCCTTCTATCCAAATCCTTGATTAATATTGGAACTCTAATTGTATTGTACGTTACTCAATATAATTACTTCGATCTATTATTCATTATGTGTTGCCTCTCCATCGTGTAATTAGAAGAAGTAGTATCTAACTAATATATATATATATACCTTTTATTCTTTGAATTCCAAAACTCATTCTACAAATGAATTAGGATAAGTTTCATACTTGATGCCTCAAATAAAATTATCAAATCTCTAATAAATCATTAGAGATATTGTACTTAGATTGCTATGTTCACATAAAAGTATTATGTTCTAGGGATAATGTGTCACATACTTAAAAGTGTGTATGAACTCTATTAATTAAAATCTATGTATCTTCACTATTCAACAACTCAGTCATCCAAACTATAGATAAATTAGCTCATGGAATCTCAACAATAGTAGATCAAAACAATTGAGTCATGAAATATGAGCTTATAACTCTCTCAAAATTAAGATAAGACATAATATAATAACAATAAATTATGATCTTCTTAAGATAGTATATTTACTAAAAATCAAACTCATTAATCTTTTTAATGCATTTCGGATCCACTAGCACATTAACCAGGTACTCTACCTAATTATCAAGGTAAGTGACTCTACATGATAAAGTTAATGTTAAAGTCTTTATTAATAAAGTGTTTGGCTTCACTAAACCGAGTTTTTGAAAGAACTATCAAGTTATAAAGAGCACTTAGTTAAATAACTTATTCCTATAAGCTAAATTCTATAGCACTCATAAACCAAATACTATTATGCTTTTAGATTTTTTTTCAAAAATGTGTTGCATGTATTACAAAATATTCTATTATTTTATTGTACACGTACTTTCCTCCATAGTGAACCAATCCTGATGAAAAGACATAATCAATTGAGTTTGTTAGGGATCACATCATGCTCGTGATGTGTCCCTCCTTTCCTAATCATTAAGGAAGGATTTTGTTAAGACGAGTTGACATGTATTAGGACAAATGGTGAAATCTGCAGGCCTAAACAAATCCTTTGTGGGTTGAGAAATTATTGAGTCTACCGGTCACAAGGTGGCCTACCCCATCATTTAGTAGTAATGCTAATAAATAGTCTTTAAAATAATCATCAAAATGGCCACATGTAAAACAAACATAAAAAAAAATAACTCACTCCCTTTGATATCCTACAAACATTGATAATAGTTCTAGGATTTAAGTAAGATATATACATATTTTAATTAAATAAAACTTTCATTTATTCAAAAAATTCAGTAATACATAAATTTTAAAGAAATAACTGTTTACTCATAAATAGTTATTACAACCTACTTTATGGATATAATTCCAACAATCTCGTACTTAGGCTAAAGTAGGTGTGTATAATATCGTATCCCCATGCCTTCTAGATGACCATCAAAGACTAGACTGCTTAACGTCTTCGTGAATGGATCTACAAAGTTATTGACCTTTGATATGTGTGTTACTTGAACATTTCCTCACTAAACTATATCTCTGATGAGGTGGCACTTCCGCTTTATGTGTTTGGATATTTTATGGCTTCTCAGAGTTTGCTACTGCCCACTGTTGTCATACTTTTTAATTGAAAAATACTTTTTCGGATCGGATCCACTATATATCTATACACTAAATCTAAGACATACAAAGATATGAATTATACCTCTTGAATTTTATCAAGCATCCTTGTAAACAACGAACTTGTAATCTCACGAACAATAGACTGCGAGATCCATACCAAGATCTTCCAAGCCAATCCTCAAACACATTAGGACATGAGTGAGCATGTAGAATAAATCAAAGATACTCTTCTGTCTCTAGATGTACTCAACACATGAGATTTAGAGATTTTAGAAAATGACTATTGTGAGACAAAACTCTAAGAGAATTAGGAAAACTCATAGAACTTTTTTATTAACCTTTAATCACACAATTGCACACTATTGCAGTTGCGGCAGTGAGGCCAACATAATAATATCCATATATATCTTCTAGGTCAAGGCTCATCAAATTTGTTAGGGATTTACACAAAATAAATTAATTATAAATGTGCCATTATAGTGGGATCCACTACAATTGAGCAGCACTGAGCGACACACGGCATTGCAGTGTACCGTGAAGAGCAACAGTGACTCACGACACTGATGACTCACCACACCACTCTAGTGCCATGAGGCATTATAGTGAGCCACGTGTCCACTATAGCACCATGTGGCACTACAGTAGTCCATATCAATCTTTCATTCAAAATCAATGAGTGACATGTGACAGTCCAATATGCCACATGACAATTTTCTAAATTTATTATTTATTTTAATAAGATAAATATCTAGATATCAGTTAATTTAAAATTAACTTATCTGATCTCCTAATCAATTATCTTATATAATAATTAAAAAATTAGATAAACCAAATCAAATCATTATCTCATAATGATTTAATATTATTTAATTTCATAAATCAAATATTATGTCTCACTTATCGATCAACACAAAATTAATCAAAAAAATTATTTAATTGTAATTTCCTAAAATTACATTAAATATTTTATTAATTAATTACATATAATTATCTCATAATTATATATTTTCCAAGAATCCCCTATCACAAGTTAGTCGTTCTCTCATGTCCTGAAATATTCACACCCTAGACTGTGTAGTACAAATGTGACGTGGAGACCATAGACTCATAATTCTAAACTCTAATAAATCATAGTATTAATTAAACTCTTTAATTAAATAATCTTATTTATTAATTTCATTATTACTCTACTATAAATATAGAATTGTAATCTTAGTAACTACATAATTTATTTACATAGTATTCTTGCGTAGTCCATTGATATAATCACTGTATATAGTTATGTCCTCCAATTATTTAATCGTAAATTAAGCTGGTCAAAATTATCATTTAATCCTTCTAATTACCCATTGATCCTTAAGTATCATTAATTCACTAGTGAATGGTTTTATAATCATAATATATATTTGAGCTCAATAATAATTTAGTTCCAGAATTAACACTTAAGGGAATATACGATCAGTTAGGAAAACTTAGATTCTAAATCTTGTAAGATCATGTTCCCAGCCATCCACGTCACTGAATCTTCAAAACAAAAGTGACTAGCATATTTTACAAACAAACCTTAACGAGTGAATCAAAAGATACAGTAAACATATATAGGGGTTCATGACTACTCAGGATTCAGACTGATCTACATATGATCATTAGTTTTGATGTGTATTAAATCTTTATGATAAACGATAAGTTAATAAAGATATTAATCCACATCACCCTTGTCTTATATCATCTACTTATATAAAGTATCTTCTCTAAGATATCTATCTACATCAACGATCTAGAATCTAGACCCCATTCATTCATAATGCTTAGTGAACTGTACTAGCAACCATTCATTAAAAATTCCATACTTTAATATGTTGTGGACTATTTTATTCATTATCTATGATCTTAATCATCGCGTACTTATACAAGATCATAGCTTATTAATAAATATAAATTTTTTAGATATTTATATATAAATTATTTAACAATAATTCAAAAGAATAATTATAAGAAAAATATAATTTCATTAATTTCATATTTAAAATGTCTAAACATATACTTTGAGGGCACTATACCCAACAATCTCCCACTTGTCCTACTGTAAATGTGGCATCTCTCACAACCCCATATTGCGCACATGGCCCTCAAATGACTTCACAGGAAGCGTCTTGATAAAAGGATCAGTCAGTTCTGATCTGACGCTATCTTCATAACAGTTACATCCCCTCGATGTACGATCTCTCTTACAAGTTGATATTTCCTTTCAATGTGCTTGCCGCTCTTGTGACTCCTTGGTTCTTTAGAATTATCTACCGGTCCACTGTTGTCACAGTACATGATTAATGGCTTGTTCATATCTAGAACTACTTCCAGATCAGTATAGAACTTTCTAAGTCATACTGCTTCTTTCACAACTTCACAAGCCGCTATATTCGACTTCCATAGTGGAATTTGCAATACTTGATTGTTTAACACTTCTCCATACTATAGCTCCTCCACTTAGGGTGAATATTGATCCAGACATCAACTTTCAACTGTCTCTATCTGATTGAAAATCAGGATTAGTAAAGCATATAATTTCTCATTCTCCAAAGATACTTGAGAATGTTCTTTACTGCAATCCAATGTTCTAAACCAGGATTTGATTGATAACAATTGACAGCTCCTACTGCATAATAGATGTCTAGTCTCGTACACAATATAACATACATGAGACTACCAACAGCTGAAGCATAAGGAACCTTTCTCATATCCTCTTCCTCCTGAGGCGTCTTAGGACACTACTATTTGGAACAGACAATTCCATGTCGTGTTGGTAGTTGACCTTTTTTGAAATTTTTCATAGAGAATCTCTCTAGCAACTTATCAATATAAGATGCCTGAGAAAGTTTCAAGAGCTTGTTCTTTTTATCCCTTAGGATTTGGATGCCTCTCCCAACTCTTTCATTTGGAATTTCTCAGCTAACCACTTCTTTACTTTTGACAAAGTTTCTACATCATTCCCAATGAGTAAAATATCGTTTACATAAAGAACTAAGAAAACTGCTATCATGTCTTTGATGTATTTAAAAACATAAGATTCGTCAACATTTTGCTCGAAGCTGTACGATATAATAATTTCATCAAATGTAAGATTCCAAGATCTAGATGCTTGCTCCAATCCAAAAATGAATTTAAGAAACTTGCATACTTTCTGATCTTGCCCCTTCTTCATGAACCCTTCTGGTTGCATCATATAGATGCTTTCTTCAAGAGAGTCATTCATAAAAGTTATCTTGACATCCATTTATCATATTTCATAGTCTTCATAATAGACTCTTTCCCTTTGTGTATAGCCTTTGGCTACCAGTCGTGCCTTGAAAGTTTCTACTTTTCCATCTGCACGTCTTTTCTTCTTAAAGATCCATTAACATCCAATGGGCCTGAAATCTTCTAGTGGACCTACAAGTTCCCATACAGAATTGGAATACATCGATTTCATTTCTTGGTTCCTGACATCTTACCATTTCTCCTTTTCAAGATCTTCCATCACCTCTATAAAGGTTAATGGACCGTCCTTATCAGTGTCAGACACTAGGACATGTGCCTCTAGTTCATTGTGAATATGTTATCTTACAACCCTCCGACTACGATGTTGCACCAGGGTTTCCTGAACATGAACAATGGTTTCTTTGGTTTTTTGTTTATTAGATAAATATGAAGGTGATTTGATCTCATTGGATGCTAATTCTTCGAGAACTACTTTGCTCCGAAGTTTTTAGTTTTCCATATAGTCGTGTTCAAGGAAAGTGGCATTTATTGATACAAACACATTTTGATCCCCGTGACTATAAAAGTACCCACTCTTATTTTTGGAGCATAGCCAACACATATACACACTTCAGAGATTGAGTCTAACTTTTCAGTCGTGGGTCTAAGATCGTGTGCTGGACACCCACATATACAAAAATGACGCAAACTAAGTTTGGAGTCATTCCATAAACCTAAAGGTGTTTTGCTTACAGGCTTAGAAAACACTACAATCAAAATGTAGGTTTCCGTTTGAAGTGCATATCCTTAGAATGTGAGTGGTAGTGATTAGTAGCTTAACATCAACCTAACCATATCCAATAAGGTTTAATTTCTCCTTTCTGAAACATTATTTTGTTGTGGCGTTTCAGGTATTGTGAGTTGAGATAGAATGTCATACTCTAGTAGGTAATCCTTTAATTCTAAATCCAAGTATTCACCACCTTGATCTGATCAAAGTGTTTCCAAAGATTTACCTAATTGCTTTTCAGCTTCGGCTTTGAAGTCTTTAAACTTTCCAAAAGTTTCGGACCTTCTATGCAGTAGGTAAGTATAACCATATCTAAAATAATCATCAATAAAAGTGACAAAATATTCATACCCAATTCTTGATTGGTCCACTAGCGTCACTATGTACTAGCTCGAGTGGTTCTTTGGCTCTTTGGCCCTTTCCAGAAAAATGTCTCTTGGTCATTTTACCCTCTACACAAGATGCCATAGATACATGTCATCATCATGAGAAACTCTTTGTCATTTGTTACTTTTAGGATTTTCTACTTTATACAATTTTGAATTATTTACTGCACGTTCAGTCGGTTTAAAGCATACATAGTCCGTTCAAAAATTTTGTATGACAAATATTGCATCCATTCTTCAAAATGATAAACTTATTATTAATAAAAGAAATATTAAATCATGGTTCATGCAATAATGATCGAGAAATCATTTTTTTTAAACAAGAAATAAATAAACATTGTTCAAAATAAGAAAGTTATTTCTAAATCTTAAATGGATTGTCCCCATTGCTTTTGCTGACACGAGCGCACCACTGCCAACTCCCATGATCACCTCACGAATCAAGTATCTTCAAAGAAGAACATACATGGTTAGTGACTCCTAAATCAAATATCTAGGATGATAAATCATATTTCACTAAACAAGCTTCAAGTGTAAGTAAATCATATTTACTTTTCTTTTTTAGCTGGGAGAGATACTTGCTACAGTTTTTCTTCTAGTGACATTCAACTCCACAGTGGAAACACGTTCCCTTGGGTTTGCTTATCACCATTGTTCTTCTTGGCCTTGGGTGACTTTTTGGCTTTCTTTCCTCTTTTATTCTTACTCTTGTCCTTACCATTGTTGTTCTTCCTTTTGTTGTTCTTATCAACATTGAAAGAAGGCTTTTACTCAGCAACATTTTCCTCATTTTCTTTGGTCATACTCTTTTTGAGTGACTCAAAAGTATGCAGCTCATTCAACAATTGGGTCATGTTGAATTTTAATTTATTCATAACATAGTTGGTGGTGCACACTAAAAAAGCAAGGTGTGGGAAACTCGAGAATAATGCTTACCCTAGTTCATTCATCAATGGTAGCCCCATGTACATCTACCCAATGCATTATATTGATAATGTTCAAAACATGTTAACGCACAGAAGTACCTTTCTTCATCTTACTAGTCATGTAGCTTCTAGTACCCTCATGACAACTTTGATCGGACTGCTACCCAAAACATCGCTTGTAAAGATTCCATAATCTCATAGACAGTTTTCATGCTTGGTTCTCAGAACATCATTCATTCTCACAAGCATGTAGCACTTAGCTTTGTTGTTGGACATTATCCAACCATCAAACTTGTCCCTAACATTCTTAGGAGTATTGGCAGCGGGCTCCTCAGGACATTTCCCAGTAAGAACAACTTGTAAGTCTCACATATTAACATCAAATTTAAATTCAACTTCCATCCTATGAAGTTATCACCCTTAAGTTTTTTAAGCGCGAGTAAATGAGTAATAGGGTTGCCCATGATAGACATAATAATAATTGAAAAATAAAATATACATAATTCAATATAATTGAAATAATATCAATAAATTTAGAAAGTAAAGGTGATGGATGAATACAACATATCAAACATATAAAATTAAAATTTACTAATCCACGATAAGACAACCTTACAATTAATGTGCCGCCTTAGGGTTGGTCAGATTAATTTTAAACTATCTATGAGACATTCTCATCCTTATTGATTAAAACTCAAAATATCACATATTTTCTCTTTTAACAATAAGGTATCGCTAATTTGGTCAAGTCACAATTATCCACTCAAAGCTTACTTGTGATTTTGTGAGTGTAACCCATTATTTCAGATACCATGACTTGATTTAGAATATGCCACCTTAGGGTCGGTCAAGTCTAAATTACATCACTTAGTCATATCTTCTTAAGAAGTTCAACATTGATGTTGATACAGTTCGAAACCTTCCTTAGGGGGATGAAAATAAAGTCATCTCACATTATTGTACTAATAATGGAGACCATATGTTACAATGACATGCCAACCTTATTTCACTCACTATTTTATAATTCATATATTTTTATTTAATTAATCAATTAATTCTAAATCATTTACTAGTTAAAATACCCTACGAATGAAAAAATAATTATTAATTCAATCTTATTAGTCTAAGTTCATTTAACCTTCTAAAGAGCCTAAGTCAAAATTAGGTGACCTTAGAAAAACTAATTAATTACATTCATCAAACTTTAATAAAACTTTTTTACTAAAGTTGGTTATCTTAAAGGTTATTAAAGCCTTTAGAATGGTGTGATTATCAAGTTTAATTATTTAAAACTCACCAGTTTAGATGCAATTGATTTACCAAAGTAATTCATATAAACATATTATGAGAGTCCTAATCAATCAAGTTTTTACTAATAAGATGCATGAATAAATAAAACTGTGTGGGGTTTCATGTATGACATGTGATGGACTAATGCATGTTTATGTTATCAATCAAATCAATAAATATTTATTTAAGTAAATACAATAAATGAATGATGATCTGAGGGACTATTGAATATTTCTAAATTACAACTTTGAAAAGCAGAAATAAATACAACGAGGACTATAAGAATATATATTTCCAAAATAGCTCATTCTTCACCAGAGGTCCATCTTCATAATCTTTAAGCTTTGATCATGCATGCATTAATTAAATACACTTTTAACTAGGATAAACTATTTTTCCTAATTAAATAATCCCATTAATTATCTTCTAAAATTAATTGAATTTGATTAGTCAAAAACTAATTTGATGACTCATCAATTTTGGGTAAAACCCAATCAATTGATTAATTTTAATTTTTAAAAATTTAAAATAAATAACTGTACTTTTAAAATTTCAAAATTTAAAAGATAAATTATAGGATTAGGGTTTTCGTGGAATTCTTATTTCCTATTTTTTTTCCTCGTTCGTCTCGTGCGTTCTTCGTCTTCTCGCTTACGAAATTTTTACATCATGATATTCAAAATAATAAAAAAAATAAGTTCCTACGCCCCAACTAGCTTACACAAGATCTAAAGAAAAACAAAGAACAAAGACTAACTCAAAAGTCACCATACAATTGATGATTCATCATCACGCATGCATTCAAAAAACATAACCATCCATTGATTCATACATATCAACATATATAATGAATAATGCAAGAAACCCACACATCATTTAATGTATACACATATAAAGATCATTCTAATATCAATTGTTGGAATGCATGGCGACACGCGGTGGTATTTTAAAAAAATTATAAAACGATAAACGATCGCATCATCGCATATCCCAAAAGTGAAAACTTTTTACTTGAAAAATACTTTTTTTTCAATTGGATCCATTATATATCTATACCTTAAATCTAAGAGATACAAATATATATTTATAGCTCTTGTAGTCTATCAAGCGTTCTTACAAGCAAAGAACTTGTAATCTCATGAACAATAGACTGCGAGACCACACCAAAATCTTCTAAGCCAATCCTCAAACATACTAGGATGTGTGAGGGCACGTAGAATAATTCAAAGACACTTTTCTATCTCTAGATGTACTCAACACATGAGATCTAGAGATTTTGGAGAAGAACTATTGTGACAAAACTCTGAGAGAATTAGAGGAAAACTCACAAAAATTTTTGATTAACTTTTAATCACACAATTTCACACTGATTGCAGTTGCAGCAATAAGGCCAATAGAATAATATCAATTTATATCTTATAGGTCAAGGCTCATCAGATTTTTTAAGGATTTACACAAACTAATAAATTAATTATAAATGTATCTTGTAGTGGGACCGACTGTAATTGAGCAATATTGAAGTGCCACACGGCACTACAGTGTGTCGTGAAGAACAACAGTGCCTCACAACATTGATGACTCACTGCAGTGCCACACGACATTGCAGTGTGTCATGAACAGCAACAGTGCCTCACAACATTGATGACTCACGGCACCACTGTAGCGTCGTGAGGCACAACATGGTGCCACGTGTCCACTATAGTGCCACCTGACATTACAGTAGTCCATGTGAGTGTCTAATTCAAAATCAGTGATTGACATGTGGCAGTCTAAAATTGCCATATGTCAATTTTCTAAATTTATTATTTATTTTAATCAAATATATATCTAGATATCGGATAATTCAAAATTAACGTATCTGATCTCCCGATCAATTATATTATCTATTAACTTAAGAGATTAGATAAAATTAAATAAAATCATTATCTCATAATGATTTAATATTATTTAATTTTATAACTAAATATTCTGCCTCACTTATTGATCAACACAAAATTAATCGATAAAATTATTTAATTGTAACTTCCAAAAATTACATAAATAACTTAATTGATTAATTACATATAATTGTCTCATAAATATATATTTGCCCTAGAAATTTAATTCCTGCTGCAAGTTAGTCCTTTTCTCATCTCCTGAAATATTTACACCCTAGATTGTGTAGTACAGAGGTGACTTTGAGACCATAGACTATTAATTCTAATCCCTAATAAACTAGATTATTAATTAAACTTTTTAATTAAATAATCTTATTTACTAATTTCATTATTATTCACTATAAATATGGAATTGCACTATTAGTAATTACAAAATATATTTACAGAGTACTCTCGTGTAGTCCATTGATATAATCACTTCATGTAGTTCTGTCCTCCAATTATTGGTTTGAAAATTAGATCTCATCAAAATTACCATTTTACCCTTGTACTCTTTGAACTTTTCAAAGGTTTCATGCTTTTGGCACATTAGATAAATATTTCTAAAATGTGAGTAGTCATCAGTGAAGATTACAAAATGTTCATAACCTACTCTTACTTGGATATTGAATGGTCCACGTACATCACTATATACGAGTTCGAGGCATTGGGTGACTCTTTCACCATTTGCTGAAAAGGGTCTCTTGGTCATTTTACCTCCTATACAGGATTCACATGTGGATAGTGATTTCACACTTAAAGTTTGCAATGGACCATCCTTTGTAAGTCTTTTATTCCTATATAGGCTAATGTGACCAAGATGTAAGTGCCGCAAGTAGGTTAGATCGATTGAGTCAGACTTCAACCTTTTACTATCCCTTTGTAAATTAGTATGTATTTCAGTGTGACATTTCATTGGAACTTTTAGTTTTACATAGAATAAGTTGTTTATCATGCGTGCACTCGTAGTTATGCATTCATTTCTAAAATACCAATATCATTTTATATGAAATCCAAATAAAATCCTTGCTAAATTAAACTAGCTACTAAAATAAGATTTTTCCAAAAAACCAGAATATAATAAGCAACACGTAAAACCAATTAAATATTCTCAAATAATAATTTAATAGTTTCAACTGATATTGCCGATACTAGTGCTCCGTTTCCCTAACGAAAGCTGAACTTGCCCTTGTTAAGCCTTCTGCATTCCCTTAACCCCTGTAGGAAACAACAAATGTGGTTAATGGCTGTAAAGTCTATAATCTACGAAAAAGTAGAGTCACCCACATGACAGGCTTTGGTAAGAAGGAATGTACCATTGGATTTCAACTCTTTGAGATAATCCGGACAGTTGCGTTTCCAATGACCAGTGACTCTGCAATGATGATGTCTTTTGACTTGTCCACTTTTGCAAGGCCTTAACATTCACAGCTTTCGAGTTCACCTTCATATATTTCTTCGTACCTCTCTTTTGTTTCCTTTTAGCACCAAAGGTGGAAGGCTTACTTTCAGTAAAGTTTATCTCTCCATTCTTCCTCTTGCCCTTCAGAAATAGGGTCTCAGTAGCTTACAACTCCTTTATAAGTTCTGAAAAAGAGTAGCTCAACTTATTCATCCAATAATTAGGTTTGAAGTTCTCAAAAGTGTCTGGCAGGGTCTTGAGGATCATATAAACTTGAGTCTCACGATCTACCTTAGATTCCATGATCTCCATCTCATTTAGATAACTAATGATCAGCATCATATTTTCTCTAACAAGAGTATCAGGTTTCACCAGCAGTTCACGAAGTTTCGCACAATAGCTTGCTTGGCTTGACGACCCTAATCCTCAAACATTTTGGTGATTTTCAATATCATATTAGCGGCAGTTGCCATGTCCTGGTGTTATTGTTGCAACACATTGCTAACTGATGCCAAGATGTAACACCTGGTGATCTCATCAGAACACGCCGAAGAAGCATAGACATCCTTTTCTTGTCGAGTCGATTCAATAATAGGGTCAAGGGGACAAGAGGTGTTGTGCACGAACTTGTACTTTTCTACCGTCAGCACGATATCAAGATTACGTTTCCAATCCACATAAATTTCACCAGTGAGTTTGTTTGCATTCAAGATTGTTGAGAGTAGGGACAATGACATGATTATCGAAAAGAATAAATAAAATAGTGTAGATAAATACTTAGTCATTTAGGAAAGTATGATGTATGATGCAAATACTTAAATATTTAAAAATATGATATAAACATATTTATTCCATAATGTTACGACCAACAACGGTACCTCATCTCATCTAAGGACAACGTTCGAGCTACCTCCTACCACATCGAGGCTCTTTTCGTTTGGTTAACGCTTCTCAAGATGACATTACATCTAGCTCACCCAATCACTAATGGTTTTGCTCACCTTAGCCCCATTGACTAGCTCCTATGAGAGATTCTAATGTGCTCCGGTCTAACTGTTTAACCAACGCATCAGCTTTAAAGGTAGCTATGAACTAACCATCCGTCTAGGGACGGTCTTGCCACCACTTTTTGTACAAGCCTTAGCTTCTCAAGCAATTAGATGACTCAAAGCGGCATGATTCTCAAGTTTCTCTCACTGAAGAGAGGACCGCTAGAGTGGTTCTAAACCATTCCTCGTGTCACGATCAACTTTACATTGAGGACCTTGGGAACGTTTTAACGTAAACGACCATCCCACATAGTTTTTGAAAAATTAGATTTTTCTTTGCTTTTTCAATAATCATAACTCTTTATAAATTTGAAAAGCAAGTTTTTAAAATTATACGATTTTATAAAATTTTAAATCATAATTTTAAATTTATAACTTTTATAAAATTCACATTTTATTTAAAATGATAACTCATTATAAATTTAAACAACAATGTTGCATGTACATGCTACATCGAAATTTGATAATTGCATAATCCCTATTTTTATATGACATGTTATATGAGGATGCGGGATTAATAATAAATAATATATTTAAAATTAACCTCTCTATGACTCATTTCTAATTACAACCCATAAAAAGAAAAATAATTGAATTACAATAATTTAAATGCTAGTCTTCATAGCCTATGTAATTATCTCCTCATAATCATCAAGTTTTGATAAAAAATCTTTTAGTTAATAAAACTAGTTTTCTAATTAAATAATATCATTAAATATTCTTTCTAAATTAATTATATTTGATTAGTCAAAAAAAGAAAAATTTAGTCACTTATCAAACTTAGGTCAAACCCAATCAATTAATTAAATTTTAATTTTCAAAAAATTAAAAAATTGATAATTATCCTTTTAAAATTTAAAATTTAAAAGACAAAATATAGAATTAGGGTTTCGTGAAGTATCACAAAGATAGGGCAACACGGTATCAGGGCATCTGAGCCATGTTCCCTAGCAATCACAAGGATTATCGTCAGCGGTGGTAGTGGGACAGTCCCACCGCCGCCGCCAGCTGCCCGGCCCCCACCGCCGGCGGCTGACATGGACAGCTCAACAGCGAGAATCGTGGTGGTAAGTGGTGGATGACACGCTGTGAGATGGAGCGAACTGGGTGGCTCGTGACGGCAGACGGCACGGGCGTGGAGCGGACGATGGACCTCAGGGTGCGTGCAGCTTCTCAGGGTTCATGGGACGATATGATCAGAACGCCTTCGCGATGGATTTACATGAATTTAACGATACAACTCTTGCAAAATTAAATTACACAAAATCATGTCACAATTGCGGCATACATCAATTCTAAAATTGAATAAAAAATACTCAGAGTCAATCGATCGAGATCCATTCATAAAATACATTCAAACATGCTTAGAATCTACCATACAAAAATTATATGCTAATATCATCATATTCATCCATACATATGTTTAGATTTATAATATGCATATTCAAAAATCAACGGCTCTCATACCAATTGTTGGATCGAGTTTTAGATTTTGAAGAAAAATTAATGAACCGCGAATGGTTCATGGGCGATATATTAATTTCATACACACGTTTAATCTAATTAAACATAAAACTAAATAATGAACATGCATAATCATATAAACGTATCGAGAAGAGCTCGAAACAATTCAATTAATGGAGAATTTCTGATTTGGCGGGATCTAATTTCTATCTCTCGTTCTTCGTTCTTCGTAGAAGTAGTAATTGATCTTCACAACAACAATCACTCGTTTGAGTCAGAAGTAACTCTCTCAAAGATTTTTGTAGAAGTTGAGTGTGGGCTCTAAAAACATCAATTGAAAGAGAAGACAAAATTTTCTCTTCCCCTACTGTGAAGAAATCAACGGCAACTTTGTGTTCTTCAAGAGAGAGACATCTCTTTCTTCTCTAATTAACACACTGAAAGATAGGGTTAGCGATAGGGATAGGGTGAGAGATAGTGATAATGATGAAATCACTTATATGATAATTACAAAATTTTCACATATATCCCTGTATATTAAATTGCCAAAAATTATCTCCTCTCAATGTACTGTCATGTGCGATTTTTACATCTTCCATAAAGCTAAAATAGTGTCCAGATTCATCAGTCCAAATTGATGAATTAAATTGACCCTATCAATTAATTAATTAATTTTTTTATTTACTAATTATCCAATAATTGAAAAAAAAAAAATTTGAACATTAATTTTTCTCTTCACTAATTTAGTGGTGACACCCATCTTATATGTATTTGGGAAGTGTACCTTGGTCCAAAACACATTTTTTATCCAACTGTCGTTGTTTCTCAATCATGTCCTTATGAGCTACTCCTGAAACCGAATGGACTCACATGAATAAGGCTATGAGATTCAAATACCCGACTAATTTATCTTCATAAATTTCTGACATAATTAATCTGGACAACATACGACTCCACTATAAATCTGGTGTAAATAAACATTTTCATTTCACGGTCCATGAAATATTTTATGATATTACCCTTCGTGAACATCAGTAACAAGAGTGAGATGTAAAATTACTGTTTTACACCTATAATTATTATTTCCTTAACTTCTTTATTGATTCTGAATAGAAAAGACATATCAGTAAAGTATCTCATACATATCATCATATTTCATTCAATGACTCATGTCATTGAGTACCAAGCCCGGTTTATTTATTCACACACTCGTCAATATAGCATAAGTTGATATTGTTGCTATTGCAATCTCGCCACGAATTTCATATTTGTGAATCACATAATTCCATCATAACTGAATCACGATCCCACAAACCGAGATATTGTCTGATAATTTGAACTCACTCATTTGACATATCAAAGATCGCACGTAATGATGTCAACTTTCATATTCACCTTGGGATTAAAGTAATTACAAAAATACTCTTAAGGTGTAACAATTAGATTCAGAGCTAGATAAATAGTTTTGCTCTAAACTAATTAGTTACTGGTTTATTCAATATGTTTTATAACATGTCTAAGTCAACCGTAGAGTCTCGATTCTCATGCTCCAAGACCAGTATCTTTTTGGTCAACCTAACAGTCATAATTGAATTTGATTGCACATTCGATCCTAAGACTGTCAAAAAAATTCTGAACTATCTCAAAAGAGTTCGTCTCGAAGACCGCTCAACCTTTACTCTTCTTACATTGACAATAGTTCCAGCACTTAAGTCAGTTACAAACACACTTTAATTAAAGAAAACTCTCATTTGTTCAGAAAATTCAGTAATACATAAATGTCAAAGAAATAAATGTTTACTCATAAATAGTTATTACATATTACTTTATCTTAATGATTCTACGTGGCTTGCATTTGTGATATTATCTCCTTGTTTAATTATGTCTCAAGACATTTAGCTCGGAACAACAATATTTAGTTTGTCGTCCACTAGAAATTTACTCATTGCATAATCCACTGGTTTAATTACTTTTGAGGACTCGCTTATTCTATTAGGTCGTTCGTGTTTCCTTTTGTTGTGATCTCTTGTTGGTTGGGCCAATTGAATCAGTCTGATTTTTGCTGTTAACTCGTGCTAAGGTGTATTCAATGCCTCACCACTTACTATATTGAGCTTGGTGAACCAATCCCTTTACAATCCTTTACAATTCCTTAATGGTGGGTCACTTGGCTCACACCTAGATATCAGAATGATCTTTGCTTCTATAGTCCTCTCACTGAGCTGGACCTCCATTTCAGTCACGATGCTCTTTGTAAGTAGGGATCGACCCCGTTAGTTTGGAGCTAGACCAACTAATTCTCTAGGGTTTTAGTTCTTGGTTTGTCTCTGGTGCGTTGTTTGTACCTTGATCTTAGCTGAAAATCCGATCGATGTATGGTTCAGCTATATGAGACTCGAATCCTCATGAGGAAAATCATTATTCAAACCATTGTGCTTTCTATATCTTGGGTCATGAAAGGCCCAAATGAATTTGGATCCCTCTACAGTTTCGATAAAAAAGATTTAAGAGATTTGCTAGCATCAGACTACCACCTGTAGACCTCTAATTATTGAAGGGTAAAAATCATGAATTTTAGCCGTGTAACACCTCTATGTAGTGAAGTACTTCTATGTTGATCGTTTATTGGGGAAAAGAAAAAGGGTATAATGTGGAGAAAACTATCATGTGCATGTCACTTAATGATTTTTACGTTCAATTTATACAAAAACTAACGGAAGGGGTGAATTTTTTTAAGTGACAATGATGATGGAGTTTTAGAGAAGATTTTTAGGAGTCGTTTGGTATGGTTTAAATAAGAATACTGAGAAAGTTAAGTGTATAGATAATTTAAATGATAAAGTTATATGACAATGTTTTGAGATGACAATGTTTGGTAACATATGATTAGGTTAAAAAGTTAGTGAGAAAGTGAGATTATCTTGTTTGGTATAACTGAAGTAGGTAAAGTTGTTGGAAAAGTTAATATTACATAAAGAATTTAAGAATACTTAAATTATTGACTAAATATATTTTTCCAAAACTCTAATCCAATAAAATGTATATTTTATTATACGCATTAGGAAATTAACTATTTTATTAACGCTCCCAATAAAATCAAATTCACTACTTTTCTTTTACTATGTTAGAAGGTAAAATAATTTTTTCCATACAACGTACAAATTTTTTTTTCCAGAAAATTACATATTTGGCCACTAAAATTATACCAAGTTTTTACGTGGCCATTATAGTTCAAAAATTTCAATTTCATCATCAATGTTTACACATTGTATCCATGTTGTTATTTCGTCAATCACCGTTAATATTTTTAACATATCTGTTGACGTCGCATGTTATTTACGTATCAAATGTAAAATATATTTTGATAAAGTAGATTTTAGTGGGATGAGTTTTTTCTAACTATAATGACTACATTAAAACTTGATATAAACTATACCGGCCAAATGTCTGATTTTTTTTCATTTTTTAAACAAACATATAAATGAATTAAATAGAAGATTGTTCAAAATTTACTTTAAAAAATGCATGTAGATCATTTTCTACGATATTACCTTGTTAATTTCATATTTTGTAAGGAAACGCTCAACATATATAACTTTTTCTTAATTAACTAACTATTAAGTTTGAAGATTTTTTAAGATTATGAATATTTATTTTTAATCATTTAAACTTTATATTATACATATATGAAGATTTTATGTATATTCTTGAATTTTCTAAACATAATATTTAATATCATACATTCTAATTAACGTGTATATATCTTAATCTCATCGGACGAGCTGCAAGACGGATTTGTGGTACGACTCTTTTAGGATGGGATCATGTGGGATAAAAATATAACATGTTTAAAATATAAAGTTCTAATCATGACGCGAACTGATTTGAGACATGAAAAAATCTCGTCTGTACCATAACGAGATGAGGCGAGATTCCGGGATTAAGATTATTGACCCTTAGGTGTTGCTTTGGTCATGCAGAAAATAAAATACGAAAATCAAGTAGGGAGAAATGCAAACAAATAATGATGTTTTTATGGGAATTTGAGAAATAAAAGATATTTTAGAAAATGCGTAGATGGGTTGATAAGATAATTAAGTGAATTGATAAAGTTATTTTGTAAAATAGTTTTTTTGTGAAAAAGGGGTAGGGAAAATAATGTGTGATTACTATTTAACAAGGTTAAATAATTTTACTATACCAAATGAGAATACTTGAAACAAACGTAAAAAAATATTAAAAAATAAGTTACCATATATTTTACCACGCACATAACTCAAAACAAGCGCCCCCTCAATTTAAGGGGGTCTTCATGATACTGCGGAAAAGTTGAGTGGGCGATGCATTTGATAGTTCTCTAAATAACAGAGTAATTCTTTTAGTATTTGATCTTCCATAATTGAAACGAACATATGCATAGTACTTTATAGATGGTTTGTAGTACTGATATGAAATCAGGAAAATTTTACAACGCCGGGGTTTTTCCCGATACTGACAAATTTTTTTTGTGGTTCATCAAATACGTATTAGGATTTACTAAATATGTACTAGGGGTTCATCAAATGCGTACTAGGGGTTCACCAAATATTTACTGTAGTACACCAAATACGTACAAATTAATAAATCTTATAGGGGGTTCACCAAATATGTACTGGTGTTCACCAAATATGTATAGAGGTTCACCAAATACTTAATGTGATTCACCAAATACATATAAATTAATAAATCTTGGAGGGGTTCATCAAAATTGTAGTGGGGTTCATCAAATACGTAATGAGGTTCACCAAATATGTATAAATTATTAATTATTAGAGGAGTTCATCAAATATGTAGTGGAGTTCAGCTAATACGTAATGAGATTCACCAAATACATATAAATTAAAAATTTTTGAAGGGGTTCACCAAATATGTACTAAGGTTTACCAAATACATAATGAGGTAATCAAATATATAATGTGGTTCACCAAATACGTATAAATTAATCATTCTTGAAGGGGTTCATCAAATATGTATTAGGGTTCAAAAAATACATACAAAGTAATTTTGTTGAACCTCTCCAAAAACTATTAATTTTGTACGTATTTGGTGAATCCTACTACGTAATGGTGAACCCCAATACATATTTGATCAACCCCTCCAAGAATTATTAATTTGTACATATTTAGTGAACTCCAATACATATTTGGTGAACCCCAGTACGTATTTGGTGCACTCCAATACATTTTTGGCGAACCTCTAAAAAAAGAATTTTTAATTTTTGGTGAACCCCTCAAGACTCCCTTTGTTCCCACTACAAACTTGTCATTTTACATTAATATGTATTTGTAATTTTTGTTGAACCCCACAAAATTTATCGTTTTACACAATATTATGCCTTACATATATCGATTCATATGTCACAATTAATATGTATATCGCACGATCATATATGGATGATTCAAATTTATGAAATATGTTGTTGTACTTTTGTGACAAGTATTAAAAGAGACGGATTTTCACCATGAATCATTATAGGTCTTGATGTAGTCGGTTAATCTTATTTATTGGTTTGACGAACACGTATAACCTCCAATGTTAGTTTAACCTTTAATTTTATAATTATTACCCCATAAAAATGTATCCTTGATTATGTTGTCGTGATTTTATGATAAATATCGAGTAAAATATTATTTTACTATTTAACGAACATGTATAACCCTTAAGGTTGGAGGTGAACACGTTTAGAAGACTCTTCTCTAACTGCAAACATTCATCAAATTAAAAAAAAAATATTCCCCATATTTGTATATTGCATCTAGGCAAAACGCCATCACCACTTGGCAAAACGTCATCACCATATGGCGAAACACCATCACCACATGGAGAAACACCATGTGTTGATGGAGTTTCGAGCATGCTGATGACTTTTGGGCTCCCAAGTTTCATTTTTTGTTATACACTATATCGGCGGTTTCTCTAACCTATACCGACGATATTCTAACCTATAAAGGTGGTCTTTATAGCCTATACCCATGGTTTATGCCTATACACCGACGGTTTTTAGTGACTTTTCCAATTTTTGGTGGTTTTGTTATTTTTTGATAGTTTTGCATCAATACAATGTTTTTTCGGACCTTTTTACAGCGGTTTTTCAACAATTTCGATTTTCTAAAATTGATCTGTGTATACTCGATGAATCGCAAACAAAGTTATCAAGATTCTTGATTTTTCTATGCGAACATTAAGTACCCTCACTTATATTTTAAATTAGATTTGAATTAAGTAATTATTGTTAAAATAATGAACACTTATTCATAAACGCCTAAGAACATATTCTTGATTATATTGTTGTGATTTTATTGGATTAAGTAAAGATTCTTGAAGCAATTGAACACTTATTCATAAACTCGTTAAAAGTTGTCATTGATAATGTTGTTGTGCTTTTGTGACAAGTATCGAGCGAGACGCATTTTCACCATATATAATTATAGGTTGTGATGTTATGGTGGCTGGTAATTCCTATTTATTAGTTCTATATACCTACTTGTTTTGTCGCTTAATCATATTTTTATGCACTTAGACATTTTCACGTACATAGCAATTTTCATTCACTTAGTAATTTTTTTTAACTCTTTGCCACTTTTATGTACATTTTTTGTCACTTAGTCGTACACTTGATCATTTTTAAACACTTAACCGTTATACACTTAACCAATTTAACCATTTTCATACACTTAACCATTTTCAAAAAATTTACGTTTTAATTTATAAGCATATAAATATATTTTGTTAAATCTAAGCAAAACGCCACTATGAGTGGCGTTTGGGATCCAAAATAGACTAGTTGGACCCTAAACGCCATTCATGAATGGCGACTCGCCATTATAGAAACTAAAACCGCCGGTATAGACACTAAAACCACCATTATTTGACACGAAAACTACTGTTATTGACCCAAAAACTGCCGGTATAGTCATTAAAACCGCCGACATAGACATTAAAACCGCCACAATAGACATTAAAATTGGAAATATTGGAAAAATTGCAAGAAACCGCCAGAATAGGGGCAAAAACCCCCCGGTATAGGGGTAAAACTGCCGGTATAGGTTACAAAAACTACTGCTATAGATTAGAAAACCGCCGGTATAGGTTAGAGAAACTGTCGGTTTAGTGTATCATAAAAATATGGTGTTTGGAAGCTCAAACGCCATGATCAGTAGGCTCTAAACGCCATTAACACATGACATTTCGCCATGTGGTGATGGTGTATCGCCTAGATGCAATATACAAATATGAGAAATATGTATTTTTTTAAAATTTGGTGAATGTTTGCATTTAGAGAACGAGTCTTCTAAATGTGTTCACCTCTAACCTTAGGGAGTTATACATGTTCGTTAAATAATGAAAAATTATTTTACTCAATATTTATCATAAAATCACGATAACATAATCAAAGATCTGTTCTTATGGAGTAATAATTATAAAATAAAAGGTTAAACTAACCTTGGAGGTTATATGTGTTCGTCAAATCAATAAATAAGATTTACTGACTACATCACGACCTATAATTATGCATGGTAAAAATCCGTCTCTTTTAATACTTATCACAAAAGTATAACAACATATTTTATAAATTTGAATAATCCATATACGATCGTGTGACATATGAATCGATAAATATAAAACATAATAGTATGTAATATGATAAATTTTGTGGGGTTCACAAAAAGTTACAAATACATATTAATGTAAAATGACAAATTCATAGTGGGGTATAAACGGAATCTTGAGGGGTTTACTAAAAATTAAAAATTCTTTTTTTGAAGAGGTTCACAAAAATGTATTGGGATTCACTAAATATATACTGAGATTCACTAAATATGTATCGAGATTCACCAAGTACGTACAAATTAATAATTCTTGGAGGGGTTCACCAAAAATGTATTGAGGTTCACCAAATACATAGTGTGGTTAATCAAATACGTACAAAATTAATAATTCTTGGAGGGATTCACCAAAAAAAGGTCTTTGTATGTATTTGGTGAACCCTAGTACGCAATTAGTGAACCCCTCTAAAAATTATTAATTTATACGTATTTGGTGAACCCCATTGCGTATTTGATGAACCTCACTATATATTTAATGAAATCCTAGTAGATATTTGATGAACCCTAGTACGTATTTGATGAAAAAAATTACTGGCATCAGTATTGGGGAAAAACCTGGCATTGGAGTGTGACCCATGAAATCAATATTCAATCATTTCTGACTGAGTTTGGTAGAGGTAGCCAGCAAAAGGAAATACATTTTTCTTGGGAATCTTGGTCATATCCCATTTACGGGTAAATGGGTAATGAAAGGCTAAGATGTGAGTTTTGAATTGGAGTTTGGATCCTCTCCTGTTTTGAGGATTATGTTGTATCTGGGCTTTCCGTTTAGGCAACGGACTTCTCAAATTTAACTACGGGAATCAAAAAAAGAAAAAAAATCATAAAATTATCAGAAAAAAAAAATTTAAGCCGTCTATTTTTAGATCGGAACACCACCTTGAAAGGTGATATATTCCCTTAGAATTGTGAGATAATAAAATAATTAATTACCTACTTATTGTCCATATTCACAACTACCTCCCCAAGGTAACACGTTAAGGGAATTAAATAAATAATAATTCATAGATCAAAAGGTCAGCGCACACTGACTTCTTTGTAGAATAATTATAGTACCTTCAAATTTTGGCTACTCTTTCAACTCTCCAATGGCTTCTCGTTCAGCAGCACCATCATCAGCTTCCCTTTCGTTTTCTCCTTCTCTTCATCATCGTCGAAAGTTGTACGATGTTTTCTTGAGCTTCAGAGGTCAAACTCGTACTAATTTCACTAGTCATCTTTACGAGGCTCTGAAGAGGCATGGAATAAAGACCTTCAAGGACGACATCGAACTTGAGAGAGGAAAATCTCTGGATCACGAATTGCCAACTGCAATTGAAGAAGCAAGGTGTTCAATCATTGTTCTTTCATCAGATTACGCTTCTTCCAAATGGTGTTTAATTGAGTTGGCCAAAATTGTTGATTGCATGATTTCCATTCATCAAATAGTTCTTCCAGTGTTCTACCATGTTGATCCCTCTCATGTACGCATTCAATCGGAGGTTTTTAAGGAGATTTTCTCTATTTACGACAAAACTTCCAAGGAAGCCAATAATTGGAGGACAGCTATGTCCGTAGTCGGCAAGCTCAGTGGATGGCACGTAAAGGATGATTACAGGTACATCAATTTAACTTCTCACGATATTTTACTGTTTGGTTCAACATTCGGATAATCTGTTTTCTCTGTTCTAATTCTCTTCTTATAGTCAACCTGTTAATTTTCCGCCTTTTCTGTCTAGGTAACACATCTTTAACCTTTTTGTATCCACATTCTATATCAAACTATTCTCTGCTTATGCCCATCAAAAGAAAAAGAAAAGCAGTCACTCTTGTAGTTATCAATAACTTTTATATTTTAAACAGGTCTGAATCTGATATTGTCAAAGAAATTGTCGACAGAGTATTTAATGATTTGCGTCCTAAATTGTCAACTTCTGATTTGAATTTAGTTGGAATTGATTCTCGACTACACGAAATAAATAAGCTTTTAGGAAGTGGGTTGGATGATGTACGGTTTATTGGTATATGGGGTTTGGGAGGGATAGGAAAGACAACACTCGCTGAAGCTGTTTATTATAGTCTTCGTCGTGAGTTTGATGGAAGCTGTTTCCTCAGCAATATTAGAGAAGACGCCATTATCTCATTGCAAACTCAACTTCTTTCTGAGGTCTTCCAAAAGAATGATGTTCAAGTACGGAACAAAAATGATGGAGCTGCATTAATAAGGAGCAGGTTATGTAATTTAAAGGTCTTACTTGTTCTTGATGACGTTGACCATGAAAGTCAATTGGACTATTTGGCTCAAAATCTTACCTGGTTCGGGCCAGGAAGCAGAGTCATTGTTACAGCTAGAGATGAACATTTACTAAATGCACATGGTGTTGACTATATTTATGAGATGAAGTTACTTGATCACGAGGAAGCCCTCCAACTTTTCTGTAAACATGCCTTTAAAGCAGACTATCCGCAGAAAGATTATTTGGATCTTTCCAACCAATTTGTTGAATATTCTGGACGCCTTCCATTGGCTCTTAAAGTGCTTGGACGTTTCTTAAAGGGCAGGCGTGTCGATTCATGGGAAGATGAATTGCAGCAAGTAAAGAACGAAAACAAAAAAGAGATTCATGACGTATTAAAAAGAAGCTATGATGGACTAGAACTGACACACCAACAAATATTTTTAGATATTGCGTGTTTTTTTAAGGGGATGAACAAAAATAGAGTCATTGAAATATTTAAGGCTTGTGACTTTTACCCTGTTATTGGATTGGATGTTCTGAATGAAAGATGTTTCATTACTGAATCAAATAACAAGATATGGATGCATGCTTTAGTTCAACAATTTGGTCGAGAAATTGTCCGCAGAATGTCACCAGATGAACCCTGCAAACGCAGCAGGCTTTGGTGTCGTGAAGACGTCAATAGCGCTTTGAGCGAAAATCAGGTAACCTTAGTTAATGTGGACACTATATGCTTAACTTCTAGTTTTATGTGTCTACTATTTTTTTGTGTGCTAGAAAACACAAGCTATTGAAGGCATTGTCCTCGACTTCAATGATCAAGGAGAGTTATATGTTGATGGTAAATCACTTTCTAAGATGTCCAAGATTAGACTGTTGGAGATTAACAATGTGGTCCTTTCTGGAGATCTTGAAAGTA
Organism: Datisca glomerata; assembly: GCA_003255025.1. Classification (NCBI taxonomy): domain Eukaryota; kingdom Viridiplantae; phylum Streptophyta; class Magnoliopsida; order Cucurbitales; family Datiscaceae; genus Datisca; species Datisca glomerata. Next base: position 843,542 of record QANY01004038.1, on the reverse strand, counting down.
TCCCAGTGAACAATTTACGTCTTCTAAACTGGCATGGATATCCTTTAGAGCATTTGCCATCTCGATTTCAGGCACAAAAACTCTTTGAACTTCACATGCATTCTAGCTGCATTAAAGAACTTTGGGAAGGAACAAAGGTACTGGATAGGGTGAACTTTTTTCTTATGTTCTAATCGTTTTTGCAAATGGGTAAAACACTAATACTCATGGGAGGAACTGTTTCTTTTTCTTCACAGAAGTTGGATAAGTTAAAAGTTATTGATCTTTGTGACTCGAAGAACCTATCAAAGACCCCAAATTTGGAAGGTGTTCCAAATCTTGAAGTGTTGGTTTTATATGGTTGTATAAGACTATCATTTCTTCACCCCTCCACCAAGTCTCTCAAAAAGCTTCTTTTCTTGAATCTGAAAGATTGCAAATCTCTTGTAAGTTTCACGTTTGATATTAGCTGGGAATCTCTTACTACATTCATTCTTTCTGGCTGTTCAAATCTTGTAAAGTTTCCACACATTGTTGGAAATATGGAGCACTTGTTGGAACTTCACTTAGATGGGACAGCTATTGAAGAGTTGCATTCATCTGTTGGATGTCTAAATGGCTTGGTTTCGTTGAACCTAAGAGATTGCAAAAGGCTCCGTCGTCTTCCTGACGCCATCTGTAACTTGGTTTCTCTTCGAACTCTCATTTTATATGGCTGCTCGAAACTTGATAATATCCCACAGAGCTTAGGAAATCTGGAATGCTTAGAGCTGCTTGACTTGAGTAAAACTTCTGTAACCCATGCACCTTCCTCTATTCAACATTTGAACAAGCTTCAAACATTCCGCTGTAAAGGCCAATCCCGTAGGTTTTGCCACTCATTGTTCCCCCCTCCAATTTTTCCAAGACAAAATCCCCAACACACCATTGGTTTTAAATTAACCACTTACTTTCTTGGTTATAGATCTATAAGAGACCTAGATCTAAGTGATTGTAACTTAGTGGATGGAGACATTCCCAAGGATCTTGGATGCTTTTCCTCGTTGGAAGTTCTAGATTTAAGTGGAAACCATTTTGTGACCATAACAGAAAGCATTTGTCAGCTTACTAATCTGAAAAAGCTACTTTTGATCGGTTGCATTAAGCTTCAACGGTTGCCAAAACTACCACCATGCTTAGGTGTTGTAGAGGCACGGGATTGTATTTCACTGAAAGACTATTATAACAAAGAAGTACGATTTCCCTCAAGTGAAGCAGGATGGACTGTAATTAATTGTCTCATATCTGCTGAGTCTCAAAATTTCAAAGTTGAGGAAATCAAGTTGTCAAGCATTCACAACCGGGTGACACTTCAAAGAAACATTGAGGTCCCTCTCTCTCTTTCTCAATATGTTTGTATTACACTTACATTGCTATTCTGTTGTCTTACGCTTTTGTTTGCAGATGCTTGCTTACCAACGAGAAGAATTTGGTCTGGCTATCAGGAATATTGGAGTCTTGGATTGCTTTGACCATCAAACAAATGGATGCTCCATAACTTTCAATTATGATGGTCAAGAATCTTGCAATCAAGATAAAAGGATTGGCATTGTCTTTGCTGCTGCCTATGAACATGAAAATTTGTGTACACCAATTCCTTGCAACTTCTTTGTTGGTATTGAAACCAATGAATTTTCTGACAAATTTACCAAAAATATCCAGCGACATTATGAGTTGCCACCATCAGCTCGACTATGGGTCGTACATATTCCATTTGCGATGCTTCCAGACTGGTTCAGTCGTTGTAGTTCATTTGAGATTTCGCTTACCATTGATAACCCTATAATGAAGATAATAAGATGTGGGGCCACTCTACTATATGAGCGAATTGCTCCAGACTTTCTGGGAAAGTTAATCAATGAGGCTTTTGGAGATCCACCATGCTTTGATTTGTCGATCATAAATCACATGTTGAAATATCCTTCAGAAGGAGGTTTTTATAATAGACCTGGATGGATATCGACATTACGAAGGTTTGAATGAATTCAAAGAAAATGAAAAGATTACAGCCTTTCTATTCGGTTTTCTTCTTTCATCATTTTTCCAAGCTAAACTAATCTATTTATAAATGTAATGGCCTATTTGGGATGCAGGGCAGTTGAACCATTAAAGGTAGGACCAATTGTAGAACCAGATATTGTACCAGATCGTGGTACCACATCCACATCCACATTCACATCGGCTGAAAGCCAATGCTGTGAAAGTGACTCCATTATCATGCTAAGGAGAAATCTCAAGTTCATATTTAGAAGATTTTTTGAGGTACTTCACTCTCTTACTCTCTTCTAATGACCGGTTATGTTGTCACCCATATATATTTATAAATTAAGTTTTTTATATTTGCGCACAGGATCCAAAGCCTCAACGAGGATACTACATTTTTCCTGGAAAAAGAATATCACAGTGGTTCGATCACCAATTTAAGGATAGGAGGGTAACAGTAAAGCTGCCACAAAATTTACATAAAGATAAGAAGTGGATGGGAATCGTAGTATTTGCTGTTTTTAAAATGAGAGAGCATTCTCAAGTATCTCGTTTCTTTAACTATAGAGTTGAATGCAATGAGTTCCCTTTACAACGTTCTAATAACTTTCATATGCCCGAGGATCTCTTCGATGGTTCACATCAACTTTGGGTCTTTTATGAACGATGTACGGGGTACCCATGGCAGATGAATAAGTGGACACATATTTCTTTTTCTTTTCAATGCCAAGCAGATATAGAAGTAGTCTGTAGCGGTCGTCTAGTGTACGAGCAAAATGTAGAAGGACTTGCTCAAGCAATGATTGATAGTGTTTTAGGAAGTCCACATCAAGACTTTCATGATTATTATAACCAAGCTTTTGTGCAAAAATATTTAAGGTTGATCAGATCGGAAAGATATGAACCATCGAAGAAAGTGAGCAGAAAGAAAGTTTGTGCATGTGCCAATCAAAATAATAAGTGCTTACCAGCTGAGAATATCGATCATGGAATTAGTCATCTTTCTCGGCTCAACAAATGCCTTCAAGAGTTCTTTTCAAGATGCATAAATGTCTCTCTCTCTCTCTCTCTTTCTCTCTCTCTCTCTCACATGTTCAATTAATGTCTTTCTTTCTCTTTTGTAGGACCGATACGGGAGTAATTTTGATTTTGTTATTCCTGGGCATAAAATTCCAAGACTGTTTACAAATCAATGCGAAGAGAAGAGAATAGAACTCGATATAACTCCCCGTATGCGTGATGATAGAAATTGGGTGGGGTTTGTTATATGTGCTCTGATTCATGTGAATAGGCCTACTGCTGTCATCAACAATCTGGATCCAAAAAGAATGCACAGACTATTATGCCAATTCATTTTCAATATGGGTCATCTTGATAAACTTTATTCTCGTCCAATCTTTGAAGACAAAGTCTTATGGGTAGATGCACGACGATTTCTATGGTTGTTCTATATACCAAGAAAGACATTTTCTACCCTTATTCGGCACAACAAGAACATTGTTGCTGTACTTGAAACTGATAGCCCCGAATTGGTTATTGGACGTACTGCTCTTCATCAAACACGCAAATTTGATACAGAAGAAATTGACACAATACTCAAGGAGTTCTGTTCAATATCACCATCATCATCATCATCAACAAGTGAGTGATCTACAAGTATTGTCCATCATCTGTGTTTTAGATAGAGTAGACATATGTGCTTATGGTTGATTTTCATAGTTTTCTTTGCATTTGTGATTGATATTTGGAAATTTCTTTTGAAACCGGTACTTGGAAATTGGATGTACTAATTTTTCTAATTATTTGAATGTTTGTTTGGACTGGCAATTTTTTTTTATCAAAATCTGGTTTCGTTGCAAAGAAGAAAAATAAATACAATTACTAGATCTTCTTCTACATCTTACAAACAAATTTTCCTTCTCAATCAAACACAAAATATTAGAAGATAAATTGAAAATGTGTAAACTATTCATAGTCTAGTCATTGTTATATTTTGAAAAGCATTAGCAACTAGATTAAATTTTGTATCCCTCCAACGAACTAACCAACTTGTGTTATAATTGAATATGCGTCCCTTGTCCTCATTTAGCCAAAAAAAAAAATTTAGCCAATAATGCACCCGTCTACCATCTCACATTGCTCTTACGGAATTTCTTCAAAATTAAGGAAACCTACATTATTCTCAAGCTGTATCTGCAACGTGCCAACAACAATCAAGAAAAACAAACTAGGAGGAACAAAGTAGAAGGAAGTTGAAAATGCTAAACAATCAGAAAAACTGATCGATCTTTCAAGAAAATGAAATAAAATGAGGAGTCACAGGAAAAAGAACATAGAATAATTGTTCCAGAGAAGAACGGAGTAGAAAAAATATCAAGAAAATGGAACCGTAAACGAAAAAAAAAAGAAGAAATTTAAAACAGGAGGATAATTAGAATTTTGAAGTGTTTCCAAACGAGAATGTCTAATTAACGCAGGAAAGCAAAACGTAAAGAGAATATCAGAGTAAAGATGACTTGCAGACAGTCAGAACTATGACCAGGAGGGATCCGAGAATGATGATTTTGGAGTAAAGATTTACCTGAGAGTGAAAGTTCCCATACTAATCGAAATATTTAGTTAGACTATCGTTGATCTTAAATAATTATAATCTCTATTGTTCTGCAAGCAGTGATGTATGTATCTCATCTATCGCGTCTCTACGATTTAATTGGCTTAATAGGTTATCATCACTAGCTTTCATTAAGAATACCCAACCAACAAAGTAAAATAAATGTCCCTAAATTGAAAAGATCGTAATTAGTGATTGTTTTAATTAAATCATTAAAAGTAATACAAGGTTTGAAAAGAATAAGGGCCACAAGGTTTTGAAAAATATACAGCAATTTACTAATTAACTATTGTGAATTTGGAAATCCGTGAGTTTGGATATTCGTGGATCTTAAAATTTGCATTTTTGAATGTACAATAACATTTACTTATATTTATAGTAAGTAAAGTATTTACATTATGTTTAAAATATGTACTTATGTGTTTAGAATATTTAAGTTATGCAGTTAGTATTTTTATGATATGTTTTAATTAGTGTATTTACATTACTTAGCTTATGTTCAAATAAGAAGGTTAGATGTTCTTGTGTATTCGTTTTCATTATTTAGTATATTTACATAATTAATATATTTACTTTCATTATTCAAATGTAACCGTTCTCATTTCTTTATCCTTGATTTTGGGAGATTTTAAGACTTTTTTTTTTTTGCAAAATAACAATTTGGCCATTCCTTTATTATTTTCTTTTTTTGAACAACATGAGAACATTATTATTAATAACATCAAGGAGGCCTTAAAAACCTTAGACGGATGTGAGTATAAAAGATCAATGATAGGGTTAGGCAAGCTACATAGATATAATATCATACAACTTTGATTAAAACTAAACTTAGCTACAAAATCTACAGCTCTATTATAATCTCTATGAATCCACCTAAAAGGAATACAATCAAACCAATCCTGAGGGGTTGGCCTAGTGGTGGGCAGGCGTTGGGACTAGACCGGTAATGGTCGATGTCCCAAGTTCGAAACTCACCCTAGAGCATTATTTACCTGGGCCGCGTCTCGGGGCCCCTTGGGAGCGTTTGAGATTTCGCGCACTAGTCAGGGCAAAGCCTCGGATACCAATGTTATAAAAAAAAGAAATACAGTCAGACCCTCTAGACTAAAAGAGAATATCTTCAACCAAGTTAGAGAGCTTCTAATTACCATATGATCATCTACTCAGGTACTCAATGGCAATCTTGCAGTCTGATTCAATGCAAACCTTCTTCCACCCCTTAGAAACAGTTAAGCCCACTGCCTCCTTTGCAGCTATTAGCAATCTTGCTTGCCTATATTACCAACTAGATTGCCTCTTTGAGACTCTAGTAATAACTCCTATAGGGGGACTTCTCGGAATGTTATTGAAAAAAGCAACACAATTAAGTTTTACAAATCCAACATCAGGAGAAGCCGAACCATTACTGCCTTGTTGGACTTCCTCGACATTTACAGTAGCAGAAGCATCAAGATTCAGATAACTAGTGGCAAATAAGTAACTCAAGGCAACACTCATTGCTCTTCTAATGATAACAACATGATCAAAACTTGAGCCATCAAATATCACCTCATTTCTCCCTTTCCAGATATACCAGCAAATAAATCCAAAACAAACAATAGTAAAGTTACTTCTATCAGGATGGATATGAAGCTTTACTAGTCTATCATGGATGATGATCCTATCATACTGACGGGGACTACAGTACAGTTCAATTGTAAAGGAGAAATATACAATTTAAGTAATATGTTTAAATTTCTTTTCATCTTTATATACTCAATCAATTGTTAGTAATAGTGCTTACTCTTTAATATCTTGATGCCGTATCTTCTCTCATCATTTGTTGATAAAACTGTTCGCCTCTGGCAAGTCATATTTGACAATTGCGTTAAAGTTTTTTTACATAGTAACTATGGTGTGCTTCTTACGCCTTTGTTTTCTCCACCTTTTTTACAAGTATTGATTCAACTTTATTAGTGGAGTAGTACTTCTGCTTGATTATACGTAAAGGAAAATTCTTAATTGCCTCTCTTAATGGTAAACTTCTCATGCGTCTTTTCTGATTTTATAATTGCAGCAGAAGTACTTCTAATTCTTAATTTCCACTCTAAAAGTACAATACCGATCCAACAGAAGTACTTCTAATTACATCATTGGCTCATCGTAGTGTGAGGAATATAGAACTAGCTAAGAGACACACTCTCTTAGGAGAGAAGAGGCAAACCTTGAGGAGTATAACTTAGGGTTTAGCACTACGCAGAAGATGTCTATGATGCACATGCATATCATTGACAAAAAGAAATGAAATCTGAGATGAGGTCAATCTACTCCAGTAGAGTTTGAAAGCTTGTAGTAGCACCTTACAAGATCAAACTCATTCGATGCAAGTGGTTGTACAAGTTGAAGTGAGATGTAAACATGAAGGTAGAAATCTTCAACGCTAGGCCTTTTTGCAAAAGGAAATACTCAATTATGAAGAAGCTTTTGTCATTGAAGGACAAGAGAATATGATTTTCAAGTTTTGTAACTCCATTTATGAGCTTAAGTAAGCATCAAGGTCATGAAACATCAAACTAGATCAAGCAATTAAATCATATTGTTTGATCAAAATCCTTATGAGCCAGGTGTGTCAAAGAGAAGTGAGGGAAACAATATTGTTAGTCTTAGTTCTTTACGTGGACGACATAATTCTTATCATTAACGGTATGTAATTAATGTCAAACGTAAAGATATGACTATATAAACAGTTTGGTATGGAGTATTTAGGAATGCTTGCTTGTATATTCTATGAATTAAGGTAATTCGTGATTATAAACCTAAGAAAAAATATTTATCTCAAGCTGCATATATAGATAAGATTCTTAAAAGGTTCGTAATGTAAAATTCCAATAAAGGTTTATTACTTTCATACATGTAATTTGAAAGAAACGATTGCGCAAAAGTAATCTAAAAAATTCAACAAACAACCATCATCATGTGCATTGAAAAAAAAAAAAGAGACTACCTTTGATGTTTGGACTTAAAAACTTAAAGATATCCACGCTCAAATCCATCTATAAAACCTTTGTATCGATATTAGTGAAAATGAGAACCTTCGATCCATGAACATATCTTAATCTTTGTCACATGAACAAACCCGAATATGAGATATGTGAACTGAATGAGATCTGAATCCCATGATCAACCCCCAATCTTAGATCTATGAACTAAAACATGTTTGAGATCTAAAGATGAAACTAAATCATAGATCTTTGATTAAGCTTTATTGAACAATCTTCATGAATGTTGAACACTTTTGATCTTCCTTGATATTTCCTAGATCGTTATCAAACACGAACTTGCGGGCACTTATAACTGAAATTTCAATCCCCTTCTCACTCTATGAACTTAGGCCGAGTGAGAAGAGTGAGATTGTTGAAATTCCTCTCAATTCATGTGATGACCATCCTCCTTCCATGTTATGTTATAGGTACATAGTTACTCTTTTAAACCAAGAGCCCAAACCATGTTGGCTTCTTAATAAAACCAATTAAAGTTAATTAGTCAATTGTAATTAATCAATACTTTTACTCATTCTGAATGAGACCCTGTAGGGTAGTAAGGGGAATCGAAGGAATAAAATATCCTAGCTACATAATTAATAAAATCTTCAATTAAACCTGTAATCGAATTTGTTAATTATAATTTTGATTAACTTCGTTATAAAATCATTGTTGAATTCTATGTGTCTTTTATATTTTTGATATAATTATCCTCAACCTATTATTCATTATGTAATATCTCTCCATCATATTTTACAATGCATAATTAGCTTAAGTACTATAGACTAATCTTTAACATGTCCCACTACCTTGATTAGGTTCTAAATGCGATCTCTTGATCAATTATGATAATTTTCATATTTGATACCTTAAATAAAATTATCAAATCTCTAACACTCAATTAGAGGTAATAAGCACTTAGTTTTATTGTTACCACATAAACGAATTATCTAAGGTGTACTATATTACTTACTTAAAAAGTTTCTATGGATTTTACTATTGAAAATATATGGTCTCTCTATCCGATAACCTAACCATCCAATCCATTGAAGAAAATACATTGACTCATGGAGTCCAATTCTTAGCAGATCAAAACGACTAAGCTATTTCTCAACATTGAGAGCACTCGTAACATAATATCATTGAGAGCACTCATAACATAATAGCAGTAGGCCATGATTTATTTTAAATAGTACTAGATAAAAAATCAGTCCTTAGTCCTTTCAAAGTATTCTAAATGCACTAATACATTAACTAGCTACTCGACCGAGTGACTAAGATGAGTCACTTTATATGATAGAGTTAATGTACTACAATTTATTAAGTGAGATCACTCAATGTCCTAAGCTGTGAAATATTAGTTTACAAGCCATAAAGAGCCCTTTGATTATACCTTATGCCTACGTGCTAAACTTCATATCTCACAAACTATGTAGTAATTTCTTGTCAACCTTAAACAAGAATGTTTAAGAATATCACTTTATTATCAATCAAAATGGTTCAAAATATATAGAACTTCATGTGTTTTGAGGGCATAATCCAAGCAGAATTCATCAAATCAAATATATAAGGATAATATAGATAGCATGAAGAAAATTCCATATGCTTGATTAGTTGGAACTCTCATGTATGCTATGTTGTATGGTAGACTAGATAATTGTTTCGTAGTTGACATTGTCAGAAGATATCATTCAAGGGAGCATCTATGGTACCATAGGTGGCACCATGCTGAGACTACTCTTAGCCATAGATTTATCCGTCAAATCTAGACCGTTGAAAAGGTTACCTTATGATCCTTTTGTTAGTCGTTGCGGCGCGTGCGCGGCAGAAGCGTGTGGCACGTAACCATTTAAAAAATTAAAATTTTATTAAAAATTGAATCTTTTAATAAAACAAAACCTGCGCGACGCCACGATAACAAAAAAAAAACTTTTTATCGAAAATTCTTTTTCAATCAGTCAAAATCCATTATATATTTATATATTAAATATACAACATACAAGGTTAAGAATCACATACCTCTTGTAGTCTATATCAAGCATCCTTGCAAAACCGATCGATTCTCAGCCCCACGAAACCGTTCCAACAATCAGTAAACTTCGAGATCCACACTGATCTTCCAAGTCAATCCTCAACGCAATAGAACGTGTGTGGGCACATAAAATATTACAATTAAAATTAAAATTAAAATTTTATTAAAAATCAAATTTTTTAATAAAACAAAACCTGCGCAATGCCACGATAACTTAAAAACTTTTTATCAAAAACTCTTTTTCAATCAGTCAGAATCCATTATATATTTATACATTAAATCTACAACATATAATGTTAGGAATCACATACCTCTTGTAGTTTATATCAAGCGTCCTTACAAAAAAAGAAAAAAAAGTGCCATTTTTTATTTATATAAAATAAAAATTTACCGATCGATTCTCCGTCCCACGAAACCGTTCCAACAATCAGTAAACTCTGAGATCCACACTGATCTTCCAAGTCAATCCTCAACACACTAGGACGCGTGTGGGCACATAAAATATTACAAGACATTTTTTTGTCTCTAAATGTACTCAACACATGAGATCTAGAGATTTACTGAGAAAGACCTTAGTGAGATGATTCTCTAAAAGAAAACAATGATAATTCTTTTGGAGATTTGATTAACTTTTAATCGTAGAGAAACATCACTCTTACATCAACTGTGTTCTCAATTCAATTCTTGATTGATGAATTGATCAATTGATTAAACTCATTTATCAACTGAGGCCATTAGAATAATATATGTATATTTTTTAGATAATGATATATCATATTTTTAGTGATAATTAAAAATTAATGTTTAATTCCAAATTGCCCAATGCAGTGAGACCCATTGTATAACGGTGCACAACTGCAGTGTCACACGGCACTGCAAGTGGCGTAAACAATCACAGTGCCTCACAACATTGTGTGTTATGCCACAATGCAGTGTCGTGTGGCTCTGTAGTGTTACACGCCTACTGCTGTAGTGCCACGTGGCACTACAACAATCCATGGTGATCTATGATTCTCAATCATTGATTGACACGTGACAATTATTATAAATTAAATATTTATTTTAATCAGATAAATATCCATATATCAATCAATTCAAAATTAACATATCTGATTATTCATATCAACTAAATTATCTATTATTTCACAAATAACAGATTTTTCGTTGATTCAAATTATAATCTAATAATAATTTAACTATCTAATTTCATAAATTAAATATTCTGTCTCATTTCTCGATAATTGAAAAATAATCAATAATTATTTATATATATAAGTTTTGAAAATTATATTTATATATATGGATAATTTAATTAATTAATTCTAATTAATTAATCACTCATAATTATCTCATAATTACGTACTTGACCCATAATAAAAATTCTTTTGCAAGTCAGTCATGTTCTCATGTCTTGAAATATTCACATCTTACATTGCATAGTATATGGGTGACTTGGGGACCATGGACCTGCAATCCTAAGCTCCAATAAATTAGATTATTAATTAAACTCTTCAATTAAATAATTTTATTTATTAGTTCCATTATTACTCTACTATAAATATGAAATTGCACTCATATAAATTATAGAATGTATTTACAGAGTATTCTCATATAGTCGATTGATATAATAACCATTTCACGTAGTTCTGTCCTCCAGTTATTCGTTTGTGAATTAGAATTGGTCAAAATTACCGTTTTACCCTTTTAATTACCTTTTGATCCTTAAGTATCATTAATTTACTAGTGAATGGCTAATTTATAATCTTATTATAAATTTGAGCTCAATAACCATTCAGTTTCAGAATTAACACTTAAGAGAACCAATATACGATCCGTTAAGAAAGCTTGGATGCCAAATCTTGTAAGACCATGTTCCCAGCCATTCATATCATTGAATCTCCAAAACAAAAGTCACTAGCCTATTTTACAAACAAACCTAAGGAGTGAATCAAAAGATCTAATATACATGTATAGGAGTTCATGACTACTTAGGATTCTGACTGACTACATATGATCATCGAATTGATGTATATTAAATTTTTATGATAAACGACACGTTGATAAAAATATTAATTCACATCGATCTTGTCATATATAATCTCATTATGTAAAGTACATTCACTAAGATATCTATCCACATCAATGATCCGGATCTAGATCACACGCATCATAATGTTTAGTGAACTATACTAGCAACTATTTATTAAAGATTTCATACTTTAATATGTTGCTGACAATTTTTTTCATTACCTATGATCTTAATCCTCACGTACTAACACAAGATCATAATCTCATTAATGAATATGAAATTTTCAGATATTTATATAAATTATTCAACAATAATTTAAAAGAATAATTAAAAAAATGTAATCCTCATTAAAATTTCATATCGAAATGTCAATATACATGCTTTGAGGGCATAACCCTTAACATCTCTGTGTTGAGATATTGTGAACGACAAATGCACATTCGACATTAACCTTGTAGAAAAATGTTTTCTCAAAATTTTAATAACATCTTCTTGTTTTTTAATGCCAAAATAGAGATACTTCTTTGAACTTCATAAGGTCATGAAAAGTGTATTTGAGTTCCCAAACTTGTATGTTGTATTTAAAGTCTGAGTTATGCCAGAGTTAAAGTCGAATGTCTCTTAGGGCCCTAGAATTCAAGCGAGTTGAACTGAATGAAATAGAACTTCCTTCTCCTACTAAGAGATGTAATTTTTTGGGGTCAAACTGTAATAACCGACTTTGATGGGGTACGTACACATTTGAAATTCCTGTCCTGAAATTAGATACTTTGCACGTAAATATGCAAACTGTTGATTGCCAATGCATATTCTTAAACATGTTAGGGTATGAGTAAGCGCACACGTTTGAAGTAACAATGACATTAAGGAGGTACATCGAACATAAAATGGGTTAACTAAACCTTTAAATACATAGAAGGGTGGTAGCTTCTGCACAAACACTGTAACGCGCTTAAGGAGGTACTTAACACCTTTTTCACTTATAAGAAGTACTGGAAATGTTTGTGGAGTACACAAACCCATGTTTTGGTATCATTGACATAAATCACATACTGAAACATAAACACGACACTCTCCATATAAATGAGGCACAACCCCACAAAAAATGAGGTACATCACACATCTGTAACCCATTGGAGCACCTCTAACATTTAAGGGATACACACACATATCTTTAGTATCAAAGATGTAAAATAGGTACAATAACATAAATTGGGGACATTAATCCTGTGAACTCTCATAAACGAGGTATTCCCCAAAGAAACAATGTACTGCTAAAAAAATTTCAGGTAGCTTGCCCATTTTCAATGCAGGGTAGTTAAAATCTCTATGGACTTTATTATTGAATATATGAATCCTCACTATCTAATATATCAGTCATTCAACCTATAGATATATTGTTCCACAGAATGCCAATCATAGTAGATAAAAACTTCTAAATCATTAAGTATGAGTTCATAATTCTCTCAAAATTAAGAGCACTCATAATCTAATAACAATAAGTTTTGATTTTAAGTAAGATGGTACTTTTATTGAAAACCAAATCCATTAGTCCTTTTAATGCATTCTAAATGCACTGGCACATCTAGTTATCCACCCTACATGATAGAGTAATGTGGTACAGTCTATCTTAGTAAAGCACCAAACTTCACTAGACCGTGAAAATAAACATTTTTAAGACATAAAGAAATATTTATTAAATACCTTGATCATGTGATCCTAAACTCCACAAGACCCATAAACCAAATAATATTATGCTTATAGATATTTTACAAGAATGTATTGCATACAATATAAGAATAAACTATTTATTATTATTCAGAATAAATGTCTTGATTAAAACAATAGAATTTCAGCGCTTTAGCGGTACAATCCTAATATGCTCAACGTCCATCGCATGTCATGGATTGATGAAGTTCTTCAAGATAATCTCGTATTCACTCCCCGGGTGGTGCTAGCATATTTACTCCTTAGGTAATGGAGCCGTTTGATGATAGCATTTCAATCTTGCCCAAAAATAGGCCCCTTGGACAGTCAGTTTGTTCATTCACTTAATTCATTATGATAATTATTGCTGCTTCAATTTTCTGTCCCTTTTATCGGTCAAATTTTGACTATATAATCTGATGCCTTGTAGAATTCTCAAAAATTTCCCCAACTTCTTCCTTGCATCTATCTTAATTGTTGGCCTTCTTCCTCCTATCTTTCTTAAATCAGGGAGTATGGCTGGATAGTCTCTTCATCTCAATACAAATATACACTTTCGTATATATATTAGGACATTCCAAGTTCACCATTGTTTTCTGGGTTCCAGGCTGACCTTATTATTCTATCTCTTTATTGTAATCCTTGAGTTGTGATATCAAATGATGTTTGACATACTTCGTGTATGATACTCTCCCTCGTTTACATCTCGAAATGTTTCACCAAAATCCTCCCTATATGATAGTTGTTTACCTTCTTCCTTATATATTTTTTAGCAACATCCAACATGCCTTCCCCTATGTATTAGGATGAAATAAATCACCATTGAACCTGTGTTCTAAGAAAACCCTATCTTCCCATCTTCTCATGTAATAATATCTAAGTTTCAATCCTAATCGATGTTGACAGGAATATGAAGATGCTTCATTTACTTTTCTTCCCCTTTTGGATTGGAAATCAAATTATCCTGAGGATTGCATACATTTGCTAAGGACAACTCTTTGGAAGCTTGAGATTAGTGCAAATTCAACCTTATTAACATAGGGGAGTTTTTTTGAATATAACACTTTGAAATATGTGGGTTAACTAAAATGTTATCTCCAAAATAGTATATCTTCCATTGAAATCCTCTAATGTTCCTTTATTTCTCGATATATGTCTAAGTTTCTCCTTTTATACTACTTTTTAGAATGAGCTTGTTAACTTACACTTGATTATTATTGCATCTATATTGTTGTATATTTCATGAATGTCCATGAAATTGAGCATTTAAACCCATGTGATTTGAGTTTTATTCTTTATGGTCGTTGTTGGTTGGGGACATTGTTTTCTAGCCCGCGCCTTACATAATTTTCTTATGCTTTTACTGTGCACATAAATAGTTTGCTCCCTAATATCAATACTTCAAATAAATAAAAAGAAATCAGATAGACTATATATTGCTGATGGGTAGTCAAAGGTCTCAAATTAAGGTGTAATGTGAATCGCTACGGTCTTTTCCTTTGAGGTCCGTGAATGGCAGTGCATAATTATATTAAGAATAATATTCAACCAAATAATACAAACCAAACCTTTTCATTTACACAAATTTAGATATTATACAACCACCACAATATCATAATTCAAATGCCAGATTCACTTCCAATATGGAAATCAGATAGTAGATCTGTTTGACACAGGCTTTCATAAGTCTTTTGATTAAAACAAACTAAATCAGTCAACAACTTTAGTTCTTGTGGAACTATGAATAGTTGAAGGAAATAACCCAAAGTCGTTAGAGTTTATAGTATTGAAATAGTCAGCGTTGTATGGTTAACCAGGTTACCATGTAGAATTAGTTGAGCTGGGTCAAAGAGAGACATTTGGTAGAGGTAGAACAAAAGTACAAATTGTACATATTATAGTGAGAAGGATGTAATTAAGAGGCATGGGCGTGATTGAGTAACAAATACATACTCTGGGTTTTTTTTTCACTTTCTTTGTCAAATAATTTTTTTTGTTGTAGAACATTTATTTGTTGAATCTAAACCACACAGTGTTATATAAGTGTATTTTGTTATAATGGACCGCGTTTTATTTTCGAGCATGTCAAATTGAAGCTCAATGCATCAACGATGTCATTGTTTGGATCAATATTGTTGTACAAACAGCCGTCAAACAAATCTATCAAATTGAATTTTAGTGTTTAGATTCCCCTTCCATTGACCTCAGTTCAGACTTCCCAGTTTCTAGAAATAAGTAGGATGTTAGCATGTGTCTAAATGAGTTTGAGCAACATTTCAACATGGGATTTATATAAATCTCAATGTGTGTTTCCCTGCTGATTTATAAACTTAAGTTTGTCAATAATCTTGTTTGCTTTTTAATCCAAGTAGTAGAATAGTGTAAAAACTCGATTTTCTTAGTCTCCATTGTTGATATTGTCGGAGTAGTTGAGAAGATATTAGTTACATAAATTAATTTTTGGTGGCAGATAGAACAAAATAAATCAAGCAGAAATCTATACTAATGAGCACTATATGCTGAGGTGGTACTCTGCTTTTGTGTAAAGACAAATTATCAAGTCTTTTTCAAACAACTTGTATTCGTGAAAGGACTCGAAGGCAGCAAAACCAAAACCAAACTCATGCAATGAAAGGTAGGCCACATCCAGTGTACACTGAGATCTTATACTAGTTTAGTCAAACAAAATGTCGGATACATCAAATTTTTTATTTAAGTTCAATCAACTATGAGATGTTCGACTTGGGGAAGTAGAAAACAACACTATGATAAAAACCGCCAAGAAACATTATATGTATAGCTAAAACAATTTATAGTTTCTGGTGAACTTACATCTCTCTCTCTCTCTCTCGATCTCTCTCTCCTTCTCCTCTCTCCCTCTCTCTCTCTATCTTTCTCTCTCTCTCTTCTCTCTCTCTCTCTCTCTTCTCTCTCTTCTCTCTCTTTATCTATCTATCTATCTATCTCTCTTCCTCTATCTCTCTCTTCCTCTCTCTCTTTATCTCTCTCACTCTCTCTCTACCTCTATCGCCCTTTCTCTCTACCTCTCTCTCTGTCTCCCTCCCTCCTTTACTCACTCATATTCTCTTTACACCCACGCAAGAAAACTTTCTATGACTCCTTTTAGTAGGATGAAAGGTTTAGTTTTCGCCTTTTATGTGCAAAGTACATTATTTATGTGCATTTAAAAATTGAGTGTATCCGTATTATTTGCAAGGTATAACCTTCATGCGGGAGTTAATTATACTTTTTGTTCGTTAAAAATGTTGGGTGCACCATGTTGATGTCCTACATACATGCTTTATGTAAGCTGTAAATTTTATATATGAGTGCTACTTAGTTTATATGCAACAAAGGATTCAGTGTACGTTTTTTAGGTGGGTGTACCACATTTGTGTGCTTTAAAATGGTTAGGTGAACACCATTTGTGTTGTTTACGTCTTAGGTACTTCAAAAGTGAGAAAGTGTACCATAGAAATGTTTGTAAACGCCTAGCTAAGTTTAATATGAGCAAGAAGACCCTCATTTTTGTAGGAATTACGTCTTTATTTGGTGGGTACCTTGTTTCTATGCGTTAAGTGTTGAGAGAACTTACTTGGTTTACACATGTGGTGCATCAAACTTATGCAAATGTACCATGGAAAAATGTGTAGTCTCCTTGATGCGCTGAAAATCTACAAGAGTACCTCATTTATGCAGATATGTGATGAGTACCTCTTTTATGTGCGTATAGATGTTGATTTTAACCCGTTTATACTATGATATCTTGTTAATGTTTGTGTACCTTAAATGTGTGCGTGTGTACCAATAAATATTTTAAGTAAGTGATGTCGTACCCATTGACATAATTTGTTTATATGGTCATAGGAACATAAGTACTTAGATCTGTAATGGTTTAATTAGAGATTTGATCATTTTACTTGAGGCATCAAATTTAAAAATTATCGTATTTGATCAGTAGAATGAGATTCAGAAATCAAGGAATAAGAGGTTATATATTTGTTATATAATATTTGTCTAGCTACACATGATGCTAAATTATGGAGGGGTAACACATATTGAATACGTCCAGGATAATTACATGGAGTACTATAAAATATGATAAGAGTTCAGTTTCAATTTTTTTATAAGAAGCAATATATATTAATAAAAAGGAGAGAAACAAATAAGGCAAGGCCGAGGATAGACCCAAGGCCAAGCCAACAAAAGCACAAAACACCTAAACTAGAACACCCTCAAGCAAATGTGGAGGGGGGGTTCCACTTGACCAAAAGCCACCTATTAATAGGGGAAACAAGAATGGGAGGGTGATTGCATAACCTATCCCTAACAAAATTAATAATGGATCTCAAAATAGAAAATCTCTCTCTCACCTTCCCTTAAAAAATCCTAGAGTTCTTCTCAATCCAAACATTATATACAAAGGAATCGAAAGCAATCTTAAGAATGAGGCTTCTAAGATCCTTCTTTTTAGTAGTGTTAGCCAGCCACTCAATATTTTAATCCTACCTTGAGCAAGGGAAAATGAGATCACAAGATTGAGTGATGGTTGTCCAAACACTAAAGGAGAAGGAGCAGTCAAATAACAAGTGATCCCTCATCTTAGTGTGAGAAGGGCAAAACATGCAGTCAGGACTGATATTCATAGCCCAATTCTTCATCGTATCTTTGGTTTTGAGCCTATCCCTATAGGCTAGCCAGCCAATGAAGTTGTGTTTAGGAATGTTGTGGGAAAACGACACAAAGTCACTCTAAAGGATAGTCAAACCAGGTTGCTTAAGAGTGTCATAGGTAGAAGCAGTGGAGAAGTTCCCATTAGGAGCAGGGTCCCGGATCCATTTATCAGGTCTTGAAGCAAGAGGAGGGAGGAAGGTTAATAGAAGCCTCCTGAATAGCTATAAGGGAAGTAGAGTTAGTAGCAAGCCAAACCTAGTTGCCCCTTTCAAATAATTAAGGTGAAGGTTGTTTACTGGTAATATGAAAACATTAGCATGGTAATGTGAGAAGGTAAAGACATTATTGTACTTGTTACATGAGAAACTGAATTCTGAATATTACTAGTGTAATAACATTATCGCAAACAAAGGTAATCTCATTATTGTTTAAAACGAGAGTAAGTGTCCTCACCAAAAATGTTTATTTCTAACTTTTGCATAAAAAAACTAATTATATAAAATATTATATAGTACTAAAAATAAATAATGCTACTCACTTTGGTGTTGAGATCCCAACCAACGTCAATAGTGAGTTGCCTCTCAAATCTGTTAAAGAAAACACCCAATTGATGACAAGGGTCACCCTAGAGGGAGGTGTTAGCCCCATTACCCATCATGGCATAGTAGTTCCCAATAAACTAGTTCCTGGCTTTGAGCAGCTTCCCCCACACATGGAGCAATCATTAGGAACAATAATGGTAAAGATGGTACCATTTTTAATAAAATGTGCATGGCACCATTTGCCCCAAAGAGACTTAGAAGGGTTAGTAATGAAATACTATAGGTGCTTGGCATTGGAGACACCATCCTAGGCAACAAGATCTTTAATCCCAAGCACCCCTCTATTTTTGGGTTGACATACCACCACTCAAGTTACTTTAGAGATGGAATGCCTCAAGGCAATGCCAGACCAAAGGTATTTTCTAATAATGGCTTCAATGTGATAAAGAACCCTATTTGGAAGGATGAACAACCCTACCCAGAAGGTTTTAATGGCCACACACTGACTGAATAAGTTGAAGTATGCTAGCAAAGGTCAAATGTTTAGCCTCCCAAGACTTCACTCTAGAAGAAATTCTATCCACCAAAGTAGGGCAATCATTCTTTCCCAACCTAGTAGATATGATGGGCATACCAAAGTGCCTCACTGGAAGAGACCCTACTTGGAACCTCATCAGCTCAATACACTACCATTGGACATACTCAAAAACTCCATAAAAGAAGCAGTGGCTCTTAGTAGGGTTAGGTTTCAACCTAGACATAAGGTGAAACAGCTCCAGGCTATCCTTGATGAGCTTCCGAGAATGGATATCAAACTTAGAGAAGATCAGTATATCATCTACAAAACACAGATTGACAATACCCAACTCATTGCATCTCTAGTGAAACTGGAACTCACGTAAGGTGGAGGCAAACTACAGCAAACCGGTCAAGGCTTCCATCACTATGACAAACAGGTAGGGAGAGATGGGGTCACCCTACCTAAGCTCTCTGGCACCCTTAAAATAACCACATAACTCCCCATTAATGTTAATAGAAAAGGAAGTGGTAGTTATGCAGCTCATATTCCAGTTAGTGAATTTGATAGGGGAGCCAATGCAATCCAGGGCTTTCTTAATGAATTTCCATGAACACAGTCATAGAATTTCATTAAATCCACCTTAAGAGCACACCTAGGAATGTTGTTTCTTCTGTTATAGTTCCTGACAAGCTCTTGAGATAGAAAAATATTGTCTAAAATTCTTCTACTCGGCAAAAAAGCATTATGGTTAAGGCTAATAATCTTAGGGAGGACCATCTTGAGTCTGTTGGCAAGGATTTTTTTGGATGCCTTCGTAGACTAAATTACAATAAAAGATGGGCTTGAAGTCATGTATAGTTTGAGATTGATCAACCTTAGGGATGGGGGATATAAAGGTATGGTTGATCAGTTGGAAGGAATCACCATTGAAGAACTCAAGCACTACATTGTAGACATCATCCCCAACAACACTCCAAGCTTTCATAAAGAAGCAAGAAGAGAACCCATCAGGAGAACCCATCAGGCCCAAGGGCTTTGTAGTCATGGCAGGAAAAAATAGCCTCATGCATTTCATGCTAAGAAACTGACATGATAAGATGGCAAGCCTGATCAGGAGTAATTTTGTTAAGACATGCCCACTGAATCACCCTCCAATCCACACTACAATCAGTGTGCCTGGTGCCAAGGAGTTTGGAATAGTGCTGCATAATAACATGCTTTATTCAGTTCTTATCAGTAGTCATAACACCATTGTCCTCTGTGATTTGCACAATTTTGGCCTTAATACTATTTCTTTTGTTTAGCTTGTGGAAATAGGCAGTGCTATTATCTCCCAAGCTTATCCATTGAGCCCTGAATTTCTGTCTAAAGAAGCTCTCCTCATCATGCCTAAGAGATATAAATTGTTGAAATATAGTTTTTTCAGTAGCCTGGAGAGATAGGTCATAGGGGTTAGCAAAAATGTTAGTTGAGCTTGCTCAAGATTAATCCTTGCATTAGAAAATCTGGCAGAAATGTTGGAGCAGTGGGTTCTATTAAGGTCTTCCAGAGCATACTTAGTGGCTTTAAGTTTCTTGTGTAACTTATACATATGAGATCCATGAGGACTGGAAAACCATGCAAGTTGAACATGCTGTAGAAAGTCCTCTATGTCAGCCCAAATATAAAAAAATTGAAGGTAAGATGGGGCTTCAAGTTGGCCAGGGTTGAGTTTGATCACAACAGGGCAGTGGTCTAAGATCCCAAGGGGAGGAAAACCCCACAGGAGTTGGGAAAAGCCTGGACCAAGCATCATTAACCAGAATTCTATGAATATTATTCATAATGGTAGCTTGGCCACATTGTTAGTACAGGTAAACTGACAACCCCCATAGCAAAGGACTTCAAGCTCCAGGATATTTATACAATCTCCTAGGTCATGAGCACCTTCAT
Organism: Datisca glomerata; assembly: GCA_003255025.1. Classification (NCBI taxonomy): domain Eukaryota; kingdom Viridiplantae; phylum Streptophyta; class Magnoliopsida; order Cucurbitales; family Datiscaceae; genus Datisca; species Datisca glomerata. The sequence goes on along the minus strand of QANY01004038.1, from coordinate 822,474 downwards.
CCCAACCTTTTGAACCACTAATTTGCTCATAAAGATGTATGATAACACTAAAATCACCAAGGATTACCCAAGGACAGTGTTGCTAAAATCCCTGAGGTGGCACCAAAGATTTTCCTAGAGCCAATGTCATTAGCACCATAAACAAAAGATACAAATAATGAGAAAAGGGTACCAATGACTACAAACCAAATCTGGGTTCCAAGCCAACCAGTTCCTACCATTATTATCAGCCTGAGGGTAATTAGCAATGTAAGTCTAGTAGCCAAAGGTGTTCCTACTAATCCTAGTATTCTTTCTCTCCTTACTTCTAGTTTCAAGAATATAACACATGTATAAATTGAATTTGCTACAAAATATCTTTACCTCAACCTGCTTTAGAGGGTTATTAAGCCCTCTGGTGTTCCAAGAAGCAAGACTGGTCATTGGGAGATTGGGGGTAGGGGTGGGGGTGGGGGGTTGACCTTGAGCTTAGCCTTCCTTCCTCTTTTCTTGGCATGCTTGGAAATGTTGCTGGTACTAGGAGAATTCATTTCTAAGGTGGAGTCAACCTCTAACTTAACTCTCCTCCTCAACCATATCAGTTAGAATTCTAGCCTCCTCATCCCTGTCAACATTCGTCTCAGAATTGTGATCCTCATTATTAATTAGAGTAGTATGGCTAGGGTCCTCCTTATCACTAGTTGTGTGTTCCTCCTCAATCTCCTTGACGTGGTTAGGATCATCATACTCTTCCTCCATCAGAACTGAGAAAGTATTTTAAACCAGGTCGTTATTGTTCAAAGAAGGGGAAGGGGAAACACCCATGTGGAAGCTTCCAATTGGACAGAATTGGTCCAAATCAGAAGGCATATGACTAACTCCTTGGTCCCTCTGCTTTCTAACAAGCACCCAATGTTGCTTGGGAGCCTGTTTGTTAGGAAGCTTGGTGGGGGGTTTAGCTGGGGTCCTAACAATTGAGCAGTCATGACTAAAGACCAGGCACTTGGGGCATCTCCTAGGGAGACTTTGATAGTCCACCCTTATCTCTATAGTCTTGTTACAAGGAAGCATAACTTGCACAAATTCAATAATCCCAGCTTGCACATCAACCTTCATAAAATCCTAGTAAAGGATATTCTAGCATAGTTGTCAGTCATTGTATCAGCAAACAGAGGAGTGCCAACTGCACTAGCAATCCTACTGAGGCCCCCTCCATTCTAAAGTTCCAAAGGAACTCCCTAAATTCTAACCCAGACAAGAACATATTGCATAGCTGTCTTGGTGAGCTGCATATTTTCATGTCAAGCCATTAACATCATAGGTTTGCCCACAATATGCCAAGGACCCTCATCCAAGATTAAGTCTCTATTTTCAGAATTGTCAAACTTGAAGAAGAAGAAACCTATGTCAATAGCTAGGACTTTAAGCATGCTCTATTTCCCAAGAGTCTGTTGGTCGCTTGGTGGACTAGGGAGAATGGAGCCTTTCTGTCAATAAAGTGACCTACAATGCATGCCTGCCACTCAAGCTTTCCTCTTTGCACAATGTCACCTATCATCTCAATCTGGGCCATTTTGCCTTTGCACACAAGCTCCACATAAGAAAAGGCCATTTTACTTGGCTTTCTACCCTTAACTTTCTCAGCCCAAGAGAACTTGGAGAAACCTTTGTGTCATTTGGATGACTCTGTGAAGCATGGCACACACCTTCCTTAGTAATTGTATTAGTTTGGTTTGCACTAGAGTTCTCCCCTCTAAAGGCAGAAGCACTATTTAAATGGACACCAGAATTACTGTACCTACTTCTCTCAATATTTTTATTGATGTTGTAAGGACTATTCATACAGAGAAGGAGGCTTTCATAGACTTGATTGGTCTTGGGACAAATGGAAATAGGCTCGAGTTGGTTACCAATGTAAGTAGCCTTACTTTTGTCATTTGCTAGGGGAACAAAAGCATTTGGTGAGATGATAGGAGCCTCACATGTTTTGATGAGTTAGCATAGAGCTTAAGGTTGACTTCTTCACTTTTATCTACTTCAAATGCCACATCATCATCTTCTTTTTCATCTTGTTCCTCCTCATCCACACAAATGCTATTCTCCATGAGAGATTGGCCACCAAGTTGCAACTCCCTGCTGCTAGCTGCTAAATTTGTCACTCTATAATCTGGCAGCCTCCTTAATCAAGAAGTCCTTACTGCCAAACACATTGTGAATGGTATAATTAGACTGATCTTTAAGAAGCTGCTCAAGATTTTTTTAAATCTGGTTCATTACCTCCATCATGCCAGTTGTCAAAGGGTCCTTTCCTTGCTCCTCTATACCAACTATCATAGGGTCTGCCTTAAGCTCCTTACTAAGCATAAGGTCATCCTTCTGGCTAAACTCCATGCTCAAACCAAGCATGTAGCTACTGTCAACACTAACAGATCCTCCACCATTGTGACCATCTCCTTCAGAAATGGAATCCCGACCTCATCCCTGCCCTGATATGCTCTCACCTTCCATACCAGATCATAATACTACCCCCTAAGAATGAGGGAGACAACAATAAGCAAGGAAATCGAGAGAGATAAGCTCTCACTTTTTCAATTACAATTTTATTGTAAGGATATAATTATAATTAATAATAAATCTGATCATGAGTTTTGTTGGAAGAGTTTATTAATTATTTGGTCATGAATTTTTTATCTTTATGGTCTTTGAACTAGCCTATAAATTATAGACGTTATCGTAACCAGTGAAAGGATATTTTTTACATACAATGGTTTCTCTGTTTGGAATAAAAAGGATAGGTTGAACATTCATGTTTGAAGCCCTAATAGTGCACATAATCAAGCTAGGAAGAAGTGTTGAAGATTTGATGAAACAAGAACAAACCGTTATTTATAGATAAATAGATCAAGCAAAACGAGATTATCGCATTCGCTTAGATGCCTCAGTTCATTGTAAGACATATTCTTCGCCAACGACAACCTTTTTGTGGCAATGATGAATCATATAGTACCTTGAATAGAGAAAATTTTCTTGAACTTGTGCATCTTATTGTTATTAACAAGAAAGACGTTAAAAATGTAGTCTTGGAAAATAGTCTGAAGAATCAGAAGATGTTGGCTCCTGAGATTCAAAAAGATATTGTAAATGCAGTTGCTTTAGAAATGACCAAAGCTATCATTTCTGAGCTTGATGGTGAATTGTTTGCAATTTTGGTTGATGAGTCACGTAATGTCTTTGGCATGGAACAAATGGTTGTTGTTTTATGTTATGTGGATAAAAGAGGGTGTATAATTGAGCGATTTATTGGTATTGTCCATGTAGCTATACTACTGCTTTGTCAATAAAATCATCGATTGAGTCCTTTCTTTCTACACATGGGTTGAGTTTATCAAGAATACATGGAAAAGGTAATGATGGAGCTAGCTATATGCAAGGTGAAATCAACAGTCTCAAATCTTTAATTTTGAATGAGAATGATGCACGTTATATTCATTACTTTGCACATCAACTTCAGTTGGTACTTGTGGCGAGTGCAAAAAATCATATTAATGTTCTACTATCAATGTAGCTAATGTAGTGAACATGGTTGGAGCATCTTGTAAGCGTTGAGATATTGGAGCATCTTGTAAGCGTTGAGATATTCTTCGAGAGAAACAACTTATAAAATTTTAGAAGGATTAGAAAAAGGTGAACTCCAAAGTGGGCAAAGCCTGTACCAAGAACTACAACGAGCTGAGGAAACATGTTGGGGATCTCATTATCGTTCATTTATTAATGTGATTTTAATTTTTTCCTCTATAGTTGATGTGCTAGAGTTTGTGACTGAAAAAGCATTAGAGGAAGAACAAAGAGTTCATGCACGTACTTCCATGGATGTAATTCAGACTTTTGAGTTTGCATTCACCCTTTACCTGATGAAAATAATATTAGGTATCCCAGACCTTGCAAAGAAAATATAAAGACATTGTAAACACCATGACACAAGTTGGGGTGGCAAAACAATAATCATAGACAGTGAGCGATGATGGCTGGGAGTTTTTATTAAGTGAAGTTGTGGCATTTTATGACAAACATGGTATCTTAGCGCCAAACATGGATGAATGGTATGTGGATCCAGGAAGATCACAACGTAAAGCTCCTTAGACTGAGTTTACGAACATGCACTATTATCGGGTTATGTTGTTTTACACAATTATTGATATGCAACTTCAAGAACTTAATCCTCATTTCAATGAGATGACTAATGAGTTGCTTCTCGGTGTTTCTTGTTTGAATCCGAGTGATTCATTCTATGCTTTTGACAAACAAATGTTGCTTCGTCTTGCTCACTAATATCCATCTGATTTTACTCCAATAGATCTTATGTAACTTGATAACCAACTTGAGCTTTACATTATTGATATGCACACGAGCCTTGAATTATCAGAAATGAAACGAATTGGCGATCTTACTAGATAGTTAGTAGAGACGAAGAGAAATATTGTGTATCCATTGATCTATTGATAGTATAAAATTTATACAGTTTTACTAGGAGACGAAGAGAAATATTTTATAAATTTTAATAGTATAAAATTTAGACCTGCATTGAGCAAGATATATTTCATACTATTAAGAATGAAGCAATCATACAACGATTCTAAAATATGAAAAGTCGAATGCAGTTCTATATCTTGATATTTCTCTTTCACTCTCATACATACACGTGTATATGCATACATATTAGATTGATATAAAATACACCGCAAACATAAATAGGAGAAGCGGAACTAGTGATCCCATTAAAGTCGAGTCCTAGCTCCACCCCGGATCATAACTGGTAAGCACGACATGCATACCAAGTAATCAACAAACTTAGTCCTATTTTTGTAATGAAAATTATCAATGAAAATGTCTAAGCCTAGTGGCATCATTAATGAGAGAATAAAAACCATAGGAAGTGAAGCAAAAGTGAGATCGCAAGGTGCCTATAAGTATTTTACAGGGTGACACATGGCGATTCACGACAACGGTGTGGATGGCAGCTTCACAGGTTTGGCTATTTACATATATTTAGGTTACGGTTCACACGCGTATCAAGGTTCGGATCATGACGTGAAAAAATTCGATTTTTAGGGTTACACATCAAAGTTATAAACTTTTGATTCATTCTAACATAGCTTAGGTTGTTTAATAAATCTATTTTTCCACTACACCAATCCTTTCAATTGGTATCAGAACCATATTTTATGCCTACTGTTAGAACAAATACCATATGTCTATTGTATTTGTAGAACTCTAACTCTTTTTTGCAGGATTTAATTTTTGGTTTAATCTCCCTTGCATAACTGTTTAGAAATTTATTCAAAAAAAATTCGTTGATTATGTAATTAGAAGGACAATCTATGAAGAGATTATTTTCCCTTAGGTTCATATTTATTTTTCATATGTTCTTGTAAATTTTCCAGAGGACAAATAGGAATTTTATGATGTAATAGTTCAACTCGCATGGAGATCAAATTGATGCAAAAGTGAAATAAAAAATGGATGATCATCGAGGGCTGCAACGGGTGAAGCGAGGACTAAGATTTCACTTTTGTCCAAATCTCATAACTCCTTTTATTCGGGAAATCTTGACAAATACCATGTCTCCAATTGTAAATTCCATGCTTTTCATACGTAGGTCTGCATAACTCTTCTGGCGACTTTAAGACGCATAACTATTCTGGCGACTTTGAGCCGTTTCGATTCTTTTCTAAATCTTGTCAATATCTTCATTGTCTTGTTGGACCATTTTTGGACCTAACAATTTCCTGTCAGCAACCTCCTCCTGTTAGTCGGAGATCAACATTTTTGTCCATATAGAGCTTCAAAGGATGCCATCCGGATTGTTGCTTGGTAGCTATTATTGTAAGAAAACTCGATGAGAGGAAACATATCGCTCCAGTTTCCTTGAAAGTCTAACACACATGCCTATTGCATATGTACAAGAGTTTGGATGGTCCTTTCAATGTGCCCATCCGTTTGAGGGTGACCGTGCTAAAAATTAATTGAGTATCCAAAGCTTATTAATTACTCTGCGAGAATCTAGAGGTAAATCTTGGATCACGGTCTGACACTATAGATACTGGTACCAAATGAAGTCTAACAATTTCTTTAGAGTATAAATTTTCTCCTAGATTGGTCTATCTAATCCATTTTCAACTTTCACTCTAAACTTTTGAATTTATCAAAGGTTTCATATATTCCATGGATTAAATAAAGATAACCAAATCTTGAATAATCATATGTATAATGAAGAAGTATTCATAGCCCCCTCTAGCTTCAACATTCATAGGTCAACACAAGTCAATATGAACTAACTCTAATTGTATTGTGGCTCTATGTCCTTCTGCCTTAAAAGGCGAGGCCATTTTTCCTCTTATACAAGGTTCACAGACTGGATGGGCTCTAAACAGAAATAGGTGATAGAACTGATTTTAATCAATCTTTGGATCTTGTCTAGACTTAGATGATCGAAATATAGATGCCGCATATATATCATTGGTTTGAGAATTTTTTTCTCTTTTTAGGTGTGACGTTTATAGAGTCATCTAATTTAGTATCATCCATCATTGATGACTTAGGAGATACAAAATAAATCTAATAAACCAATGTATTAGAACAAATAAAGCTTTTATTCTTTTTTATAATAATAGACTTATCAAAAGAAAGCTGTAACCTTCTTGAATAATGTAAGAAATTATCTCTAATGTTTGGTACATACAGACAATCGTTTAAAATTTAATTTCTAAATTCACCAAATAAAAAGTAACATTTCAAATAGAAATAACTAGAACCCTCAACTCTATTCCAAGGATGACTTCAATCTCACCCTCATTTAGTCTCTTCGTTTCTTGGAACCCCTGTAAAGAATTATAAAGGAGACTAGTGGTTGTAGTTACTACACACTAGGATCAAGTAGAGTCAGCCAATGAACACAATTCCGTTATAAACAAATAGTACTTACCTTGTTCTTCTTGCTTAGAAAACCGAGCAATTGGCCTTATAGTGTCCAACCTTACCACAATGGAAACACTTCCCCTTGAGCTTTCCTCCATCCTTTTGCTTTTGAGCTTCCACTTTCTTGTAGACCTTCATCCACTTCTTAGGTTTTTATCTAAGAGAAGAGGAAGCAACTTATGTCATGTTAACACGAAATTTGGTCTTTAGAATAAACTCTTCCATGTGGAGTTATTTCATTAATTTAGCCAAAGCCCAATAATGATCATTCATAACATAATTTACTTTAAATTGACTAAACGAATCCTAGAGAGTTTCTAAAATGATATTGATATGCATTTTCATTTCAATTTCAACACCATGGATCTCCATCTCGTTTAAAAGACTAATGACTTTCATTATATGATCTCTAATAAGAGTTATATGAGACATTCTCAAGATCATAAGAGTCAAGATGGTGCCCTGATGAGCAAACCGCCTTAGTGTCTAAAAATTATTTGGAGGTTGCACATCATGTTATCTGTTGTGGTCATAGATTAATGGTGTTGCTGTAACACATCAGATATTGAAGCGAATATATAACAATAAGCCATCTCATCCTTTTTCTTCCATAACTAATTTACATCCATATGATCCTTTTAGGTCATATGTACAGAACATGGGGTTAAGCTAGTTGTAGTGCTTAAGGGTTAGTGGGAGATTTTTAGGATTGTGCCCTTAAAGCATTGAAATTCAATTATTTTTATCATGGCATTTATTATGAATAATAATAAATGATTTATTTTCATATTATATACAGTACATTCTTGTTAAAGGTCCACAATCATGATAATACTTTATTTATGAGACCTATGGAGTTAAGCTTATAAGAACAAGATATTTAACCAATAGTTCTTTATGACTCATATATATCTCTTTTCACAGTCTAGTGAAACTGAACGTCTTACTATGATATATTATAGTACATTAACTTTATCATGCAGAGTGACTTACCTTAATCACTTACTAAAGTATTGGGGTAATATGCTAGTGCATTTGGGATGAATTGAAAGCAATAATGAGTTTGATTTTCAGTCAAAGCATTATCTTAAGAAAAATCATAACTCATTGCCATTGTTATGAATGTTCTTAATCTTGAGAGAGTTATGAACTCATATTTAATAATTCAATTATTTTTATCTAGTATATATGAGATTCTATGAATCAATATATCAGTAGGTTGGATGAGTGAGGTAGTGGGGATGCATAGATACTTAATAACAGAGTCCATTGATACTTTTAAATAAGTGACACAGTACCCCTTGACATAATCAATTTATATGATGATATAAATCTAAGTATTTAGTATATCTAATGGTTTAATTAGAGATCTGATAATTTTATTTTGAGGCATCAAGTGTATAAATTATCATAGTAGACAAGTAAATCAAGATTTAGAACCCAATGAACAAGAGGTTTACATATTTATATTAGTACTTTATCTAATTATACACGGTACTATATTATGACAGAACAATATATAATGAATAACAGCTTGAGGATAATTATATCAAGTAATATAAAATATAATTAGAGTTCAGTTATAATTTTATAGTAGAATTAGTTGTAATTACTAATCAATAAATCTGATCGTGAGTTGGGTTAAAAGAGTTTAATAATCATATAGCCATGATTACTTTTATCATTATGGTTTGTGAGCTAGCCTATTAATCATTGGTATTGTTGTGACTAGTAATTAACAGTTATGGCATGTTAATAGTCATGGCTAGATACCTAGTAGTGAACTAAGTCCGTCCTAATTTAGTAATAAAAATTATTAATTAAAATTTATTTAGGTAGTTTAATTAATATACAATTTTTAGTCAATCCTAACTATTGACATCATTAATGAGAGGAGAAAATCATAGAGACTGATTTTTTCCGTAGCCAAAAATTAGAGGGGGGATGAAAAGGGAGATTTTTCTTTCACATGCTCACACACTTGTAATCGGTTGATGAGACGAGGAATAACAAGAAAAATTACAAAGTGACGATACGTATTACACGCAACGTTTCATGTTGGTACATGGCGACGGCATGGACGGTGACTTTCACAAGTTCGACTATTAGCACATAGACCAAGGTGATGGTTCGTACATGTATCAAGGTTAGATTTTTGAGTTCACACATCAAAGATATAAATTTTAGATCCATTCTAAAATAGATTAGGTTATTTAATAAATATATTTTAAGAGCGGGACAATTTTTCTGCTGCACCAATCTCTTATGGGAATATGGCCTGAAAAGGCTACAATTGAACAAATAGACTGCAGTTCGGAAAGGCATTCAAATTTCCAGCATATGGGATAGTCAATATCAGTCAGTAAAAAGTATGAAAGAAGAAATTCTTTATCCACATTTCCTCGGTATATTTTTTTCTCTAACATAGCTAAAGATTTTTCTCAAGAAAATTTACTCTTAAAAGTACATGATAAGTATCGCTAAATAATAATGTGCTAAAATTATGTTATGTAGGATAATGATGTGTCAAAAAGATTTCTCTGAGAATGCAATTTATGTGTATGTATAGGTATTCTTGAGACCTAGTAACTGATCAGGATTTAAACTATAGATGATTGACAATTTGCACCCATAAACTTTAACATTAGTAATATTAAGTAGGCAGGATTAGTCCTCCTTCCTAAATATCTTTAACGCCCAAATTTCTTCCATTAGACATTGTAAAAGTATCACGTGCCAAAATCATATTGTTCTTTCCTCCCGCTTTAAATTTGCAGAGCTCACCTGTCTTAGTTGAACGAACATCCATTGGAGACATCCCCTACATTTTGATCAAGAAAAATGTCATATGCGTCTGATCAGGATTTATGTATGGGTTTTGATTTTGGAGAATTTGTGGGTTAGAGTTTGGGGATGGGTTCCGCCAACAGCGGGGGTTGGGTCTGCCTGTGATGGATGATGAATTTGAGATAAAAAAAATTTCTCTTCTCAGATAAATTTGCATTAACATTTTAGTTTATTTTCTCTTGATAGTTAATTATGCGTTGTCTTTTTTCCTATTCAATATTTTAAGGGAATTATCTTCTTGTTTAATAAGACTGAAAATAAATTTTTATCTCTTAAATCATAATTTCACTAAGAAACTAACCAATTTATGTTCTCACATATAGTGTTATAGATGTGTGTGAGAGAGGGGTGATTTATTTGAAGGATGGACATGACATGAGTCGTCCTCGACAACATTAAAAGGAGGGATGACGGGAAAAATGGGGAAGGGGTAAGGAATGATTTAATTGTCCTCAATCTCTAAAAAAATACATAGAACAATTTGGGAAGAGATAAGAAGAAAGGATTCTTTGGGCATTTTTTAGTTGGTAAAGGCTCAAGTGTGCTTGATAACTCTAAGAAATAAGAGTTATCTATGGACTTTCAAGCTTAATTCTTTAGAAATTTAAAAGTGAATTGCTTGTTTATGAATTTGTTTTATCATTTTACTATTTTTAATAGGATGAGTCTATATTTCTAGCTGATTTGGTATTAAATGATCAGTATTTGTACTTATTTTGCTATGTCTAGTGTTTAAAGCTGGGAGTCGATTGAAAAGCCATTGGACGACATGCAAAGTTCATCATCAGGTGGTCTCAAACTCGTGTTGCTGCGCGACAAGTGACCTTCTTCAATTTTGATGCCCTACCTTTGAGGTACTAGATAAAGAAAGCACACCCTTTTGAAAGGGAGTCGACGCCTTGCATTGAGAAGAGGAGACAAAGTTTCAGAGAAAGAAGAGTATAATAGAGATTTATAGAGTTTTATAAAATAATCATTAAATACTATTTAAAAGGGTATAATAGAAAGAAAATGCTTCTAGTAGGTGGAACCATAAAATATGACTATATAAATTTATGAAACTTGTTGTCTATCTTTATATTAATTTTCTACAATGTAGCTATTTGTGTATAAAGTCCAAAAAGTAAAGAGGGGTGGGGCTATTTATCTTAAGTTTCTACAGTGTAGCTATTTGTATATTTTTTTTATTAAAATTCACATTACGGATGAATATTAATATGGTAATTAAGTTTCTTAACTATTTCGAATAAATTAGAAAATTAAACAATTCTTACAGTTGGAAGACTTTTTTTTACATGAGTAGTTTCACTATAAATATCTTAGAACTCAAAAATTGAGTTATTAATGTACTGAAATTCACATTATTGATGAATATTGATATGATAATGAGATTTTTTTAGATTAAAATATAAGAAACTATTATTATACACTAGATTAAAAAATTAAACAATTCTTATGATCAAAAGACTTTTATACATTAGTAGTTTCGTTATAAATGTCTTAGAGGGAGAGAGTATGACGAGGAAGAAGACAAGATAGAAGATATTGTTTCAATCTTCTTTTATCTCCTCCTTTATCCATCTTTAACTTAGCATTTCTTCTTTCTTCAAAGCTTATTATTCTGTATTTTAATGGCTATGATGTTGCCTAAATTTGTCCTTAAGCTCAATAACAACTAATACTTTCTAGCTAAAATAATTGGTGAACCTTTAAGTTATTAATCTTGACTAGTGATGTTTGGATTGCAAAGCTAAGCTAATGGCATTTTATTCGTTTCTACTTAATGTTTAATCTCATTAATTGGCTGGCCATCAATGCATGAGAAACCCATTGATTTAAATACTAAAAAAGTTTAAATCAATATATCTGACTCCAGTAATGCATGTTTACTTGATTCTTATGTAATTAAAGTAATTAGTGGGTGATATAGGAATATATTATTTACCTTGCAAACCTAAACAACTGGAGTCATTAATCAGAGATTTTAGTTTTACTCCCGCTTAGGAATAAATTAAGTTTAATTAAGAGCTTGAGTTGCAAGGACGAAAATCACTTGTACATAAGTCATTTGAGGTTAATGTGGTTAGTAATACTATAGCAGTTCAAGCAGATTTAACTCAAGATTGATAATAAAAATGGGAATTAATCATTCTCATATATCCAACCATTGAATGCATACACTTTACATGCTTATGTTTTTGTCTCACTTGATCAATATCACTCTCCATTAACCTTAGGAATTATTAATTTTTGATTTCATTTCCTTTTAGCAAGTTTAATTAGGATCTAAACAGATTTTGCTGGCTAATTGTTTTCCCCAATCCATGTGGAGAATGACACGTGCACTTACGTTCATATTACACGCTACAAGTTTTTGGTTTCATTGTCGGGGATTGAGTGAAGAACTTAGCTATTTAAATCAGTTTAGACTTAATATTTAGATTACTATACTGAAATCTGTTATTGCTCTGTTGTAGGTTTTGGATTTCTTTTTCTGCATAGATAGCAATCACCTTAATTTAATCTTGTTCCAGAGATTGATAGAACTCTAAGGAAGTTAGGGAGAGAATAGAAAAGATTAGCTGTAGTAAGGGATATAGCAGCCAATGAAGAAGGAGTAGTCCTGAACAAAAACCACAATCAGAATGTTAATAATGCTAACAATGGTAACAATGTCATTGTTATAGCCTATGACATAGAAAGGTCCATCAGGGACTATGCAATACTTACCCCTCAATCCATGAATCCTCGAATCGTGAGGCTAGAAATTTAAGCACCACAATTTGAATTGAAGTGAGTGATGTTCCAAATGCTTCAAGTTGTGGGACAATTTAATGGTTTTCCTACTAAAGATCCTCATATTCTTCTCAGGCTATTTACAGAGGCTAGTGAAACTTTTCAGATCCCAAGTGCTATAAAAGATGCTTTAAGGATGAGGTTATTCCTATTCATTAAGAGAGAGCCAAAGCATGGATGACTCTACCACCTGATTTAATTAGGACATGATATCGACGTGCGAGCCCTAACGCCAAATAAAAACTCAGGGAGAGAGAGAGAGAGAGATGCGTACTGTAAAGGAATTTTCTCCTATACGCTAGAAAAATGATGAGAGTAGAGAGAATAAGTATGAAAGTGAGTAGTTTCACTCGGTTTTTTATTAGGTCCCTAAGTTTACAATTTGGCCTATATTTATAGGCTTATAGTATAACACAACTCCTAAAATACACACAAAAAATAAACGGAATATTCTTCCAGATTGAGTTTATCTTCTAACATTTACTTCATTCGTTAGGTTAATGACTAAGTCCTTCTTATCAATATTAACAACTATTTAAATTCAGACCATTGGATATAGCATGATGAATCTAACGGTTGTAATACTCGTTGCCTACTTTGCCACAGTGGCAACTTTTCCTCCTGCTTTAATCGGTCACTCCGACTTGTGTGGCTTCCTAGGTAGCTTTTATATTTTGACTACTTGACTAAGTCAGTAACTCCAGATCAGCCTCTTCAGCTCTACCAACATTGTAAATTTGGCTCTTCTCATCTCGCTAATGTGGTTGAATACTAAAATTATTCATGTTCACGTACCTTAAGTGAAAATAATCAAATGAGTGCATAAGCAATCAAACCCAAGGTGAATCATTACGGTTGAGAAGGAGAGTTTTGCTGCTAAAAATAGAGAGCTTCCCAAAGGGAGAAGGTGAACCTTTGAAGGAGAGTCGGCAGGCCATCACGGTGAGGTTGCGGACATGACGCTGGAGAAGAAGAAGAGGATAGGGCACATACGCGGGATGAGAGAGGTAATGAAATGGGAAAGAGAGTGGAAGTGAAAGTACGAACTTCTTTCGGGAGTGAAGTACAAACTTCTTTTGCCAAATATGTCGGGGAGTCGAGGCCTCGTCATTTTGATTCATTTTACTATAATACGATGGGGTCTTGATCGCCCACCCTCATTGAATTTAAAGAATTCTATCATTTAATACTATAGAGTTTCGATACCCTATTACTTTAATGACACCTCATTGTATTTAACATGTTTTAAAACGATGAGATTTTTACCCACCGTCGTAGAAATTTGCTATTTGCTTTTAGACGACGTATTTAGTCAGCCTCATCATGTCTGTTTTTTTAGCCCCATCGTGAAAATCCATATTTGTAGTAGTGATGGTAGTTGGCAAAACTCTAAACACTAGACCTCAAGGAGATACTGTAAAGAGCATTGCAAGGCAATCAATCTGAGAAGTGGAAAAACATTTAGCTTACTTGACAAACAAAAAAAACCAAGCTGATGAGGAAGTTAAAGAAGTAGTTGTACCAGAGAGAACTTTAGAAAAGAAAGCAACTGAGGCAACACAGCATGTGCAATGACCATCACAATAGAGGATATAAAGACCACCACCCTTTTTCCTCAAAAACATCAGAAGAAGAAGCAGGATGGGCAACTCAGCAAGTTTTTAGATATTCTAAAGCAGTTACACATCAATATCCCATCGGTGGAAGCCCTTAAAAAATGCCTAGTTATGTCAAATTCATAAATGACATTTTGACCAAAAAGATGAGATTGGGAGAATTCGAGACTGTTACAGTAACAAATGAGTGTAGCTTAATTTTGCAAAACATGCTACCTCCAAAGTTGAAAGACCCTGCTCAATTTTGGAAGTCATACTATGAAAGAACTCTATATGATCTAGGAGCAAGCATAAAGCTGATGCGAATGTCAATCTATAATTAGATATTGGTGAAGCCATACCAACAATTGTCAATATACAATTGGCTGACAAATCATATACCCTTAAACTAGATTTCAATATATTCATCTTCGTTTAAAGATAGAATCAATACTAAAATTGAATAAATTTGATATGTTTTATTTAGCACTTGCAAGTGCTAAACAAATGCATGCAATTGATACATTTCTTATATTCATAGTTATAGTTTCACATGATGGATAAAGATTGGGTGCATTTTAACTGGTAATGAAAATTAATTCTCACGCTAGTTCAATCTTAGTATTGAAAGAGATAGTTTAAATACTTAGATTTTACTTTTGAATTGAAAGAGATTCGGACGAGTGCATCCAAAGAGCAAGAGGCTATAAAGAATGCAGATTATCTTGAAAAAATTTCATGCTCTAGTAAGAAATGTAGGAATATGAATCACCAATATTCTAATGATATTTTTTAGCATTTCATTATCAAAGGCATGAATCCTACATATACAAATCGGTATCATCATGGAGTACCTATTAGATATTATACAAAATCACATATGAACATGAGAAAGAGTATGTGGAGCATTATGAGAAAAGAGATGAGGACTTTAGCAAAACATTGGATGATGTCAGGACTCCTTTATATCCAAGTTGTACAAAGTTCACAAAGTTATCAACCATTGTGACTCTTTACAAACCAAAAGTTGTTAGTGGGTCGACAATACACTTTTAGAGATTTTGGGTGATATGTTATCGCCTAAAAATGTGCTACCCAATTTCATGTGCTTCGTGAAAAAAAAAATCTCAAAAAAATTAATTTGGGGTATACAAAAATTCATGAATGCGTGAATGATTGTTGTCTATTTAGAAAAGAGATGGAAAATCTAGAGACATGTCCGAAATGTAGTTCTTCAAGATGGAAAATTGATAAACATTAAAATTAGAAAAGGTGTTCCTGAAAAGATTCTACGCTATTTCTCAATGATTTTGAGGTTTAGGAGAATGTTTATGTCTCCGAAAATGGCTGAAGCTTTAAAGTGGCATTCCTACAATAAAAGTAACGATGGGAAAATGTGTCACCAAATAGATTTTGTGGCATGGGACTTGGTGCATGAATGATAAATGGCCATCTTTTTCAAACGATCCTCTAAATCTTAGATTTGGCCTTGCAGCAGATGGTATCAACCCATTCAGGAGTCTAGGTACCAACTATAGTTGTTGGTCAGTTATGCTTATCATCGTCGTTGTGCATGAAGAAATGTAATATGATGTTGACATTATTGATTCCTGGTGCAAAAGCAACATGGTGATGACAATGATATTCATCTGCAACCACTCATAGAGGATTTGCAAGAACTATGGAATAATGGTGTGCAAATGTATGATTCCTTCCAGAAAGGGTATTTCAATTTTATAGCAATTTTGTTGTGGACGATTAATGATTTTACAGCTTATGACATTCTTTCTGGATACACTACAAAGGGCAAGAAGGCATGTCCACTTATGGTATGAATGCTCACTCACGTTGGTTGACATATTGCAAGAAGTGCGCATATATGTGACATAGACATTTTTTTCCACCACTTCATCATTTAAGGACAAAAAAGTCTCTGTTTTATGGAATTGAAGAGAAAGATAATGCTCCTAGAGTCATGACTGGAGTCACTATCACTCGAGAACTTAGTGCTTTTGTGAATGATTTCAGAAAAGGTGCTAAGAAAAAAGGAAAAAAGACCAAGGAATTTACTACCATTTGGAAGAAAATATCAATATTTTTATTTACCCTACTGGGAGGTAACTATTTTCTAAATTTAAATAATATTTTTTTTTGTTGAATTTGTTAATTTTCTATTTGTTGTTAAATGTCTTTTCTTTTGCTTAGAAAAAGAATAATTCTGATCCAAGCTCGATAACGAGAGTTGATGTTTAGATTGAAGTATAAGAGGATAAATGGTGAGCCAGTGAATGCAGAAGCTATTGAGGCTATTATATGTAAATTTTAATATGTGAATGGTTGGGTAGGTTTCATAATTTTGATGCTTAACATCAAGTTTTCGTTGTTTTAGCATAAACTGAAATACGTTCAGGCAAAGCATATTGAATCTGTTACGCAAAATTTGAATGATGACGGTCATGGTAAAGTTTTGGGCAAAGACAGGCGTGGACGTGTGAGAGGCCTTGGCATCCGTGTTACATCTACAACATGTAATGTTTTAGCTAAGATGAAGGTGTTAGAAGATAAGTACGAGAAGGTGCAGGATGAATTGAGGGAGGTGAAGTCTATGGTCAGCAATTTTTTCAAAAACCAGAATCAGGTAATCAAAAGAAGTTTGATATCATTAGTGATATAATTATTTGACCTTCTTCACTAGTGAACTTTTTTTTCAGGGTCATTTAGGCAATCAAAGTGATTCACAATTAAATTCACCTATACCTACTCCTGTGGTAAGATTTTTCTAATAATAATTATAAATCGTGGTTATTTGTGTTTTTTAATTTTCACGCTTATACTTGTTTTATTGATTTATTCATATAGTGTCATCCAAGGTTGTCAAAATCGTAATTTTGACTCAGATCGGTGGAGGGGTCTTGTAGATCGGATCGAGGATCGTAATATCCTACTAAATATTAGTAATTAAAATATATAAGAAAATATGCATGTATGAGATTCTTTAAATAATATTAATTACTATAACTAAGTAAAATCAGGGGAAGTCACTAATGCATCATATCTTAAACTCAATTATTTTAAGACATTCACCACTACTTAATAACAATTAAACTTGTAAATCGTCACATTTGAACTGTAAGTTCAGTCTATCGATGTAAAATCTCAACACTTCACCTAATTATTGTTTTAAACTATGAAAGATAAATAAATAAATATGTTAAGATAATTTTTGATTAAATATGTTAAGACATCATTATAACATATTAGGTTTGGGAATGTTTGATTTATAAGTCCAAATTTAATAGATTTGTAACAAAATGTCTAAATATAATAAAATAGTGGTAACATATATTTATTCTAATTTGATAACTTTAAGTGGTGCAAGTCTTCAAATAGATAAATTAAAATGTCATAAAATAGTCAAATATTTAATTAAAATAAAAGATATTCATTTTTGTTACATAAGCATTCTTGGTTTAGTGGTTAAATGGTCATGGGGTAAACCTGTAGTGCAAGGATTCAAATCTCACCATCAAAACCGCTTTAATTAATTTTTAAATAAAGAACGAAGTAGGATCGGTGGGATCGTGCGATCCTACACGATCCTATCGATCATGTGGCAATCGTACCATGATCTCACATGATTCTGATTCTATACTCGATACGGATCGTTTAAGAATTATGGGATCGTATAGGAATTATGGGATCATAGGATCCTACGATACTATGATCCGAATCGTGATTCTGACAACCATGGTATCAACACTAATACACCAACATACTTTGGTAAATGTAAATTTTTGGATTGGATTGGTTCGGGAGAAATATTCGATGAAGGACGATGGTCATCAAATGATCCTAAAAACCTTGTTCATCACGTTCCCCTCAGATCTAATGTTGTGAGAGTATGGGTTGATGTGGCAAAGAAACCCGAAGCTTTTTTATGGAGTACAAATTCTTATATGACTCGCAATGAAGATGCTTTATAATCTATAGTTGCATGACCCGTTGACGAAGTTCATTATGGTAAGATTCAATCATTTTTATGGTTTCAATTTGTACTATTGTGCTCCATTAGGAGTTGAGATAGCTGCAATAATTTATGGTTTCAATGTGAAGTTATTTTATATATGATCTGGATTTTTTGTGAAGTTGTGCCAATACATTGTAGTTGTGTATATTTTCTGGTTTCAATCTATATATATATATATATATATNTATATATATATATATATTTCTGGACATATAGGGGTTGTAGATGGATTATGCCAATTTAAGTTCAAATGACCTTATTGGAGTGGAGTTATTAAAGGTTTGAGATTCTTTCTACATTAAAGCTTTTGAAATTTTTCTGCCAGCAATCTGATTCTCTTGGCCTCATAAATGTATAATTTTTATGTCTTTCTCTCCTCCTCCCCTTCTATATGAGGTCTATTCTACAGTATCTGGAAGTTACTAAACTATATTTTGTGTTTTTACTTTAGATATAGGGGGTAGATGTAGTATGCCAATGTAAGTTCAAATGACCTTACTGGAGGGGAGTTATTAAGGATGTGAGATTCTTCATCATAATATAGTTGATTGACGTAAGGCTCAATATGTCCCATTTGTAGTTGTAGTGTATATTAGCTGTGAGAAATGCAAGAACAACTAATTTCATTTTGCGAAATGCTTTCTGATTTTCTATGAAGTTGTGTTATATATGATTTGCATATTGTGCTAAATTTATCTTCATAGGATGAAATAGTGATATGGTTATAGCACTTATAGTTGTACTATTTTTATCATCATAGTTCAATACTTCATTATATGGAAAATTTGCAAGTCCATATCTTTCTTTTGTGCAATTGAAGTGGGTTCTTATTGTTGGTTATTACTTATGTTTGCAAGTTCATATCTTCTCTTGTTTGATCAATACTTATGTTAATGAACTTGAATGAAAAAACTATCTCTTTCTTTTCAGAGGTGCAATGACTATTCTCTTTAAAATGCAGGACCAACAATCACTTGAGGATGTTCAACATGGCATCAAAGTTTGAAGAGTTAAGTCTAGGAAACTGTCAGTGAAAATTTGAAGATATTTTATAGCATCTGTAAAACTTTTAGATGCTTTTTATTTTTTGAAATGAATAGTGATACTATTGTATTAGTATACTAACTAAGTAATGATACTTTTGGTGATACTTTTTGTCTGGTAATCTATTTTGTTAAAATGAAATGATGTGTTAATTTTTTTAGTTTGGTAATTTATTAATTTTGAATGCTTAAGCATGTACATATAAATTGATTGTAAAGAAGATAGCATTTATAAAATGCTAGAAAAAGTTATATATAAGAGGCAGAATCTATAACCAAAAACTATTTGAATGAGGTTCAATAAATATAATTGTATATGATTTAATAGGATATAAAATACATGTGAGTATTAATTCACAAGGATAAAAAACACATGTTAAACAAAATCTGTAGGGGTCATATAAACCCTATTACACAACCCTGTAAAAAGTAAAAAGTCACAGCTTTTATCGTAGAGAGCAAAGGCCCTGCAAAAAATGCGGACTTTCTACCACATAGGTTCCGTGAGAACCCTGTGGTTACTTTTCATAGGGTTTTCTGCATCTTATAGAATCCCATATTTGTTGTAGTGTATGAAGTAAAGCACATGGTTGCTACATCCTACCACCCTCAAACTAGTGGGCAGGTTAAATTTTCAAATAGAGAGAATAAAAGAATCCTAGAAAAAATGGTAAACACTATTATGAAGGATTAGTTAATCAGGCTAGATGATGCAATGTAGGCTTATAGAACAACTTTCAAGACTTCACTTGGCATGTCTCCTTATATGCTAGTCTTTGGAAAAGCATGTCACTTACCTCTAGAGCTACAACATAGAGCATTTTGGGTAGTGAAAAGGTTGAATTTAGATCTTCACGCTACTGGAGTAAATAGAGCTCTACAACTAAATGAGTTGAATGAAATCAGGTTGTTTTCATTTGAAAATGCAAGACTGTATATGGAGCAAATAAAAAGATGGCATGATAAAAGGATTATGACCAGAGAATTAATTTCATGAGCTGAAGTGTTATTCAATTCCGGATTAAAGTTATTCCTAGGCAAACTAAAATATCATTGGCCAGGACCTTTTAAGCTTCTCAAAGTCTATTCCTACGGCGTTGTGGACCTAATTGAAGAGAAAACAGGTAGAGAATTCAAGGTAAATGGGAAAAGAGTGAAGCAATAATAGGAATGAGGGAGACAACTCAGGATATTCCTATTCTATCCTTGCATTTCTGGTTTTATTTTTCTTCCTTTAAGTTTACTTTTCTAATTTGGGTTAGGATTTATCCTTTTCTCAATCTTATGCATTGCTCCTGATTTTCTACCATAAAATTACTCCTCCGAATAGTAATTTCCTCTTTGATTAGATAATTGTAGGTGAAACAAAATTTGAGCCCATCTTAAAGGGAAATTATGTAAATGGTTTTATTTTAAGGTCATTATTGCAACAATGTGTAAATCGCAAACTACAGCATCAAGGAGCCAAATCAACTAAAATATCTCAGTGAGATTCGCGCATGAGGAAAATATGCCTTCAATTTGATGTATTGCAAATAAGAAGGATCAGTGGTTTAGCTTAAGCCTTGTCGGGTAGCTGTTACCGTTATTTTCAGATCACACGTGTATGGTGATTATGCTATTTCCTTTTGTATGGTGATTACTCCTTGCTTAGCTGTCCTTTAGAATATTGGGTCTGCAAGTGCACCACATCTCTTGCAGTACAACTGTTGAAGAAAGAGAAACAGAAAGTATTGCCTCAGAAGGAAAATCTTCATCACAGGCAAAAAGGGAAAGCAGAACAGTAACTTTCACCAAACACAGTGGGTGTCTAACCACTTCTGGAAAAATGATCAGTAGGCATCCGTTGGAGAGACCATAGGCAACCGTTAGAAATTATATGTATATATACATCACTTACTCATTGTAAAGAATCAGAATTCTTAATCAGAAATCAGAACAAGAAGTTCATCATCTTTCTTTCAGATCAGAACACTAAAGTGTTCATCATTTCTAGGGTTCATAATTTCTACATGGTATTAAAGAAATGATTCTGAGAACCAACACATAAAATAGTATGGCAGAACCATCGACCTCCGGCCAGTTTCACCACCATGACACCAATCCCAGACTGACCTCCATCCTGCTCACTGGCCACAACTACATACCGTGGGCCAGGGTGGCTTGGGTGAGCGTGAAAGGAAGAGGCAGACTGGGTTTCATGGACGGCAGTAAGCCAAGGCCAGACCGAAACCCAAAGGAATGGGACATCATGGACAGCCAGGTAATTACCTGGATAACTAATTCAATAGACCCAAAACTCAGTGAAATCTTTTGTTTTTGTGAAACAAGACAGGAACTCTAGGAAGAAATCCGGAGCAATTATTATGAACAAAACAATTTTGCGCAAGTCTTTGAACTTAAACGAGAGATCTCCCAAGCAAAACAGGGGGACAGATCAGTACCGGAGTTGACCGGGTTTTTAAAATCTAAGTTCAAAGAACTCGAAACCCTAAGACCGATGACCACTGACCTGAAGGAACTCCAAGAGCGGGTTGAACAGGATATGGTGTTCCATTTTTTGACGTCTCTCGACTCAAGCTACGAGGCATTCTGGGCTCAGATCTTGATGTCGACGGAGAAGCCAACATTTTCCATGGTCTCAGCCATGGTTCAAAGAGAAGAAACCAGGCGAAGAGTGATGAGTACCAGAGATGACAAGGCGGAGGCACTAGCCATGGCGACCCACGGCTCCCTACGAAACCCTAACCCTAGGGAAGGGGGAAGGCACCGCGGACAGCCAGGCGAGCCGGTGAGGTGCAGCCACTACCGAAAGGAGAGGCACACCCACGACCGGTGCTGGAACCGGCACCCTCATCTCCGGCAGAACCAGAGAAAAGTTCCAAAAGGAGCGCGGGAATGACGAGCGAGGGGGCTCCGCGAGGGAAACATTTCCCTTTTATACCGAGGGCTTCAGCGGAGCGGGTTACGGGTCTCGACCCGACCGAGATCGCAGAGCCCACATGACAGACGGACCAGGTTCGGGACATGGGTATCGACCCGATCGAATTGAGGAAATGGACAGATCCGGATCCGTTAGAGCAGATCTGCACACAGACAACGACGCACAGATGTCTACACTACTCAAACAATTCAGAGAATTTTTGCGTGATACCTCAGGTCCATCTATCTGCAATACTGTCAATTATTTTTCTAAGTCTGCAAATTTTTATCATAACTTAGAACACTAGATAATAGACTCTGGTGCCTCAGACCACATGACTCATAACACAAAAAACGTACACAGCCTCACTAAATTAGAAAGACCACAACACGTGTCGGTAGCCAATGGAAATAAATTTCCAATTTTTGGCATAGGGTCCACCACATTGTTCACAAAAACCATTAACAACATACTTTGCCTATCCAATTTTAACTCCAATCTCCTATCCGTCAGTAAAATAACCAAAGACTTAAACTGCAATGTTACTTTTTCAGGATCGAGTCACCGGGAGGAAGATTGGTGAAGGGAAATTTAGAAACGGCATGTACTACTTAGAAGATACCAACAAAACATGCCTTTCCACCTCCAATATAGTACAAAAGACAAAATATTACACTGGAGATTCGGTCATCCCTCCGACAAAATCCTAAACAAATTACTCGGTTGTAATTCAGACTCTAGCAGTTGCTTAGTCTGCAAACTTTCAAAACAAACCAGGTTACCCTTTCCACTATCTAGTAGTACGACAAAATGATGTTTTGAATTAATTCATTCTGATGTTTGGGGACCCACCCCAGTTGATTCATATAATAAATTCAAATATTTTGTTACATTTATTGATGATTTCTCTCGCACCACATGGTTATACCTTTTGAAATCAAAAAATGAAGTCTTCAGTCGTTTTCAAGAGTTCAACAATTGAGTTGAAACTCAATTTGAAACAACCATAAAAATATTTAGGTTTGACAATGGAACCGAGTATACTAACAACAATTTTTTTGAGTTTTTTAAACAAAATGGTATACGACATCAAACCACCTGCATCCACACCCCACAACAAAATGGTGTCTCATAACGCAAAAACCGACACCTTCTTGAAATGACTAGGTCTCTCCTCCTCCAAAACAACATACCCAAAAGACACTGGTCCGATTCTATACTCACAGCAACCTACCTCATCAATCGGTTACCCAGTATAAAATTGCATCTGAAAAGCCCTCTAGAAATTCTCAAGGGTAGGAAAATTAACCTAGATCATATACGAGTATTCGGATGTACATGCTTCGTACACATTCCAAGACTTGATAAATTGGATAAAACCTCAGTCAAAACCCTATTTTGGGGTATTCCGCTGAGAAAATGGGGTATAAGTGCTATGACCCAATAAACCATAAACTCTACATCTCGCGAGATGTGCAATTTTTAGAACTAGAATCCTATTACCCAAAGGACCCCGACAACCATAACCACCACCAAACGTTTTCGCTACCTAACAGTATTATTTCCTCTGATATCATAAGACAGGAACAAGATACCGCATCAGCCGCGCTTGAGACAACTACCTCAGGGGGAGCAATGAGGCAACTGTCACTGATGAAGCAGTAATCGTAAGAAGGTCAACAAGGAAAACTCAACCCCTAGAAAGATTAAAAGACTACGTGTCCCATCAGGTTCTATACCCTATCCAAAATTTCCTATCTTATGATAAAATCTCTAACATACACTGGGCATACCTGGGAAAAATTGATTAAACAGTTGAGCCAAAGACCTATCAAGAAGCCCAACTCGACCCCAAATGGAGAAAGGCGATAAATGAAGAACTTCTAGCCTTGGAAAAGAATGAAACTTGGGACATAATCCCACTACCCAATGGGAAGAAACCTGTAGGATGTAAGTGGGTCTACAAGACCAAATAGAACAGCAACGGCACCATCGAAAGATATAAAGCCCGACTAGTTGCCAAGGGCTTTACTCATACATATGGAGTGGATTACCAGGAGACGTTCGCTCCAGTAGAAAAAATGAACATGATTCGAGTGTTACTATCCGTTGCCACCAATTTCAGTTGGGAACTATATCAAATGGATGTAAAAAACGCATTCCTCCAAGGAAATCTTGAAGAAGAAGTATATATGTCCCTACCTCCAGGACACGAGAAAGCAACGCACCCATCTCTGGTATATAGATTAAAAAAGGTTATATACGGCCTGAAACAATCACCAAGGGCATGGTATGAAAAATTAAGCTTGTCTCTTTTAAAAATTAACTTTGTCAAAAACTCTGCTGACTCATCTATGTTCGTCAAACACACAAACAACTCCACCACCATCGTTTTAGTCTACGTAGATGACATCATCATCACCGGAAATAACCATGATGAAATATGGAGTGTTCAAAAATTTCTAAAAGGGGAGTTTGATATTAAAGATCTAGGAAAACTGAAATACTTCCTAGGGATAGAAATAGCTCACTCGAAAAGGGACTGTTTCTATCTCAAAGAAAATATATCTTAGACTTGTTAAAAAAAAACTGGCATGATAGGGGAAAAACCTGCTAGCACACCAATGGAAACCAACATGAAAATAGGACTTAATGATAGCAAACCATTAACTGATATAGGCCAATATCAAAGACTAGTAGGAAAGCTAATTTATCTAACGGTTAGAAGACCATATATCACTTCTGCAGTTAGCGTCATCAGTCAATTCATGAACGCAGCACCCTGCACGAATCACCAGGCAGCCGCAGAAAGGATACTCAGATACCTTAAAGGAACACCCGGTTAAGGGATATGGATGAAGAGAACCGGGGCAAACTCTGTAGTTGGATACACTGATGCAGACTGGGCAGGTAGTTATGATAGAAAATCTACAACTAGTTTATGTGTCTTTGTAGGTGGAAATCTAGTAACCTGGAAGAGCAAGAAATAAACAGTTGTAGCAAGGTCAAGTGCAGAGCTAGAATACAGAGCCATGGCCTCCACTGCTAGTGAACTCACATGGATTAGACATCTCCTTCAAGACATGAAGGTTGAGATAAAAAAAAATGATAGAGATGCATTGTGGCAACCAAGCAGCACGTCATATTACAATGAACCCCGTTTTTCACTAGAGAACCAAACACATTGAAGTGGACTGTCACTTCATAAGAGAGAAGATACAGTCGGGAGAAATCGTCATTCCTTTTGTATATGGTGAAGACCAGCTAGCCGACATCTTCACCAAAACCATCGACAAAAATAGCCTCCAAATAATACTTAACAAGTTGGGCTCGATCAACCTATACGAACCCAACTTGAGGGGGAGTGTTGAAGAAAGAGAAACAGAAAGTATTGCCTCAGAAGGAAAATCTTCATCACAGGCAAAAAGGGAAAGCAGAACGGTAACTTTCACCAAACACAGTGGGTGTCTAACCACTTCTGGAAAAACGATCAGTAGGCATCCGTTGGAGAGATCATAGGCAACCGTTAGAAATTATATGTATATATACATCACTTACTCATTGTAAAGAATCAGAATTCTTAATAAGAAATCAGAACAAGAAGTTCATCATCTTTCTTTAAGATCAGAACACTAAAGTGTTCATCATTTCTAGGGTTCATAATTTCTACAACAACAATGGTATTTGGTATGCAAAGATAATTACAAAGTTATATTTCTCTCTCCAAGCTTCTTTTCTCTGTCTCTTTCTTTGTTATTTCTTTCTTTGTGTGGTATCATAATTTCAAAAATTTCATGCTGATTCAGCTAATTAGTTAACATGCGGCGCAAAGCCTACCAAGCACCCATTCTTTTTTAGATCCATAAGGACTTTTGTCTTCTTCGTCGTCTCTGTTAGGGTGTTCATGGTTCGGTCAGTTTTTGGTGAAAATCTAAATCGAACTGTACATGATAAAAGAATCAAACCGAATCAAATTATGAGTTTCGGCTCGATATTATTAATTATAAATAAATTTTAAATGATAAAAATAATATAAAATCAAAAAAAAGTTTTGTTTTGATTCATTTCGGTTCAGTTTGATATAAAATTATATATAAAAAATTAAAAAATAATATGAATTTAATGTTGGATTTAATTCGAAAACTACTAAAATTTTGAACTGAACCAAAACTACAGTTCTCTCATTTTTTTCAAACCGAACTGAACTGTACATATATAAAAAGTGGACTGAGCCGGTCATTTTGGTTCAGCTAACCAAAACTACACTCTTTCGAAATTAGCTTTCAAAACCTCTGTTTCACTAGGAAAATTTTGATTTTTCTTTCAACCATGAGAAAGAAAAGTCAAGCCAAAGAGTTCATTGCTATTGAAAAGTTCGTGAGCGATGAAGCCGAGAAGAAATGAGAGGATGAAATTAGGTCTAAAAGGTTCCATGAAGAAAAGGGGATCCTGATTGAAGACACTCCTCCTTGGGGCTGCCAAAGAATATTACAGCCATTATCAAGCAACAAAGGTGGAAGAAGTTCTGCTCACATCCCGAAAGCGCTGTAGAACCTCTGGTAAGAGTTGTTTATTCAATTGGTTCAACTTCAGATCTGTGTGCAGGAGGAGGAGGTTAACAAGAATAATGGATTTACAAGGTTGGCATCTATGTTGGCAATTTAGTGGATGATTAAATGAGAAATCGTGCATCAATGGTCAATGATTCCTTAACTCTTCATCTGGCTAAACTCTCTAAGAGTAAGCTAAGCGAAATTATGTCAGCTTAAAGTAAGCATTTTTTAAGGAAAATTTTTAATTAAGAACTGAGTACATTATTTCCCTTATTTTTCTGATTTTTCTCAATCTTTGTACGTCGTGTAACTTCGTTTGAGTGACAGATGCTTGCTACCCAAAACAAGGAACTCGCTCACCAACCATTGATTGAGAGACCACTGTTATCTCAAAGACAAATTGCAGGATTTGGCTCTTGCTTTTGACTGATTAGCCCAGGCCACTTTCCCATAACTGCAGACTGGTTATGGGATACAATTTGCTCTACTATTTACGACTGCAACTAGACTGCTTTTATTGAAATGATATAAGCGGTTAGGTTGTTATATGATTTTTTTTTGCTAAACTAGACCTTTAGACTAATCATTTTATAAAATTAGACTCATTCTCTAAATTTTGCTTACTCTGACCTGTGGTCCACTTTCTACTAAAAATGCATTTGTGAAGTTACATGTTTACTCTTCACCTTATTCAAATATATGTCTCTCTCTCTCTCTTTCTCTCTGTAAAATAAGTTTTTACTCGGAAAAGATATGAATGAACCGAATAAGATGACCTCTACGTTCTTGTCAAAGAAGACAAAGAAGACGACCGAATCTCTACAACCGAAGAAGACGATCGAAGAAGATAACCGAAGAAGTCGATCGAAGAAGATGACCGAATCTCTGACTAGATCTAGCGACATACCAAATATGACCCAGATCTGAAAATGGGTTTTTATCAATTTTTACAGATCTGAATTAGAAAATGTGGCAACAAACCAGATCTGAAAATGGGTTTTTAACCATTTTTCAGCAGCAATTCATTCTTCTAGTTCTTTTTCGACGTTCCATTTTTTTAATCCATCGACGTTTCATTTTTGGAGTGTCATTCACGTGGTTTTCTTTTTTTGATCTATAATTTCTCATATTCTTAACATGCGAATGTATGGCAGAGGAAGTTAGTAGTTTCAAGCTTGAGAATAGGAGAAAATTGTTTCAAATTATTTATAATTGACTTTGGATTTTCCAGTAGTGATGGGAGGTAACCAAATGCTAATTTTCTTCCCCTATAGACTACATGAAGTAAATATTGCATTGTTATACTTATCTTCTCCTCTCTTGTAGACTACGCGACGGGTACACTAATATCGTGTAGACTACATGATGGGTACACGATGGTCAGGTAGACTTGCATCGTATAGTCATCGTGTAGATTACACGATGATCAGGTACACTGGCATTGTGTAGCCATTGTGTGGACTACACGATGATCGGGTACACTGACACCGTGTAGTCATCGTGTGGCGGGTACATTCTCATCCTGTAGCCATCGTATAGACTACACGATGATCGGGCACACTGACATCATGTAGTCATCGTATAGATTATACGATTATCAAGAACACTGGTATCGTGTAGACTACACGATGGGTACACAAACATCGTGTAGCCATCGTGTAGACTACACCATGAATACAACTACACCATGAATACATAGGCATCTTCTGTCAAGTATACTTTTGAATTTGAAGAATAAAATATACTCTCAAGTATTTGAAAAATTCATTAAAAATTTTTAATGTTTCTGGTCCAATAAACTTTCGGAGGGCGTAACTTTTGACTCGGGTTGAACAACGTGACCCGTAAGATATCAAATCGAATTTTATTCATAGATTTACATGTGCAACGAGCTTTACCTACTACAGCCCAGTTCAGGCTAAAAGAAAATATTGTTTTAAACAAATTTGGAGGCATGAAAGTTATTTTGTTCACAAATTTGGGAACACAACTACATGATGGGTACACGGGCGTCGTGTAGCCATCGTGTAGTCTACACGATGGGGGTATACTAACATCGTGTAGACTACACGATGTGTACACTAGCGTCGCGTAACCATCGTGTACTAGACAATGGGTACACTGGCGTCGTGTAGCCATCATGTAGTCTACACGATGGGTACGCTGGCGTCGTGTAGCCATCATGAAGTCTATACGATGGGGGTACATTGACGTCCTATAGTTATCGTGTAGACTACATGATGGCTACACGACGCTAGCGTACCCCATCGTGTAGTACAAGACCCATCAAATTTAGGAAAAAGGTAAAATTAACAAAACCCATCAAATTTCGTCCAAAATTCTCACTAATTTTTACCCAAAATTCCAAAAATAAAAGTACAATTTTAGCTCTCAACCTTAATTTTTCAACAAATGAGAAAGTTGTAAAATCATAAAGTAAATGAAGCATGAAGAAATAAAAAATGAAGAGTAAAAGTAGTATACAGGATGTGTACACGAGGTCCGTGTACCATCGTGTAGGCTACATGATGACTACATGATGACTACATGAAGCTCGTGTAGACCTCGTTTACACTACACTATCATCTTGTAGTGATCATGTACAATAAATGAACTTCAAACAACGTTCCAGAAATAAATAAATAAATATTCACAGAAAACTCATGAACAGGAAAAACCCATGAAAATTCAAGTTTTTCAGAAAAGAAAAAATAAAACTTATACACATTTCATAAAGAAGAACTAACAATCATTTGATACTGCATGAAGAATGAAGAAGAAGAAAAAGAAGAAAAAGAAGAAAACGAAGAAGTGAAAAAAATGAAAAACAAAGAAGGAGAAATGAGGTGGATATGAAGGTTTTGAGTGTTCAGTGAGTAGACCATTTTACACAGAGAGAGAGAGAGAGAGAATGTGGCAGATATTTGGATAAGATGAAGGGTAAACTTGTAACTTCACAAATATATTTTGAGTGAAAAGTGAGTCATAGGTAAGTGTAAGCAAAAATTAGGGAATGAATCTAATTCTACAAAATGATTAATGTGGGGGTCTATTTAGCAAAAAACCCTTGTTATATATTATGTTATGCTTCATTGCTTTTGGTTGCTTTGAGTCTTTTGAAGCACATGGGTATTGCTTTAAAGTCTTCTTTGAAAGCTTGAAATTGACACCCCGTACATATGAATATTGAAATTAAAAATCTGTTTGAATTTTTAATTTCTTTCTTATCTACCAATCTTTTTTGTCATATGTGTGTTCAAGAGATACGGAAGATGGGATGTTAGAAATCCCACTATAGTGTTGTGTCCACTAACTATTGTGCTTTCACTTTGTCTGGGCCTAGTCCGTTCAAGGTGGAAATAAGGCCTGAAAAGGTTTAATTGCACTTGAAAAGCTTTTCTCACACAGTTTGAAGACAATTTGTTTCAAACTTTTATCCTATTGATGTCTTGCAAGTTATTACGATAAGCAATGAAATTATATCTAGCAATCATCTCACTTTATATTAATAGTTCGGTCTGAACTTCTACCATTTTTAATTTGTCACTGCTACAAATTTGGTCTTAGATGACACCCACATATATATTACGATGACATCTATGTAAATTCTGCTAAAAGGAAAAGACGCGGTAATGGAAGATTTTTAACTTTTTGAAATAAGATCACAGTTATTTAATAAACTGTAAGCGATCATTTACCTATTACGACAGTGATTTACTTATTGACATTTTTTTTGGTCGGTCAAAGAAAGAGGCGCTAGTGATTTTTTTATTGACATACTACTTATAAATTTTCTCTGTTTACAAAAATTCCATGCCTTTTAACTCTATTCCTTAATCTTAAATCAGTTGCTTCATTTCATATCCAAGGAAGAGGATAGCGGCTCCTTGGAGATTAGGGTTTCTCTCTCCCTCTTTCTTTCACGTTTTCAATATGGAAAATATAGTTTCGCATTTTTCAGATCAAGAAGATATAGTCTATCTTCGTTTCGATTGAGAAGCCCAAGTCACGCGACGAAGAAGAAGGTCATCGTCTTCAAGCAAGATGGATAAATCAAAACCACGACAATGAGGTATCAAGCTAGACGGAGAAATCAAAATCATGACCCTGAGGTAGCTAGCCTCTTCCTATGAACGTGAAGGGAAGAGTCTCGATCGTTCCCCAACCTCTTTATCATCAACTTGTCGATGCTAGAAGAAGCTCACAGTCACCATAATCTCCATCTCTCTCTGTAATCCTTTCCAGGTACATTTAGGGTTTTGATTTCCCTTGAAGCCTTTCCCTTTTTTTTTTAATTTGTGGTTTAGGGTTTTGATTTACGGACCTTGAGCTTCGGTTCATGAAGTAACTTTTGTGTGTCCTTGCAGAAAATTATTTATTTGTCGGCTATGCACTTGTTAGAAGTCTCTGCCTTCGTTAATTATTTTGTATTGCAGTTTTTCTCTTAATGTTATGAACTTTTTTTGACTTAATGTTTAGGTGGGTCTTCCTTTCATTAATGCGTTTACCTACAGAATCAGATTGAAAATAACATTAATGACATTGATATGTTACTAACAACTAAGAATCCGAATAATAATGTTCCGATACCAAAGTACCTCATTGCAAAATAAATTAGATGGCTACTATAGCAGAATAATTTACCTTTAAACTAAATTACTAAAAATTCAAATAAATTGTTTTATAATTTACTAAGTATAATAATTACGAAATCAAATAATTTATTAAGATGAATTCGAACTAACTAAAATATATATTTTATTAATTTTATTTTATCTTAGTTGTTAAATTAAAAAAAAATTATCTGAATCAATAGTGATGACTATTGTCTGACACTTAAAAGAGAACGAAACCATATTAGATAATTCTTAAGTATTTTTGTAAAAGATTTTCCACTACATTTGAAAAAACTACAACGATAAAATGAGAGAAGAGAAAGATTAAAGCTCTTGGAGAATTTGCCTGTTTTTTTATAGTGATCACATTTGTTTACATTAAACCTGTATTTATAAACTCTTAGAAAATATTGGTGAATCAATCTAAGGACGGAAATCCCCTCATATTCTTGGAAAATGTCTACACTTTCTTTATATTTTTTGTAATATGGTCACGTTTGTGGGATCATTTTCATGTTCATGGGATTTTTCCTAAACATGGTCCCAAATCGTGCTTGTTTCTTTTAACTGCCTCATTGGTCGTGTTTCCTTACAACTACCAAATTGATCATAGTCGTCTGATCACTTCTACAGTTCTAATCATTTTCTTCCCATTTTGTCACGGTGTTGATCTCATCATTTTCTCTTGATTGGTTCTCCCTTACATACGTGACATGTTGAGTATTTTATATCTGCTCATTTGCCCACATTACATTCGATGAAATTCCCATCATTGAAGTGTAATGATGTCGTTTCACATACGCCTTAATTAGGGAATTAAGTATTCAAACTTCTTGCTCTTAACATTTGAAACATGCGTGCATTGATGTTATACAAAATACACGTATTATTTAATTGAACATACACGTGCGAGGAGTGTAGATTTTCTATCTTGTCTTTTGTTCTTGCTGACACGTTTCTCAAAAATTGATGCTCCATCACTGCCTTCCGACATTTCACCTCCTTGCTTTCAGTTACTGATGTAGGGCATGCACGTCAAACTCTCTATTTGACGTGACACGCCTCTTATTTCTTTTTTCTTTGCCAGCTTTCATCTCCTTATTCACCCGTTTCAAATGAGGTTCATTCATCATTTCGCTCGATGTTCCTTTCTACCATTGATTGCCCGTGACATGCCTTTTCACTTACACATTTTCAAAATAAATCATACTTTATCCTATTTTTCAATCCATTAATTCTATCGCATTTCTTCTTCAAGTCTGTAGTCTACATAAAGCCTTTATCTTCCTCGTTTCTTCTCTACTTTCACCCTACCTCTTGTAATTTCTTCCCCATTCTACTCTTCTTCTTCACTGTAATTTTCTTTTTCAGTGGGTTTTTCTGCTAACCATGGAAAATGATGGAGAGTTTAAGGTTACCATTCCACTAGTTAGGAACCAAGACGAATTCAATCGTTTCATGGATCGTTACCGAGATGCATTCTCTTTTGATGTCATCAATGCCTTCGGGAACGAGATGCCTAAATTTTTCAATTGTCAACCTCTGTACTAGATTACCCTTGCCCCTATATACATAGCTTTAGGAACAAAAATTATGTTTTCCCATTTTCTTCAGGAATTTTTCAGTACCTTCAACCCTGCCCCCTCCAATTACACCCTGAGCACATATAAAGTCTTTTTAGGAATAGAGGCCATGAATAGGAGACATACCCTAAATTTAGGCGTTGATGTGTCGTGTACATCATTAAGAAATGTGACATTTCCTACTATTTGGCTCCTCGGCCTAGGGAAAGCAGATGGGCTTTGATTACGGATATTCCGATAGAGGATGAAGGATGGGAGAATGACACTCTTTTGATCGGTGGGAACTGGGGCGATGACGGCCACTGGATAGTCCATAAAGTCTAGGGATCTTTTAGTAAGTAGTCGGAGCTCTGTTTCTGTGTTTTTTTTAATATTGACTTTTTTTCTCTTGTTTTTATAGACAAAAATCTCAACATAAAGTCTCATTGCCGTATAGGACGTTGCTAAGTGGTTATCAGCAGCCTATAACTATCGAGAATGGGATTGGCGTGACCTCTTTTATCCAAGTAGGGAGATCAACGTTGCTTACGTCCATGCCCCCGTTCTCGTAGGTAAGGCTTCCGATCCTTCCTCTTTGACTTCTCAGTTTCCTAGGGTCATTCCCGTTCCTTCCTTCTGTCCCGTTCTTGTTTCCAGCATTTTAGTGTCCACTGATTTGGAGTAAGAGGAAGAAGATCAAGACGTGATAATATCTAAGAAGAAATAGACATGTCGAGGTGTCTACGAAGTTCTCTCTGGGGCTTAGTTGACGATGGGCGGAAGGTTCGTCAGAGAACAGATGCCCCCAGGTCGTCGTAGGATGCCACCACTCCTATCACGCCACGATCTCATGTCCCGGCTGCCCACACCCTGCCTCATGTTATTCTAACTAATTCTCCTGCTCCCATTGCTATGGACGCTTTAGTGTGGGTGAATGTTTCTATGCCTCCTCCTCTAACGACTCAGAATCTCGTTCCTTCCTATTCTATCGGTTCCCAAGAGAGGTTTGAGGAGCTGACTTTATGGAAGTAGAGGCGGTACATAGTGGCTACTCTCGTTCCTGCTTTCCTTTAGCTTCCTGAATGATCTCCGCTCTCCTGGCATCGTCTTGAAGAGGATCATGTCTGATATAGATGCGGCCGCTTTCCGCTATATGTCAATCAATGACCAGGTCATTGGCCTTAGTCATGGTTTGATGAAGGTACTCCATTTTTTCCTCAGAGTATTTCTTTCTTTTGTTTCTTCTGCACTCTATCACTTAGGAGTTTTTCTTTTCAGGTCATGATTCATCACAACAATCTCGAGGAGTACTTCCACTCCATGGAGTAGCAAATGGTTGGCTGGAAGAAGAAGATGGAAGAGTTCAACAAGCATTTTGATAAACTTCTTGCTGAGAGTGATACTTTGAATAAGACTAAGGTTGAACACCAAGGGGTTATCGCGTGACTTACTTAAGAAGTGGATGCCGCTGCCGAAGAATGTTCAAAGCTTGAGGATTCTTTTAGGGAGTCAGAGAGAGCTTTCACTATTGCCGGAGAGAGCTTGTCCTTCGTCAAAGGAAAAATGGCAGCTGCAGAGGAGAAGTTGTTGGCTGCAGAAGCGGGCAAGACTAAGGTCGAAGATCGAGAAGGCCAGATCAAAATTGAGTTCCAAGCCTTATTTGATAAGGCCGAAGGAATGGATTACAGTACCGACTAACAAGACACTCAAGCCAACAAAGCTCCCCGTATGCCTCATTGATGATCTTCATGATGGTCTTTTGGAGACCAAAAAGCTTCTTAGTTTGTCTTTCTTTGTATCTTTACTTCTCAATTCCTCATAGAGAGGGGAGGGGCAGGGGGGGTGCTGAGTGAGTGAGAGTAGAGAGAAAATTTGCATACATTTCGTAAACTTTCCTTCAATCACATTTTCATGAACTTTCCTATTATTTTCCTAGACACTTAGTTAAATTTGCATGCATTTCATAACTTTATCTATCTGAATACGCTTACTCATACTTGCATAATTTTTATGCTCGCTCAAATAAGGATCAAGTTTGTTAAAAAGATAAAAACATAGTTCATTTTGGAGGACTTACAGCACCTTAAGCTGGGTCTGTATCTGTTTCTAACTTCTAGTTCTTCGAATCATCCATTTTCACAAAGCTCATATTTTGCATAAATTGTTCCTTGATCCATTCAAGAGTTTTTTTTTCTTCTATCTCCTCCTTTCGCTTGTTCTAAAAATCACTTATCATTTTTTTGTTTCTTTTGAGAGTAGAGCTTGTGAACTGCCCTTCCCAATGACTAATTTCCTTAGTTCCTTCTAGGAGTAAGACTTATGAACTACCTCTCTCAATGAATTACACCCTTAGTTACTTATAGGAGTATGACTTATAAACTGTTCATCTCAAAGACTAACGTTTTAGATCCTTCTGGGAGTCGAACTTATGAATTTCTCATCCCAATAACTTATACCCTTAATTTCTTCTGGGAGTATGCCTTATGAACTACCCCTTCCAAGGTCTTACGCCATTAGTTCCTTCTAGGAGTAGGACTTATGAACTACCTCTCCCAAGAACTTATGCACTTATTTTTATTGCTGCTATAAAAAAGGAGATAGATTTGACACGAAGAATTTTTACGCGAAAAACCCTTTGCGGGAAAAATCCATGGGAAAATATTCACTATAATGTGTTTTACAATTGTTAAATAAAGTACTTCTTTAAATGAGCTGCATTTCACGGTTTTTAAAGTATCCGCCTCCACTTACCCTGTTGACGATATATGGCCCTTCCCATGTCGGCCTGAGCTTTCCTTCTGTCTGTAAGGCCTTTCTTAATACCATATCGCCTTTCACAAATTCCCGTTTATGTACTCTTTTTTTAAAGTAAGCCTTCATTTTCTAGTTGTAATGGGCCTTTCAGATTAGGGATGATTCTCTTCATTCTTCTAATTGATCAATGATTCTTTTAACGAGTTCTTCATTTTGTTGTCCATCTAGTGTTGATCTTATAGTTGCGCTCTCAATTTCAACAAGAATCACCGCTTCCACTCCAAATGCTAAAGTGAATGTCTTTTCTCCCGTTGTTTCTCTAGGAGTAGTTTTGTATGCCCATAACATTTTCGGTAGTTCTTCTACCCATTTCTATTTCTCCGATTACAAACGCTTCTTCAGTTTGTCAAGTGTGATTCGATTTGACCTTTCTGCTTGCCTGTTTCCCTTTATATAGTATGAAGTAGAGCACTGATTAGTGATCTTTAGCCCTTCGCATAAAGTTATTACCATTTTTCCTGTGAACTAAAGTCAGTTGTCTAAAATGAGTATCTTCGGTATCTCGAATCTTTATATTATATTCTTCCACAGAAATCATTTCACTTCTTCTTTCTATAGTCTAGTGAAAGCTTCATCCTTGATTCGTTTGGTGAAGTAGTCTATAGATACTGATAAAAACGTTTCTAGGCTGGTGCCATTGGAAGCGGACCAACGATGTCAAGTGCTCACTGCATGAAAGACCACGGACTTATCATTGTTTTAAGTTCACCAAGAGCATCTTAGTGATTGGAGCGAAACGTTGGCATTTATCACAGCTCTTCACATATCATTTGGCATCTTGGTACATTCTGGGCCAATAAAATCCTTCATTTAAGACTTTGTGGGCTAACGACCTACCTCTAGTGTGATTATCGCATATCCCTTCGTGAATTTCAGCCAAAACTTACTGGGCCTCATTTTCCTTTAAGGATTTTAAGTATGGACCAGTAAAATATTTTTTATACAATAATTTGTTTATCAAAGTGTACCTGGCGCTCTGTTGTTGCACTTTCTTCAAAAGAAGTTTAACTTCTAGAAGTACTTTCTTCTCTAGATAGTGGATTACGTTATCTGGCCAGCTAGGCTCCCTTTCAACCTCCACATCAGCTATATTGTTCCATGGGTGCAAGACGCATTGTTTTTCTACATGCACGTTTCTTTTGGATGGGAATTGCAATGCTAACCCCAAATTTGCCAACGCGTCAGCGTGTCTGTTCTCAGTTCTTGGGATCTACTGGATTTCATAGCTTTTTAACAAACTTAGTACATCCTTCACACATTATGGATAGCTCACCATTCTTTCATCTTTAGCCACATATTCTCATGTGACTTGTTTCACAATCAACATAGAATCGTAGAATATTTTCACTTACCTCATATTCCCGTAGTAAAGATATTCCTACAATCAATGCTTCATATTCTACTTCACTGTTTGATGCATTGAAACCGAAGGATATAGAATGCTCTAACGTTTCTCTAAATGGGGTTTCAGCTACTACCCATACTCCTGCTCCTTTGATGTTTGAAGCTCCATCGACATACAACTTCCAAGGTATGTTCTCAACTTTTTTCTGGGGTTCCTGGTTAGTTTTTTTCCTAGTGAAATCTGCAACAAAATATACCAGTGCTTGCCCCTTGATGGAAGTTTTAGGGTCATAGTGAATTTTGTACTGACTTAATTTGATTAACCACTTCGCCATCCTCCACTCACCTCTGGAGAGTGCAAGAGACTCTTAACAAGTGAGTTTATTAACATTTTAATACTATGCGCCTAGAAATATAGTCTCAACTTTCTCGTAGCAGTTGCAATTGTCAATACTAACTTTACAATTCTTTTGTACTTTGTTTTAGCTGCCAGCAGACTCTTGCTTACAAAGTATACAAGCTTTTATTTTCTTTCCTCTTCTCTGATGAGTATGACGCTAACGGCTATTTCAGAAACACAACATACAACAGGAGTTGTTCACCCCGTATCGATTTTGAGTGCAGAGGGGAAGTTGTTAAATATTCCTCGATCCTTAGCCTCCTCACATTTTTCGTTCCATCCATTCACATAATTCTTTCTTAATTTTTTTAAGAATGCTCTACATTTATCCATAGATCGTGAAATGAATCTGTTCAGGGTAACTAGTCTTCCTGTCAACCCTTATATTTCTTTCCGGTACTTTGGAGACTTCATCTACATGATTGCTTTGACCTGGTCTGGATTTACTTCTATTCCTCGCTATGTTACTAGGTGCCCAAGGAATTTTCCCACGGCTACTCCAAACGTGCATTTTTCTGGATTCAACTGTTGGATCGGGCTTTAGATTTTGAAGAAAAATTAATGAACCATGACTAATTCATGGGCAGAATATAAAAAATATTTTCATACAAACGTTTAATCAAATTAACACAAAACCAATCAATGAACATACATAATCATATAAACGTATCGAGAAAATATTGAAACAATTTATACATTTTAATTTAATGGAGAAACTCTGATTTAGCGGGATCCAATTCTTCATTTTTGAGATTCGCATAACTATCAATTGATCCTTAAACAGGTAACCACTCGTTAGAATGAGAAGTAAATCTCTCAAGAATTTTGTAGGAATTGAGTGTGGGTTCTCAAAACAACGATTAGAAGAGAAAATAATTTTTTTGTCCTCCCCTACTATCAAATCGACGACAACTAATTAACACACTTAGAGATAACGTTAGAAATAGAGATAAGGATGCAATCCCTTATTTGATTTGAAATTTTCCCTCTCCCTGCTCTTCGATGTGTGATTTTTACATCTCTCTTAGAGCCAAAAATTGTGTTAAGATTCATTAGTCCAAATTGACGAATTAAATTGACCACTATCAATTAATTAATTAATTTTTTTATTTAATAATTATCTAATAATTAGAAACTAACAAAATAATTAATTTGAACATAAATTTTCTATTCACTAATTTAGCAATGACCTCCATCTCATATAGGATTCAGGAAGTGTACCTTGATCCAAAATACATTTTTTGTACAACTATCATTGTTTCTCATCCATGTCCTTATGAGCTACTCCTGAGACCGAATGAACCCACATGAATAAAAGTATGGGATTCAAATACCCAGTTAATTTGTCTTTATAAATTCTTGACATATTTAATTCTGACAGTGTACGACTTCACTATAGGCCTGATGTGGATAGAATTCTCGATTCATACGCGCTACATTTTCTGGGTACAAATAAACATTTATATTTCATGGTCCATAGAATATTTTACAATATTATCCTTCATGAATATCAGTAACAAGAGCGGTATATAAAATTACAATTTTACCCATCTAGTTACTATTTCTTTAACTCATTTATTGACTATGAATAAGAAAGACATAACAGTGAAGTGTATCATATAGATCACCATGTATTGTTCAATGAATCATGTCACCGAGTACCAGGCCCGATTTATTAATTCACACACCCATAAATAAAACATAAGGTGGTATTGTTGCTTTTGTAATCTTATCATGAATTTCATATATGTGAATCACACAACTCCAATATAGTTGAATCACGGTCCCAACAACCGAGGTATTGTCCGGTAATTTAAACTCACTTATTTGGCATATCAAAGATCTCAAGTAACTAAGTCAAGTTTCGTATTCACCTCAAGATTAAGGTAATAATGAAAATATCCTAAAAGTGTAACAATTAGATTCAGCGCTAAATAAATGATTTTGCTCTAAACTAAATGGTTACTGGTCTAATCAATATATTTGATAACATATCTAGGTCAACCGTTAGAGTCTTCCACTCTTATGTCTCGAGACCGACATCCTTTGGTTCAATCTAACAGTCATAGTTTGATTCGATTGCTCAATCGATTCTAAGACTGCGAATAACATTTTGAACTATCTCAGAAGAGTTTGTTTGGAAGATTGCTTGGTTTTTACTCTTCTTACTTTGATAATAGTTTCAGGACTTAAGTAAATTACAAACACACTTCAATAAAATGAAACTTTTAATTTATTCATAAAATTCAGTAATACATAAATGTGAATAAATAATTGATTACTTATAAAAAGTTATTACACCCTACTTTATGGACATAATTTCAACATCAGCTTCATGGAATTTCTCCTTAAGACTGAAAAAGCCTCTTCAAGATCTCGGATATGGTCTCCTCATTCCTTGATTTTGACTAACATATCATCTACACAGACTTCCTTGTTTCTTTCGATCCGTCCAGGAAAGACTTTGTTCACAAGCCTCTGATAAGTTATACTTGCGTTTTTCAAGCCAAAAGGCATAGCCTCATTACAGTAGATATCATATTCAGTAATGAAATAAGACTTTCGTGATCGGGTTGGAATTTTTTTCCTGATTGTATCCAGAGTAAGCATCCATAAAGCTGATAAGTTCATGTCCCAAAGTTACGTTGAACATCTGATCTATCCTTGGCAATGAATAATCATATTTGGGGCATGCTTTGTTTAAGTCGATGAATTCCACACAAATCCTCCATTTGTCAATTTTCTTACGCAACATCACCACATTGGTCAGCCACTCCGGGTAATCGACTTCCTGAATGAAACCAACTGCTAGGAGCTTCCTCACTTCTTCTTTGAATGCATTATTCCATACTGGGGAAAAACAACTTTTAATTTATTCATAAAATTTCCTACTGGCTTTATAGTTGGATTCGTGTTCAATTTGTGGTAAATAATTTCCTTAGGAATACCAGGCTTCTCATGTGTTTAGTACTTAATACATCCTTGTTTTTTCACAGGAAGTCTAACAATCTTTCTTTTTCTTCTTTCTCGAGGTGAGTATCGATGTTTGTCATCTTCTACGTTCCTTCTTCAAGGAACACGAGTTATGATTCCTCTCTCGCCTCGTATCTCGGGCTATCTTGCCCATCTACATGTGATTGTTATTGCCCTGGGGGCTGCTTTCCATCTGCCTTTTTTGCAGTCTTTTTCCTGGTAGACTCCAATGTGATCACAAAACAGATACGGACAGTGACTTGATCTCTTCTTAATTCCCTTAGGCGATGGATACTTTTGTACTTGGTAGAAATTTGAGGGAACGACTTTCATTTTATGGAGCCAGATCCTTCCCAAGATGGCATTGTACGGAGATGACGTGTTCAAGATCATGAACTTGGTCATGTAGTTAAAGGGTTTCACGTTCACCAGGAGAACGTGGATTCCTTCTGAATAGCTAATGGCTCCGTTGAAGCCAATCAATGGCTGTGAAGTTCCTTGCAGCACCTACTCTCATATTGACATTTTCTCCAAGGTCACCCAATATAGATTGTTCATAATGCTCCCGTCGTCGACCAATAC
This sequence comes from Datisca glomerata, assembly GCA_003255025.1. Taxonomy (NCBI): domain Eukaryota; kingdom Viridiplantae; phylum Streptophyta; class Magnoliopsida; order Cucurbitales; family Datiscaceae; genus Datisca; species Datisca glomerata. Next base: position 781,445 of record QANY01004038.1, on the reverse strand, counting down.
TCTTCTCAGTAAGTAGTTGCCAACATGTATTGAGATGACAAGAGTATCATTATGATACATGTCGTGCTCTAAATCCAGGTCATCGACTATCAGCGGGGGATTTCTGATGTTACTTGAAATACTTTCCAGACGTTTCTCCAGCGTCGCCTTTTTACAGTAAATATTTCTTTCCCTTTTGGTAGTCCATTATTGCTCTGTCAGTGCGATAACTGTGTCGACTATATGGAGTGGTTTCTTCCCATTGTAACGCTTGTCATCACCATGGTTCTCTTTTTCAACGTCACTCTTTTGTTCTTCTTTTTTTGACAAACTGACAGATATACTCGTCTTTAATTAGCTCATTGATGTAGTCTTTGATCTGGAAGTGGTCCTTTGTGTAATTTTGGCTGCTCTTTTGAAAATAACAATACTTGTCTTTATCTTTCTAATGCGGTTCTTTTGTGAGCCGGGTTGGTCACTTCAGCAAAGGTTTATCTTTAATCATGTCCAGGATTTGGTTTACTCGGATTGTCAACGGCGTGTAAACCTTGTCTCGAGGGTGTACCTTGTCTGAATCTCACCTTTGGTACTTTGTCTTTTCTCATTTACTGTCATTTCTTTTATTGTACCTTTCTGTTGTCGAATCTTTTCTTCTTGGATCTCAAACTCCTTTCCTGCTTCCTCGACTCTCCCATCTTCTATTCAACCACTTTCAGTAGGCTTATTTTCTCCCCTTCTAGAGTAATATAAGTTTGCGCTCGTTGAAAGGATCCTGCCATAGATAGAGGTTTCACAACCCGATCATCACAATTTTCTACTATTTCCATTTCATCCTTAAATTTGTGGGTGTATTCATGTAGTGACTCTCCTTTTTTGGCGGAAATAGTAAGAAGATACTTTGTATCCTCCATAACCACGCGGTAGGTTGAATATTGCTCTAGAAATATATAGGACATAATAGCGAAGTGAGTAATCGAATGTATAGGGAAGGAATGGTGCCATTTTAGAGCAGCTCCACTAGGTCTGATTGGAAACATCCTACACATTAGCTCATCTTCATGTTGGTATAGTACCATTACTTGTATGAATCACTAGAGATGGCCTATTGGGTCTGTTTTTCCTTTATAGCATTTGAATTTAGGGGCCACAAACTTCTTGGGTACGGGCGTTGCCAGTATTTTGGGACTCAGTGGAGTACGGGTAAGCGATTCGAGATCTGTTTTGCCTACACTCCTCAGTTTCCTCATGTCCATCATTTTTCTTTCCAACATTTCTTCCACCGCTTCCTCAATTATGATTTTTGGGTGACGAGCCTCACCCGTACTCTCTTTTGTCTGGTACTAAAACTGGATTTCTCCATCCTCTTGCTGACATTTCTACTATTTTTGTTATTCTGCTGCCTCGTATCTTGTCCGTCTTCCTTTGAGCGGATCTCTTGCTCCTCATTATTTGTACTCTGACTGACTTCAGCGCGTGTTCTTGCCATTTCTTGCTGAAGCGCATTAATCTAGTCTGGCACATTCTGCCAACCGTTGCATAGTGCCTCCGTCCCATCTCCTGCATCCCAATCAGAATTGTCTGTAACATCTCTATTGTGGGGTTGGTTGATCTACGTGACCATCTTCATTTTCAGCTATGTTGCCCTCATTCAAGGTGGTATTAGACCTGGTCCTAGGCATGTTCAGTGTTTTGAGTTAGGGTTCTCAAGCTTTCCTCTCAACTCTCAATGAAAATATCAAAATGTAAAGGATTTTCCACTACGTCAGAAAAAACTACGACAACAAAATGAGAGAAGAGCTATTAAAGCTCTTGGAGAATTTGCCTGGTTTTTTTATTGATCTCATTTGTTTACATTGAACCTGTTTATATAGGCTCTTACAAAATATTGGTGAATCAATCTAAGGATGGAAATCCCTTCCGTATTCTTGGAAACACGACTACACTTTCTCTATACTTTTGGTAATATGGTCACGTTTGTGGAATCATTTCCATGTTCGTGGGATTTTTACCAAACATGGTCCCAAATCGTGCTTGTTTCCTTTAACTGCCCCATTGGTTGTGTTTCTTTACAACTGTCAAATTGATCATAGTCGTCTGATCACATCTACAGTTCTGATCCTTTTCTTCTCATTTTGTCACGATGTTGATCTCCTCATTCTCTCTTGATTGGTTCTCCCTTGCATACGTGGCATGCTGTGTATTTTATATGTGCTAAATTTTGTTGTTCTTTTCAAATGTAGGGTAGTGTGAAAAGATGAAAATGGAGAAGAAAATTCTCCTTTTCACCTTCCCATTAAAGATTGGTAAACACATCATTCATCTATCATGATACGTCATTTTATAATCTCTCTCCAACACGCTTATTATAGTGTAAAGAGTCATTTCTAACAATAATTTGTTAATTACTTGCAAGATTAGTGACTAAATCTATTACCCTTTGCCAATTCCCCAAAGAATAACTTCTTTTGATTGGCCCAAGAGATCATTATCGCATGTCTTTCAGCTTGTCATAAAAGTTATTCTTTGTGGGTGTTTATATATACTCTTCAAAATTTCAAATTTAGTGAAGTTATCAATTTAGTTATCATATTTTAACTTTGACAATTTAGTACACTAGGGTTTAGCTGCTTATGTTATTTTTTCCAGATAGTAGTCCCTTACTTTGAACTTCACTACAATTCAAACTTCACTACAATTCAAATCCTAAATTTATCCTGATTAGCTCCGATCTTGCACGATGCACTCCCGTAAAACAAGCTTTACAATAAGGGATGCACCTTCATTTTTGCCTTTGACAACTATTTTACAGTAATTAATTATGGAGATCATGAATGAAGGGTTTGAATTGTAGTAATTATCATAGATATGTATAGTATGTATATATTATGCAAAATATATATCATATATACAATACATATTATATTTAATATAGGTTTTTAGTCAAATATGCAACGTTTAAAGATAATTCTGTTGTCTATTCAATACATTCATGATATGTTTTTAATTAGAGTACTTATATTATTTAGGTTTTGTTGAAATAAGAATTTTTTTAATGTTATTATATTTTTCATTTATTATATGTAATATAATTGTGTCATGTAGTTAATGTATTTATATTGTCATTTCTTGAAACTCTAAGTTCTATGAAACACTAGACAGCACAAAAAATATAGACAAACACCACAACTTAACTCTTCTCTGATTTATGATCATTTTGATTTTGTTACGTGAGACGCTAATAGAAAATGGTTGGGGTAGTTGAGTTATTTTCAACTAAAACATTAATTAATTAGTTAACTAACTGATTAATCTACTTGATATAATTAACTAAAATAATAATGATTTATTTATTTGTCATGTGTTAGAAAATAAATAGATCGAGTATGGTGCAACGGGAAATGCCCGATGGGGGAGGGGAGGGGGCATGGGTTTGGGCGTTGGGGTGGGGAGGCCATGAGACTGGACCGGGAATGACTGGTGGAGGGGGGTGGCCTGGGTTGGGCTGAAAGGGAGGGGTGGAAGCTTGGGTAGGGAGTTGAGTCTTGGTGGGGTGGGTTGGCTGGGGTGAGGGGGCGGACTGGGTGGGGAAGGGGAATAACGGGCCTGGGTTTGGAGGGTCGGGCCTGAATTGGGGAATGGAGGGCTGGATGGGAGAAATTTTTAAAAATTGAGAACTTTAGGCGTGGTGTTTTGAAAAATGTTAGTTTTTCAAACGTTTTAAGTAAATAGTAGGTTTCTATAACTGTGAATAATTATAGACTAAAATGATTATAATTTAATTATAGTGTGTTTGACAGATTTTTGAGTATATCAGTGGTATATAATTGATATAGCAGTATGGAATATACTTAAATTGAGGAAGTAATTATTGCTCAGAATAATTTTTAAAATTTTATTAATTATAGGAAGTCAATTAATGCTTGACATCAATAAAAAATAGAATTTTAAAATTCATCAGAAAGCGCTCTAAAATCAAAAAAAAATTTGGACAATCAATAATACACCATTGATTGACTGATCAATCAACTCTTCTAAATCTACTGTAGATGTGTTTGAAACATTTTAAGGTCAATCAATGTGATGAGTCGAACATGTTTCAAATACTCCTATAATAGATTGGGGTAATTAGATGATCATCTGATTGATTGACAGATCAATCCATTCGTCCAAATCAATTATAGGGGTGCTTGAAACATTTTTATGTCAGTCAATGAGATGAGTCAAAGATATTTGAAAGCCCCTATAATAGATTTGACGATTAGATGATCATTATATTTATCGACTCGAAAGTGTTTCAATCTAATTATAAGTGCATTTGAAATATATTTTTTTATCAATTAATGATATATCATTGATTGACTGATCATCAAATCGCCTAAACCTATTATAGGGATGTTTGAAATATTTTTAGGTCAATCAATGAGATGAATTGAATATGTTTTTAAATGCTCATATAATATATTAGGGCAATTGGATGATCATCTCATTGATTGGCCCAAAAATATTTCAATCTATTATAGGGGTATGTGAAACATTTTTTAGTCAACCAATGATATATTATTGATTAATTGATCATCAATCCTCTCAATCTATTATATGAGTGTTTGAATCATTTTCGGGTCAATAAGATATATCATTGATTAACTCGAAAATGTTTGATTTTGATATAATCAACAACTAATTAATTGACTCATCCTATTGGTTTAATATAAAGAGTCAATTAAAGCTATACATTAATAAAATATGTTTATTAGTTAGTATCTTCTATAATCAGTATTAGCCATAAACAAGAAAATAATTAACATGTTGATATAATTAATAGAAAAATAAAATAAAATTATATTTGAAAATCTATAAGGGGTAATATCGTCTCATCACATTTTAATTAATTAATGATTGATGACGTGCAAAAAAAACTACGATTTGTTAAAATGAGTTTCTAAGCCTATTTATTTTATGCGATTATTTTAATTTTTTTATTTATGATTCATCTCGGGCTGATTTATATTTGTTTTTTTATTCTCAAAATTGCCTAAATCTGATGAAAGCACTTTGAATTGCAGTCAATTTTGAAGGGTGGAGATTAGGGACTAATTGACAAAATTAAAATGGTGAAATCCAAATGTTACGGGTTCCATTAATAAAAATGATGGGAGGAGGAGCAAAGTGAGGTCCAAATTTGTATCATAAAAGACTACGAGAAGAATGTTTGCGGCGGCATTGGATGAATGAAAATCTAAAACATCAACTCAACGTTATTACATATATGATACTCTGCTAAGGCCGAAGGGATGATATGTTTTATTTGTTTTTTTACTCTAAATATAATATCTATTTTATATTAAAAAAATAAACTAATTATTATTTCTCTAAATGACAGAAGTATGAGGATAAATAGAAAGGGAAACATACTCACCACCCAAGTAGAATACCTAAGACATACAAATATCACCACACAAATGAGTTGAACAAAAGTTACAGTGTTTAAGAACTTACCACTCTAAAGAATTCGTCAAAGAGATAAAAAGTGTGAAAAAATGGAAAGAATACACTTCTATAAACATCACTTCATTCCTCAAGGCTTACATGCTAGTAGTGTACATATATACTAGTAGTAAACTTGGAACATCCCTCAACAATCATTAATATTGTAGGTTTTATTTGTTCTCAATATTTAAAATCCCAACTACTAAACTTGGATGTCTAAAAAGCACATATGCATCCTAATATATTAATGTGAGAATTATAATATATTTTGAACATGATTCAAAATCATATATCAAAACACTCACGTGTTTGATGGATGGGTGGCATCCTAGACGTGTCTATGAAATCACTACTAGAAAATATAATTGTATCAGTGGTTTGATACTGGCGGAAAGAAAACCACCAGAAAAAATTCTTAGAATAAGAATGTTTTACTAATGGATCTAAAACCGCCAGTAAAACCTATCCGACACCAACCGTTTCCCTTCAATGCCAGTACAGGATATTAATTAGAATTTTTGAAAATATGTCGGCGGTTACAATGCAATGTACAAGTGGTTTTATAACCGACAGTAAAATGGTTATAATTTTATTATATAGAAATAGCGTCATTTTACTTTCGTTTTGGTTAAACATGATCGTTAAAAAATCACGGGTGAAACCTTTCTCTTTCTATATCTATCTCTACCTCTTTCTATCTCTATCTCTACCTCTTTCTATTTCTATCTCTCTCTATCTCTTATCTCTATGTCTTTACAAAAACATCTATCTATGTCAGCTCTTTCTCTCGTTCTCCTTGTCTTTCACACACTCTCTCTACTACGAACTCAAGCTCATCTGTCTTTGTGCTAACCCTACTCTCTCCTTCAAAACCCTTGAGGTATTATTTTTTTTGGTTTTATTTTTCAACTATGATTTAGCATTTGATTTTTATCTTGGTTGTTAATATTTTATTTTAGGACTTGATTCAAGATTGTGATATAATTTTTATATTCAAAACTTGGCTAAATGTGAGCGTTTCTTATTTAAAGATTATTACACATTTTCTCTTGTTTGCATACGATTGAGATTAGAAATTATTTTGCCAAAATTAGGTCGAGTGGAAATTGTTTGACCATCGCATACCATTTAAATTAAAGATATTCTCAAAATCAAAATAAATCTAAGCAAAATTCAAATTTGGTAGCAATGATTCTTCTAGATTTATTTGCCTGGAATCTTACATTCTAAATCTTTTTATTGGGTATTTGGAGAGTACAAAAACCCTTTTTTTTATTTGGAAGGCCAATAATTTTATGGGAGGATTTTAGGGTACTAAACAAGTTGGTTGTGTTTGTAAAGCTGTCTTTAAAGGCTAATCATAAATAATTTATAAGGGGCCAAACTTCAATGCTGGAATTTTTCTCCTGGATTGATGTCAACATTAATTTTGGGTGTTAGACATAGCCTGGTTAATGCAGTCGTTAAACTATTGAACAGGTAAACACAACAAACCCAAACCTCTCTTTCATTTCTTCTCCTACACTCTCGAACTTCAATTTCTTCTTTATTGTCCTTAAAAAATTCATTGAATTTTGTGGCAGCTTTTCCCCTCTCTCACTTCTTCTCCTACACTCTTGAGTCAAAGGAATGATTTATGATTTTTGTGTTTGGGTTTTGGGGTAAAATCATGTTTGAGTGATTTTGAGCAAAGGTTAGGGTCTTTTGAGTTAGGGTGTAAATTTATTGTTTGTATTTCTAAGTCATATGCCTTTGCGTTTTTTTGTTGATGTGTGTTGTTCAAAATGTAGAAGAATCAAGAGTGAGTTTTTCTAGGTTTGGTTTTTATAGCAATGTGATACATGGATTGCATTTGTTGGTTTATGTTCATCGCCATGTAGAACATAGTGATCACAACCCCTCTTGGCGAACCGTGCCTTAAAGATGCAAATTAGAGCCTTTTATCAAGAGGTAGTGATCCAAATTTAAGAGAGGTTATAAAAAATACAGAGCATATCTGAGGATGGTTAACAAGGAAAGTCTGAGTCCGAACCTAGCCAAGTATTCGTAAAAGCAAACTCATCCATCACACGCCTAGTCATGCCTTGAATAAAATGATGGTAGTCTAATTTCTACAAAAGAAGAAAACTTATATGAGGGACGAATCCTACAAAGCAAGCTCAACTTGCAAACTAGACCATGGAAAAGCATGAATTACACCATTTGAGCGGTTTGATTTGGCACTAGCCAAATCACCACTTTCGGCGATGACTGAACCATTAGATTATATCATGGACGAATGATCAAAATTCTCAATTCTCACTCTACGCGTTAATCTTATTCTCTTTGATACAAGATCGGGAAAATCAAACGAAGAAGGATAAATGTTACCACAATAAGAAAATTCATCAAACTCGCAAAGGCATCAACAAAAGAAAAGGGAGCAGGTTCAGGGTTTTATAGAGATCAAAAAGTATGGACCGAAGCACGAAGACTTGGTCCCATCAAACACTGGTTATGTCAACTTCGTGATCGATTTTGAATTGAAATTCATCTAAATTTGGTCTTCCTTATGAAATATTTGTGTTTTGTGTCATGTTTCAATATGCTTTTAAATCAACTCAATTGGATATGGGATGAAATAGATACGATAAAAATATTGTAGCTGCTCAATTTGATCAAAATTAAAGATAAGTACTCAGAGTAATCGTCCAAGATATCCTCAAAGCATATCCTATTACAAGGGACGAGTCCAACTAAAATTCAAACTACTCAAGTCAATTTTACCAGCTAACAAAGCAGCCTTATCCATCTAGACCAAACTAGTCGGGGTTCAGTCATAAGGGTGACAATGCTGGTTCGGCCTGATCAAATCATCTTCATGGTTCGACCGGGTCGAACCAAACACACTTTGCTGAATCATTTATGTGTTCTGGTCAAACTCAACTTTACCTTTAATGTAGTCAATCGAACCATTTTATGGTTCCGTCCGACTAAATCTTCTTCTGAACAAAGTTTGAATTACTCAAGATCTTCAACGATCATCCACGAACGAACCTAGTGTTGGAATATGTCCATAAAGTAGCATGTAATAACTATTTATTTATATTTAACTATTTGTCAAACATTTGTATTACTGATTTTTTTGAATAAATTAAAATTTTTATTTTAAATTAAAACGTGTTTATAAATTACTCAAGTTCTGAAACTATTGTCAATGAAAAAAGAGTGAAAATAGAAGCATCTTCAGACGAACTCTTCTGAAATAGTTCAGAACGATATTCGCAGTCTTAAGATCGACTGGACAATCGAATTCGATTACGACTATTAGGTTGAATCGTTGGATGTCAGTCTTGGGGCATACGAGTGAAGACTCAAATGGCTAACCTAGACATGTTATGAACATGTTGAGTAGATCTATAACAAATTAGTTTAGAACCCAAAACCGTTTAGCTAGCTCTAAATCTAATTGTTACACCTTAAGGGAATATTCATAATTACGTAACTTGACTTGGTTAGTTACAATCTTTGATATATCAAATAAGTGAGTTCGAATTGGCGGGCAATGCCTCGGTTATTGGGATTGTAATTTAATTAAGTAGGAGTTGCATGATTCACAGATATGAAAATTCATGGTTGGATTGTGAAAGCAACAACAGCACATTATGCTTTATTGATGGATGTGTGAATAAATTAACTTAGTCAAATATTCGATAAAATGAGTCATCGAATAAGACTTGTGAATTATACGAGATAATTCACTATAATGTCTTTCTTATTCATAGTCAATAAAACGAGTTAAGGAGATAATAACAAGATGGGTAAAATGATAATTTTACATTCCTCTATTGTTACTGATATTCATAATGGGTATTAGGTTAAAATATTCTGTGAAGTGTGAAAATAAATAGAGTTTATTTACACCAACAGAAAATACAGAGCACATTAATCGAGAGTTGATTTGGCATCGAACTTATAATGAGTCGTACGATTTCAGAATTAAATAGGTCGGGAATTTATGGAGATAAATTCACTATGTATTTGAATCCTAAGCTTTGTTCATGTGAGTCCATTCGGTCTCAGAAATAGCCCAGAGAACATGAATTAAAAAATGAACTAAGTTGGACCAAAATGTGTTTTGGTGCCAAAGTATATTTCCTATACCTATATGTGATAGGTGATGTCACTTAAGTTAGTTAAGTTTAATTGTTGTATTGATTTAATTATTTAATTATTTGGTTTTAAATGATTTAATATGATTAAATAAGTTAAATAAAAAAAAAATATTCCGCCCACGAATTGTTCGTGGTTCAAATCTAATTTTCTTTAATTTTTAAAACTGTTCTAGCTATCAAAGTGTAGGTTTAAGATTATGCATATAGATAATTAAAACGAATGTATCGTGAATTTTATAGATACTGGAATATGTTTGTATGATAGATTCAAAATTATTTTGCATATGTTTTGAATCTGTATTGCGAATTATTGGCTCTAGGCACTTTTTATTTAGAATTGATGTACGCCGAATTTGAGGCATAGAAATTTATGTAATTTAATTATTATAATTGTTGTAAATTCATCGTCACCTCAAAATCGTCGCCGAAAATCACTCGAAACCGCCACAGAGAAATCGTCGGACAGCCACAAACTCTATTGTTCATGCCACTACTGTTCACCGACGACTATTCATACCGGACTGTTCACTGGCAGTACTATTCACCACTCGTCGTCCCTCGCCACTGCTGCCATGTGTTGTCCCTTGCACGGTAGATTCCTAATCGGATTACTACAAAATTTAAAAACCCATGGTTTTAAGAAACCTAGGGTTTTTGAAATTCAGATTTCGAAATATGATTTTAAAATCAAATTTAATCCATTATTTATTTTTAATTTAATTTCATAAATTTTTAACACTTGTATAATTGTAATTTTTTTTAAATTGTTATAAAAACTAATCAATTTACTAATTACTTGTTAATTTGTTTATCAAAGTAAAAATATGTTGAAAAATTAAAAATTGAAAATTGAAAATTATTTTTAAAAATGGGACTAATATTTTGTAAAGTATTACAAAATGGTGGGACAACTTGGAGACGAAGGAGTAAATTACAGAGGTCATGAAGATTAATTCATAAATTAATTTATAACTAATTTTTTAATGGATTGTAATCAGAAATGAATCAATAGGAAGGTTAAACTTAAATGTATGATTTAATGTTAATCGCACATCATTATATAAAATGCCATATAAATTAAGGGTGTGCTCATATCAAAATACCATGTAATATGTACATACACCATTGTAGATTAATTGATAATGATTATTATTTAATTACAATGCGGAAGTTATAATGGTTATGATTTTAAATTGAGATTTAAAATTAATTAAGGATTTATAAATTTCATCACATTTTTCAAATTAATAAAAGTTATGGTTTTTGAAAAACAACCGAAAATCTAATTTTTTAAAAACTAAGTGTGAGGGTCATTTACATTGAAATGTTCTCAAGGTCTCCAACGCAAACTTGATCATGCCACGAGGAAAGGTTAGAAACTTTAGAATCGTGTCGCTTTGAGTCATCGAGTTGCTTCAGAAGTTAAGATTTCTAAAGGGAGTGGTGGGGTACGGTCGTCCCATAGACGGACTGTTAGTCCATAGTAACATTTAAGAGTCGATGCATTGGCTAAACACTTAAGCTGAAGCACATTGGAATCCCCCCATAGGGGCTAGTCAATGGGGCCAATGTGACTAAAATCAGTGGTGATTGGTTAAGCTAGATGTAGAGAAATTTGAGCGTTAACCAAACGAGAGGAGTCTCGATGCAATAGGAGATAGTTTGGATTTTATCCCTCGATGAGATAAGCTATCTTTTTTTATCGTAACATCATGGGGGAAATATATTTTTAATGGATTTTAAAATATTTAGTAGTTGCATCATGCATCATACTTTCCTAAACAATTGGACATTTATTTACACTGCTTTATTTATTCTTTTCAGTTATCATGTCGCTATTCCATCTCTCAATTATTCTTAACGCGAACAAATTCAATAGTGAAAATTATGTGGATTGGAAACAAAATCTTGATATCGTGCTGACGGTAGAAAAGCATAAGTTCGTGCTCACTACTCCTTGTCCCCTTGAGCCTATTGCTGAATCGACTCAAGAAAAAAAAGGATGCTTATGTTACTTGGCTGCGTTCTGATGAGCTCGTCAGATATTACATCTTGGCATCTATGAGCAATGTGTTGCAACAGCAGCATCAGATCTTTGAGGCTGCCGCTTATATGATATTAAACATCACGGAAATGTTCGGGGATTAGGGTCGTCAAGCCTTGTAGACAGATGTGCGTAACTTCAAGAACTGCAAGATGGAACCTGGAACTCCTATTAGAAAACATATGATATTGATCATAAGTTATTTGAATGAGATGGATATCATGGGTGCTCAGGTCGATGACGAGACTCAAGTGGATATGATCCTAGAGACTTTAGCTACTACTTTTGAGAACTTCAAGCTTAATTATTTGATGAATAAGCTGAACTACTCACTTCCTAAGCTCATGAAACAGCTGCAAGTTGTTAAGACCCTATTTTTGAAAGGCAAGAGAAAATCTGGAAAGGCTAACTTTACTGAAAGTAGGCCTTCCATCTCTAGCTCTAAGAAGAAATAGAGAATGAGTCTAAGGAAAGCGAAGAAGTAGAAGTCGAGAGCTGCCAAAGGCAAGAACACCGTGAGAGTAGACAGATCGAATGACAAGTATCATCACTATGAAGCTACTGGTCATTGGAAACGTAACTGCCCAGAGTATCTCAAAGGGTTAAGATCTAAAGGTATAGTAATGGTTACTGTTATGTAGTTGACTCTACTTTTTATTTGATTGTAGACTCTGCAGCTACTAGCCATATCTGTTGCTCCCTCTAGGGGTTTAGGAAAATCATAAGGCTTGATAAGAGTGAGTTCGGCTTCCGCTGGGGGAATGAAGCACTAGTATCGGCAACATCAGTGAGAACTTTTAAATTATGTTTTGAGAAGAAATTTTATTTTGCGTGATGTTTATTATGTCCCGAATTTTAGAAAGAATTTGATTTCTATTTATGCATTAATTGAGCAAGGATATGATCTAAAAAACATTGATAAAGATATTGGTATCTTTAGAAATGAATGCTTAATTACTATCGCACGAATGATTAATGAATTGTATCACGTAAAACCTATAGTACCATGATTTGTGACATTGAAGTGAATATCAATTCACATAGAGATAGTAAGAAGTTAAAGTATGGCGCAATCGGTCTAACCTATATGTGGCACTTACGTCTTGGACACATTAACTTAGACATAATTAAAATACTTGTGAAGGATGGACCTTTGCAATCTTTAAGTGTGGATTCACTACCCACATGTGAATCCTGTATAGAACATAAAATGAGCGATATACATTTTTCATCAAAATGTAAAAGAGCCATTCAATGCCTTGAACTCATACATAGTGATGTATGTGAGCCATTAAATGCATCAAAAGTCTGAAACATTTGAAAAGTGCAAAGAATATAAGACCTTGGTTGAAAAGCAATTAGAAAAATAAATTAAAGCACTATGATCTGATCGTGATGGAGAGTACTTGCTAGGAGAGTTTGAGGACTTTCCTAAGGAAGAATGTATTCTTTCTCAGCTTACAACGCATGGTACGCCACAGCAAAATGGTGTGTCAGAGAGAATGAATCAAACTCTGATGGATATGGTTTGACTCATGATGAGTTACTCATCCCTCTCAGATTCGTTATGGGGATATGCCTTAATAAAAGCGGCATATATTCTGAACCAAGTTCCGTCAAAGACGGTGTCAGGTACACCATGTGAAAGATGGTATGGGTGAAAGTCGTCCGTTCACCATTTTAGAATATGGGATTTCCCAACACATGTTCTAAGGACCAAAGACAGGCAAGTTGACCATTCTTTCAGAATTGTGCATGTTTGTAGGATATCCTATGAGAACGAAGGGGTATATCTTCTACAGTACAACTGGCAAGAAAACATTAATTAGCACGAATGCTCATTTTCTCGAAAAAAAATTATATTAAAAGTGTACAGCCGAGAAGTACAGTTGTGCTAGAGGAATTATTGAGTGGGAGAACATCGACTCCCCAATCAAAATTATTTTTGATTCAATAATGGAAGAACCATGACAGGAGCCAGAGACTATGGAGCCTCGACGTAGTGGGAGAGTTGTGAGATAAACTGAAAGGTACATGTCCTATGGAGAAGCTTTGACAGTTGTCTCAGACAAAGACCTAGATGAACAAATCTCTTACTCGGAGGCCATGGCTGTCCTGAAGCAAACTTATGGCAGGAACTCATGAACATTGAGATACATTCGATGTACTCGAATGGAGTTTGGAAACTTGTAGATCCTCCTAAATGGATAAAATCCGTAGGATGTAAATAGATCTATAAAAAGAAAAGAGGTCCAGATGGGAATGTAAAGACATTTAAAGCTAAGGTAGTAGCCAATGCTACACCCAAAAGGAAGGTATAGACTACGAGGATACCTTCTTACTGGGTAGTCATGCTTAAATCCATTTGAATCTTTTTGTCCATTGATGTTGTCCTTGATGATGACATCTGGCAAATGAACGTCAAGACTGCCTTTTTGAATGATAATCTTGAATAGCGCGTTTAAATGGCTCAACCAGACGGGTTCATAGATAAAGGTGAAGAGAGCAAAGTTTGTGAACTGCATAAGTCTATTTATGGACTTAATCAAGCGTCATGATCGTGGAATATTAGATTTGACAAAACTATTAAGAACTATTGTTTTGAACAGTTGGTGGACAAACCATGTGTGTATAAGTTGATACACGAAGGGAATGTGATTTTTCTACTCTCGTATGTAGATGATATTCTACTAATTGGGAATGATGTAGAAAAATTGTTTGATGTCAAGATTTGACTTGTAAAAAAATTTGACATGAAGGATCTTGAAGAAGCTGCATTTGTCTTAGGTATTCAGATCTTTCGAGATGGGAAGAACAGATAATTAGCACTTTCTCAAGCATCTTATATTGATAAGGTGTTAGATTGATTTAGTATGTAAAACTCCAAGAAGGGATTTCTTCCTTTTAGACATAGAGCCAGCCTCTCCAAGGAGCTGTCTCCCAAAACTCCTCAATAAGAATAAGACATGAAAATGATACCCTATGCCTCAGCCGTAGGAAGCCTCATGTACGTGATGCTTTGAAAGAGACCTGATATTTTCTATGTCGTGGGCGTAATAAATCATTTCCAATCTAATCATGGAATCGAGCATTGGAATGCCGTCAAACATATCCTTAAGTATTTTAGGAGAACAAGGAATTACATGCTTATGTATTCATGTAGTAACTTGAATATGATGGGGTATACATATTCTCATTTTCAAGCTGATAAGGACTCTAGGAGGTCCACTTCAGGATCAATGTTCATCCTAAATGGTGGAGCAGTTGTATGGAGAAGTATCAAGTAATCTTGCATTGCTGATTCTACCATGGAAGCTGAATATGTGGCAGCTTGTGAAGCTGCAAAGGAGGTTGTATGTCTTAGGAAGTTCTTGAAGACTCTGAAAGTTGTTCCAGACGTTGACAAGCCCATGACACTTTATTATGATAACAATGGGGTTGTAACAAATTCTAAGGAACCTAGAAACCATAAGAGATCCAAACACATATAACGTAAGTATCACCTGATTAGAGAGATTGTTCAGTGTGGAGACATTGTGGTTACGCATATTTCGACGGTCAATAACTGGATGATTCCATTCACGAAGACTTTAAGTAGTAAAGTTTTTTATAGTCATTTGGAGGGATTAGGGAATAAGAGATTGTACACATCTACTTTAGTCCAAGTGAGAGAATGTTGGAATATGACCATAAAATAGCATGTAATAACTATTTATTTGTATTTAGTAATTTCTCAGACATTTGTATTGCTGAATTTTTTATGAATAAATTAAAAGTTTTGTTTTAAATTAAAGCGTGTTTATAAATTCCTCAAGTCCTAGAACTATTGTCAATGGTAGAAGAGTGAAGACAGAAGTGTCTCCAAACGAACTCTTGTGAAATAGTTTAGAACGATATTCACAGTCTTAGGATAGATTGGAAAATCAAATCTGATTACGACTTTAGGTTGAACCGTTGGATGTCAGGCTTTGGGGCATAAGAGTGGAGAATCAAATGGTTAACTTAGACATGTTATGAACATGTTGAATAGACCGGTAACAAATTAGTTTAGAGTCCTAAATTATTAACCTAGCTCTAAATCTAATTGTTACACCTTAAGGGTATTTTCATAATTATCTTAATCCTGAGGTGAATATGTAACTTGACTTGGTTAGTTATAATATTTGATATGTAAAATGAATGAGTTCAAATTGATGGCCAATACTTCTGCTGTTGGGATTGTAATTTAATTAAGTAGGAGTTGTGTGATTCACAGATATGGAAATGCGTGGTTGGATTATGAAAGCAACAATATCATCTTATGCTTTTATTGATGTGTGTGTGAATAAATTAACTTGGCCATGTATTCGATGAAATGAGTAATTGAATATGATTTGTGAATTGTACAAGACAATTCACTATAATGTCTTTCATATTCACAGTCAATAAAATGGGTTAAGGAAATAATAAGAAGAGGGGTAAAACGGTAAGTTTACATTTCACTCTTGTTACTGATATTTATGATGGGTATTATGTTAAAATATTTTATGGCCCATGAAAATAAATAGAGTTTATATATACCAACAGAAAATGTAACACGCATGAATTTAAAGAATGAAGATTTGATTTTTCTTCTTCAATCGTTTTGAGAGTTCACACTCAAATTCCTACATAAAATTCTTCTCAGATATATTTCTGAAATTAACGAATGGTTGTTGGTGGCCTAATTCGCAAATCTTTGTGGAAGTTCAAGTTCATGATTTTGATTTTAAAGCTTGAAAAACACGAAGAACGCTCGAGGGAGTTCCACCAGTTGCGAAATTCTCTGATACAGAGTAAAAGTGAAACATTGTTTTCCCTTAATCTATTCGTTTTCATATCATATATGCATGATCAAACTAAAATCGGTTTTAAATTATTTAATAGAACTAAATAAGTTAAATCAAAACTTTTTTTATATTGCGGCCACGAACCATTCATGGTTCAAATCTAATTTTCTTTAATTTTTAAAATCGATCGATCCTAGCACCTAGATCATGGATCAAGAATCAAACTCAATAAACAGGCTACTTTACTTCCAGAGTCCGATTAATTCAATCAGAACTAAGAAAGTAAGGGACAAACCGTGGAGACCCAAAATCGATTGGACACAGATATAAAAATCTTATGGCTTCTCCCTATATATAAGGCGTCTAGCTCATTCATAATGCGTTTACTCTCTAGCCTTATGCTATCAAATCATTACTGAACTTGCGCTTTGGAGTTTTGGCCAGGAACCACACCAGTATTAAATTAATACTCTTAGGTTCACTACATTGTCATCATCTAATTTTCAGGCAACATGTGAAAACAATTTCGATGGTAAATGTAATACCCATGTATTTTATAAGGGTTATTTTTGTAATTCAAACCCTCACTCACACATATGCACTCGCTTACACACTAAGCCAACCCTATTTGTTTCCCTCACACGTGTTCTCTCTCATTCATCTTCCCCAAATCTCTCTTTGCTTTTATCTCAAGCTTACCCATGTAACTCCCCTTCTTTCCTCCATTTATTTTTACAGGAAACATAACCGTTTCCTTAATGTGTAACTCTCATCTAATATAATACTCTTTAAATCCCCCTTTCTTCTCCATTTCTATTTCACGAAACCCCTCCCTTTGTAACTGTTGTTCAACCTTTTTCCCTCACTCTTCCGTTGTTCTCTTTGGTAGCCTCTCTCCCTCAATCGAACATTTGCATCTCATTCTTTCAATTTCATCTTCTTCAACGTTCTAATTTAAGTAAGTTTATCTCCCTTCTTTCTCCTATTTTCTTTCTCGTTTCCTCTTCTCTCTCTGAAATTTTGGTTCTTCAATTTTAGCAATTTGTAAAACTGTCACTCTCCCTTCCCTAAAGGTGCACCATTGTCGTCATTCCTAGATTCAGCCCCTTGATCATCTTCTCCAAATCGTTGCTGCCTTCGTTGTCAGTAAGCTTGTTTCTCTCTCTCTTTCTATTCCAATTTATCTGATTCTTTCTCCTTCGCATATATTATTTTAACAGAAGGTTTGTTGAAGGTTTTTCAAAGATTGATGTCCCACTTACTCAGTTGACCAGGAAGAATACCACATTTTCTTGGACGACCGAATGTGAGAAATGTTTTCAGAGCCTTAAACAAAAATTAGTGAGAGCACCGGTGTTGACCATCCCAGATGGCAAGAGTGACTTTGTGATATATAGTGATGCTTCTAAAAGAGGTTTGGGTTACGTTTTGATGCAATAAGGAAAGGTCATAGCATATGCATCTCGTCAGCTCAAGCCCTATGAACAGAATTATCCTACTCATGATTTGGAGTTGGCTGCAGTTGTTTTTTCCCTCAAGATCTGGAGTCATTATTTGTATGGTTGTAAATGTCAGATTTACACAAATCATAAGAGCCTTAAGTATTTTTTTCACTCAGAAAGAACTTAACATGAGGCAACGCCGTTGGTTGAAATTGGTGAAGGATTATGATTGCGAGATTATTTATCACCCAAGAAAGGAAAATGTAGTGGCTGATGCCTTAAATCGAAAATCAGCTCATTCAGCAGCTCTTATTACTTCTCAAGGACATATCTTGGAGGATTTGGAACGTGCTGAGATTCAAGTGTTGCTGAAGGATACTACAGCACAACTAGCCCAGCTCACAGTTCAACCATCATTACAGCAGCGTATTATTGATGCATAAAACTCAGACTCGGAGTTGCTTCTGACTCATAGTGAAGTGGGTTCAGACAAAAGACAAGGGTTTGAAATTAGTGACGGTTAAGCTTTTTGCTTTCATGGGAGACTGTGTGTTCCTAAACATGAACTCATTAGGCAGGAATTGCTCACGGGGGCTCATAGTTCACCATACACTATCCACCCTGGTAGTACTATGATGTATCACGATTTAAAGTTACATTATTGGTGGAATGGTATGAAGCGTGACATTGCTGAGTTCATTAGTAAGTGTTTGGTGTGTCAAGAGATCGAGGCTCAAAGACAGTGACCATCTGGGGTTTTACAACCTTTAAGTATTCCTGAATGGAAGTGGGAACATGTAACTATGGATTTCGTTTCGGGCTACCGAGAACGGTAAAGGGTTTTAACTCCATTTGGGTTGTGGTGGATCGTCTTACCAAGTCTGCACACTTTTTGCCTGGTAAGACTACATTTTCAACTGAGGATTGGGCTCGTTTATATGTTCGTGAGATTGTTCGACTTCATAGGTTTCAAGTGTCTATAGTATCAGATCGGGATCCACGGTTCACATCAAAATTTTGGCGGAGTCTACAAAAAGCTTTGGGAACACAATTGAATTTCAATACAACTTTTCATCTACAATCTGATGGGCAATCTGAGCGAACAATTCAGACGTTAGATGATATGCTTCGAGCTTGTGTCTTGGATTTCTCTGGTAGTTGAGATGCACACTTGGCACTCGTGGAGTTTGCTTATAATAACAATTATCAGGCGACGATTGGTATGGCTCCATTTGAGGCACTTTATGGAAAGAAATGTCGATCATCGGTTCATTGGGATGAAGTTGGCGAACGAAAGCTTTTAGACCCTGACTTGGTTCAGTCCATGAATGAAGCTATTCAGAAAATCAGAGATAGAATGAAGACCGCTCAGAGTAGGTAAAAGAGTTACGCAGATGTCAGTAGGAAGGATCTCGAATTTGAAGTAGGTGATCATGTGTTTCTCAAAGTTGCTCCATCGAAGGGTGTTATGCATTTTGGTCGCAAGGGGAAGCTGAGTCCCAGGTTTATTGGCCCGTTTGAGATTTTGGATCGTGTTGGTCCTTCGGTATACCAACTTGCTTTACCACCAGCTCTTTCAGGCATTCATAATGTGTTTCACGTCTCGATGCTTCGCAAATATGTGTCTGAGCCAACACATGTCATTGATTTTGAACCTCTGCAAGTTCGTGATGATCTGACTTATGAGGAGAAGTCAGTCAGAGTTCTAGAACGTAGGAATCAAACTCTTCATAACAGAACGGTTCAACTAGTCAAGATTCTTTGGAGAAATCATCAAATCGAGGAAGCAACGTGGGAACGAGAAGCAGAGATGCGTGTCAAGTACCCAGAGTTATTTCAATAAGGTATATTCCTTTCGAGGATGAAAGGTTATATGGAGGGGAGAATGTAATACCCATGTATTTTGTAAGGGTTATTTTTGTGATTCAAACCCTCACTCACACATATGCACTCACTTACACACTAAGCCAACCCAATTTATTTCCCTCACACGTGTTCTCTCTCATTCATCTTCCCCAAATCTCTCTTTGCTTTTATCTCAAGCTTACCCACGTAACTCCCCCTCTTTCCTCCATTTATTTTTTCAGGAAACATAACCGTTTCCTTAGTGTGTAACTCCCATATACTAATGCTCTTTAAATCCCCCTTTCTTCTCCATTTCTATTTCATGAAACCCCTCCCTTTGTAACTGTTGTTCAACCTCTTTCCCTCACTCTTCCATTTGTTCTCTTTGGCAGCCTCTCTCCCTCAATCGAACATTTGCTTCTCATTCTTTCAATTTCATCTTCTTCAGCGTTCTAATTTAAGTAAGTTTATCTCCCTTCTTTCTCCTATTTTCTTTCTCATTTCCTCTTCTCTCTCTGAAATTTTGGTTCTTCAATTTCAGCAATTTGTAAAACTGTCACTCTCTCGTCCCTAAAGGTGCACCATTGTCGTCATTCCTAGATTCATCCCATTGATCGTCTTCTCCAGATCATTGCTGCCTTCGTTGTCAGTAAGCTTGTTTCTCTCTCTCTCTCTCTCTCTCTCTCTTTCTATTCTAATTTATATGATTCTTTCTCATTTGCATATATCTCGCATGTTCTCTTGATTTTGTTAGCAGCCAAACAAAAATTGGAGTTTTGAAATTTGTTTTGCTAATTGTTTTATTGAATTGTTCAGCTTAGATATTTCGGCTTAATCCTAGAACTGTTGCTCACTTTTCTTAACATTGCCTTTTTGATGGATTAAGATTTATACCTCTTTATTTTAGTTTTGTTTATGTACTTTTTTTTATGATTTTTTTTGCAATGCTGTATTTCTATATTGCCCTTTTGATAGTTCATCCTAGTGAGCTTTTTGGTAATCAACAGAATATGTGATTTTTTTACACAATAATAAAATTTATTTCTCGTTGGTTCAAATTAAGTGGTTTTGTCATTTTTTTCAAACAAATAAATAAGTTCTTTTATGTGAAACAAATAGTTTTATAACTTTATAAGTAACTGGATCAATTTTGGAGTGATTTCAATGCTTATTAGATTTCTCTAGTGTGTTGACCCGAGCCATGTTTTACCCAACCCGAATCCGTTCAATTGAACCCGACCGAACCGGTGCAGTTCGCTCTGAACCTAGTTGAATTGGATTGAACCACTTGATTAGTTTACACCCGGTTCAATTTCACCCTTTTTTTACCTCACTCGCCATGCTTGTTAAATAAATAATTGTAGTTATTATATGAATGCTTAGTGATCTAGAATCTGTGAATTTCAGGTCAATAGTTGCTAAATTTAATTCGTATCGATCAAAGTAAGTGGATTTACATAATAATTCGGTTCATGTCTTATAAGTGTAGAATATATAATGTGAAATTGTTTTATTATTTCTTTGTGTTCAATCTTATGATCAAGTGTTTTAATTGTTTTTCATATTATGATGAAATTATTTACCTTGTTATGTATGATTATATTTTGAGTTATACATGTATTAGTTATATTGTTTATGTTTATAAACAAGTTATATGTTTACTCACGTATATGTGATAACGTGA
The DNA here is from genome assembly GCA_003255025.1 of Datisca glomerata. Lineage (NCBI taxonomy): Eukaryota > Viridiplantae > Streptophyta > Magnoliopsida > Cucurbitales > Datiscaceae > Datisca > Datisca glomerata. The sequence goes on along the minus strand of QANY01004038.1, from coordinate 760,002 downwards.
ATAATAATTCAAGTAAAAAGTGATAAGTAAACGAGAAGTAGATTTAGTCATGTCTCTTGATTATCAAATAACCAGATTGTTCACATCATGTTATCATGTTATACAGTTGGGTGTCACCATATTCATGTTAGCGTCCTTAAGGTTCAGATGATCTTAAGTGACATCAAGTTTCAGAACACCCAATCTGTCATGTTCACGTTCATGTTACAAGTTCATGTTCAAGTTGTGAAACAGTTCGGGTTAGGTTGTTAATCGAAGGATATGTCTAGTCGAGTTATGATCAAGCACGTATAAGTATGGGCAGGTATAAATATTGGCAGGTATAGGTACAAGTTCAAGTTATATGTTAATCAAGAATGTTGTTACAAGTATTTTATGTGACTAGTAAACGTGTGAAATAAATTTGCATGAGTTATATGTTTATATTTATGTCATGTGAAACTTATTAGTATGTGAATTTACTTACTGAATATTTTTAATACTCACCCCCCATAAATGATTGTATTGCAGATGATGGTGAGCAGTAAGAGTGAGGGACTGTCATAGCAAGCATGATTATGATTTCTAAGTTTAATTATAACATTATGACTTCAGTTATTTCAGAAATTTATGAATATTCATGTTTAATCTTTCATGTCTTACGAATTTTTGTACTTCACTTTATTATAGTTTAATGAATCATTTATTTCAGTTTAATGAGTTAATATTCTTTTCAAATAATTTTATGCTTCCACTATTTAACATTAAAATTAGGGTTTTCAATTTGGAGATTTTCTCAAATTAAGGTTTTAATTGAATTGTGAATTTTTGAATTGTGAAATTTCAAGCATATTTAACCCTCGGAAAACGGGGTGTTACAGTAAATTTCAAGCATCTATAGTAATGGTATCTCGGGATATCAAAATCACATATGCATTCCTGTATCCATGGGGAGCTGTCCCATAACAGATTGAGATTTGGTGAATAAATGGGTGAAGAACGGGTATGAGGTAATTATAAATAAACCACCGCGGGTATGGGGCGGGGACATGTATAATAGTCAACATCCATTCATCGGTCTCATTCATTGCTATACATTTATATTATATTAAAATTATAACTTTATCTCAATTCAACCCTAACACTAATTTTTTTAATCTCTCACTGCACTAGCTATATCCAATCATCCTCTTTGCATCTATCATTGTCATCTTTGCTTTTGTTCCATGTCTTAGGCCAATTTTGAAAAGTTCTACTTGTGACCAAACTTATTGAAGAGATTAAGAACTCATGGGTAACCTGATCTTAATGGGATTCTCCATCCCGCCCTGCGTTCCCGTAAATAGAGAACGAGACGGGGATGAGATTGACATATAGGGATGGAGATAAAAATGGGAAAGACTGTCCCACCTTCGTCCCAATACTAAAAAAATTTTCTAGCTAGTTGCAACATATCTAAGTTACCTTCTAAATATTTAAGTTACATTACCATAGGACACATTTTAAATATTTCACTACATATCTAGCTAACTAACATTACATTTAAGAAACTTGTGGTAACTAACGGGCCGTTACCTAACGAGTTTCCATGACATACACACTCCATTTTCGTTCCCGTAGTATTCAACTCATATCAATTATCAACTCAATTTGCAATTATGAAATCACTATTTCTTACACTGCCGCTGAATCCAATCGAGACATCTATGTTTTAATCAAAACAGATTTTCATTCAACAATAAAAGAAGAAAATACATGGAGGATCATATCTTTCTCTAACTAATTATCTTTTCACCATCTATCAAGCTCACAATCTAGACATCTTTTCTGCTCGAACGATTACCCGATCAAATAGAAACATGAAGTTCTCCTTGAAGCTTCCAGAGGAGAAAACCCACCATAATCCTCTCCTGAAGGCTAAGCTACCCATCACTATATTCACACAACCTTTCACTTCCTCCATTACTACAGCCACCAACTCCTCCTCTGATCTTTCCTTTTCTCTCTCCACCAATTTCCCTTCTGGTCCTTCTATCAAGCTCTCTTATTCTCCCTCCTCCTCATCTTCCTTCTCTCCATCTTCTCCTTTCTCTCTCTCCCTGAAGTCCGGCCTTGGGGTGTTCGGCTCGCCTAACAGCTCCCCTCTCATCTTCTCTGCCAATTTCTCTCTCTTACACGCGAAACCCATCGTCCCTATTTTCTCTCTCCACTTGAAACCCCAATTTGGGAACTTCTGCCTCAAGAAGAGCACCTTTTCTAACCCTAGCGGCGATCGGATACCTGGGTCTCACTCGGATGGTGGAGTCAATCCGGATCCCGTGACTCACTCAGATGTTAAGATTAGAAGTGGTTTTGTGCTTGATGATTCGACGGGATGGCAGGAATTGAAATTGGAATCTTGCAGTGGCAATGGTTCTACGGAGAATTCTAGGGTTCATTTGAATGGAGGAACCGGGTGCCTGTCACAGAGATCGTTGGTTGAGGAGAACTTTGAAAAGGATGGGTTGTTGTCGGGAATTTCTGTGATAGCGAGAACGTCCATGCCGGTGACCAAGGAGATGACTGTTAATTTGAGGTGGGGCGTTAACTTTCCGGCGAATTTGGGGAACAAGATGCCGTATTTGACTGTCAATAAGGTTTCCATAGAAAGAATTGAGGAGGTGAAGGAAGTAAAGAAGAAGATGAGTGCGGCGAGCAATTTGGGTGATCTAGAATTGTTGAAGGGTATGTGTTTATGGATGAGAAGGGATTTTGAGGTGTTGGAGAAAGAAAATAGAGAGATGAAGCAAATTTTAAAGGAGATGAAAATGGAAGTTACCAGGAAAAGTCTTCTTGGAGAAAATGATGGTTTGGGAAGGAAGGATCTGCTATATCCAGGTGAGGCCTATAGCGAGTTTGAGAGATGGAGGAATAAAAAGAATGGTGAAGAAGAGAATGGAAGGAAAAGCAGTAGCAGGACTGATAAAGAAGGAAATGGAGGGAGGAACAAGACAAGTGCTGGGGAAGAAAATAGCAGGAAGAACAACAGGAGCGTCAGTGACAAGAATGGACGGACACAAGTGAAGTCAGTGGATCGTGTAAGTGAAGTGGAATCAGAATTGCAGAGGGCTATCATGGCTGCTTCCCGTTAGCAGGTTTGAAATATTTGCTTTGTTTGGATGTATATAGCTTTTTGTTTCATTTATGACAAGATCATCACTTATAGTAAGTTGATATTCCACTTCTTACAAAGATTGAAGCAACTTCATTTTGTAAATCTTTCCCCTAGATGAGAATTTTCTCTAATTATTGGCTTATCTAAGTATATCTTTGCATCGAGTCCGTCGTTTTTGTTGGTGATTCTTATGAAAAGGTAAATGGCTTGTTCAATCGATGCTTTGTTTGAGATTTTGAATCTCAAATTCATATTTTAGTGGATTCTGGAGTAGGTATATTATGTTCTGTTGATTGTTGAATGTGAGAAATCTTATCTTTTGTCTAAACGTTTTATCCAAATGGTAAAATTCATCTAGTATGTTGCATAGTATCATTTTGAATAATTTCTTAGCACTCATTCTAATGTGAGGGTCGGAATTTAAGCAAAAGATATATAGTTTCCTATTAGCCCCTCATAAGGTTGAAAGGAAAAGAGTGGCTATTGAAGTAAAGGATTGACATATTTTTTACAATAACAATAAACATAACAGAATACTTATGTTCTAAGAACATCAAAGTTTCTAGGCACACTTATTGGCTAGAAATCCAAATCTTTCTTTTTCGAGATCAAACTCTACGTAAAAATCTTGCATTATAGTATTACCCAATATAATTGTTGAAATGATGGGGAAATTTATTGCCCTAACTGCCAAACATTTGAGACCACTATCTAGGTCGACAAGGTAATTTTGCCATGCTACTTTCATCATCGCACCATCTTTGAATTGGAATGTCATGTTTGGCAAAGTACTTGCTTCATTCTTAGAAAGGTCAAAGCAAAACTTTGTAACCTTGTTGTTAGGGTACAAAGCACCCATTCCCAATTGTTCCCGAAATTCCCGTACCACTTCGTTGAAGATCGATATGTGTACATAAGTAAAAGTTGATCCTGAGTCCACAATAGTCCCGTAATTTTCGTTAGCTTTTGGTGCCAAAAATTTACGTGGGATGTTGATACTTTTATTGCCTATAATGATCGCTTCTAAAATTACATAATATAAATCTGAAACATCATAGTTTGATGGGTTTTTATGAAATGGCGTGTAGCTAATGTCCTCAGAATGTGACTCATCATTTAGAACCAGGTAACTTGTTGGTGATTTATCAATTAAGTGACCACCGAGTACGCAATAGGAGAATCTCTTGATGCCTAATTGAGAAGGAAATGATTCGAGATTACGACCAAAGCCAACTAGACCATAGTTTTCTGGGGTAGAGTTTGAACAACCAACAATGAAATTTTCAGCTGTATGGTTAGGAATATATAGAGTTTCTGATAGTAAGATTCCAGACGTGGATCCTGTGATATAACTAAGATTATAATGTAATGGTTTGGAACAATTTGTAGAGCAATGAGCATGCGCTTTATATTCTTCGCACTGATAATGAGCTCTCCGATCGCCAAACCATCGGGACTTGGGGTTGTTACATTGCAGATATCTTGAAGAAGATGATAAACTTGGATAAAAGATTTCCTTCTTTTTTATGTCTTTGGTGAAGTTACGACTACATGGTAACCAAGTTAAGCTACTAGCAGTGTCAAGAATAACATAAAACGTGTGCTGAGGGGTTCCAAAGCTAAGAGGAATGACAAAACCACCATTATGAAGTATAATAGGAATATTAGACGAGAAAGAGCTGAAGTGTTGTTCGAGGTAACGAGTCCTCACACGAGGACGAGAAACAGAACGCGAGGTTGGATGTTTGGTGAAGTTTAAAACAGATATTACAGTGCTGGTGTCTGGCATGGTTGCCAAAGATGTAGAATCTAAGACAAAAATTAAGAAAATATACACAAGCTGCAAAGATGAAGCCATGAGTTTGGTATTGTCTCTCTCTTTATTGTTAAGCTTTTCAAGGTTTTTCTTTAATAAATAAAGAAAAGAAATTTTATTGTTCAAGATCACTGGCTTCACGTAAGAGAATTATCCAACATATTAGTTCAAGAAAGTGTCTTAATTTTGAATTGAATAGCCAAGTTATTATATTCATTTGTTATATTAGATTATACGTGAGAACAAAAGAAACAATATTATTTTCTAAAAAAATTAAATACCCGTAATCGTGTTTGGAAGTAAACCTTCAGCTCCCGATTCACATATTCTACCAATTTGATTACCATTGGTCATTAAATCTTATTATTTCGCATTTCTAAATCATACAGATTTTCAAATTTCGTCTCTGAAATTCTTGTTGATATTCATTTTCAAGCACAAGACAAATTAGGGCGCAAAGTAAAACCGCACAAAATGACCAAACTGGACTGACCCCGACATTTATGCTGTTTGGTTCAGCTTCAATTTAACAGAAAACCGTACGGTTTGGTCTAGTTTGTGGTTTCTATAAGAAAACTATATCAAACCGAACCAAATTGTATTAATACATAAAAAATTGGGTTGGTTTTCTCTATTGAATATTTAACACTTCATTTTTTTTCTATTCCAAAAGGCTGATTTGTTACTGATTTTGTTGATATTGACAACTGATTTTCTTTTCTAATTTTTGTTAATATGTTTGCTAGAGATTTGGTTCATATTGAAAAATAGTTTTTCCCTAATTTTTTTTAATCTGTTAACGATTTGATTTTTGTTGATATTGAAAACCTAGTAGCTTAGTTTACATTTCTTCTACATATTTCACAGTTTGGTTTGGCTAATTTGGTTTATATAATTTTTATGGTTCAGTTCAATTTGGTTTGGGAGTCTTTTTTTTGTTCATTTCAGTTTCTTTTTGTAAAAAAATCACATGTGCGGTTCGGTTTGTAAAAAAATTCTAAACAAAATCGAACCGATTACAGCGCATGAGAAATCTTGCTAACTCATATTTATTCATCTAAATCTTTCCGCTGAATTATGCATTTTATATCACAGGTAAACCTTATAAGTTAAAACATATTGTTTTGCACTCATTAAATCTATGGTGCATGTGGAATCAGACGAAATTTGAAATCGGTTTTCTTAGGAATCAGATGAAAAATGGAATGATTAGAAATCGAAATCTAGAATCAAATTAATGCTTTTATTAACCGTTAAGAATCAGAATTATGAAACAGATTATTATGAATAAAAATGATTGTTTGTGTATATTAAATCCATGAATCAGAATAAAATATATGACGTTACTAAAATGTCTTTCAAGGAAAGAAGTAATGGTTGGTTAGATAAATATTTTGAGTGCATAATTGACTTTTCACAATTCATTGCAAATGAATCATAAATATGAAATCACATTATCATATTTTTATTAAGGATCTCATTACATGCAATCAAATGAATACATTCCAGTTAAAGTTGTGGAACTTATTTAAAATCAGATTTTTAAATCATAGTAAACTATTAGAATGAGAAATCCGATTCTATATAAATCAAGTAAACACGTCACTAGGGTCTGAGATTTTTCTTCTCTCATTTTACATTGGAGAAGACGATCAGATAAAGATTAATTAGAGAATGTAAATATATTAATTAGAGAAATCTAGATGTTCATTCTAAATGTGTGGATCTTATTATTTAATGGTAGAGATTACCTATTTAGTAATGAATTCTATTTCGATGTCACTGTTTTCCAAAAAGTTAAAAAAAAAACAGGTATGAGATAAAAATTCTATATTAATATGGGTAAGACATAACGGTGGAAATAGATTTTTCCAGAGGAGAAATGTTAGTTAAGAGTGTTCACGGTTTGGTTCGGTGATAAAACTAAACCGAACTGAACCGTTCATACTAAAAGAATCGAACTGAATCAAATCGTGAGTTTCAGTTCATTATTATTAATTAAAAATATTTTTCAAATAATTTTTAGATATTATTATTGAAAAAAATATATTAATTAAAGTTTTGTTTTGGTTCGGTTTTATAAGAAATTGTATATAAAAAATAAAAAAATAATATAAATTTAATGTTTTATTTCGGTTCAAAAATCATTAAAATTTCAAATCAAACCGAAATTTCGGTTCTTTCATTTTCCCAAGCCGAACCGAACACATGTAAAGAACCGACCGAATCAATCATTAATGGTACCAATAATTTTAAACACCCATAATGTTGGCAAAACATTCAGAGTACCGGGTATTTTTGTCATTTAATCTATTTCAACACTATCAAACCTAGTTAAATGGTCTGTCAAATGGAAAATTTTATATATGCAGCAAAAATATTGAATATTCAGTATTTCTCAATATCATTTAATGACACATGTACATGTTTTATAAATTTATAAATTTTATTTATTCTCATTATAAATTTAAATATAATATAATATTTTTAGATACATAATAATTAATAGTATTTTTAATACTGAATATTCAAAGATGTACTGATACCTGGCAGGCGAGATGCGAATTGAGATTAGGGTTTCCTCGTTTAAAAGGTACGTCGTTCAGTCTATAAATTGCGCTTTCACCTCCCTGCCTCTGCCTCCGTAAACCCTCTCCCCCTCTACTTCTCTATCGCTTTTCTGCAATCATCTGCGTGTTATTATGTTTCATCTTCTTTCGCCTATTTTATGTTCTTCTAATTTCGCTTCAATTTTTAGTATCTGCAAGAAATCAAGCTGTGATGAAAACTCACTGTGTTCCAGAGGCGGCCTCTTCTCAGTGGCCGTCTGTGACGGCTACACAACCCTCTAAGAAGTTCTGAGCCTCCACTTCTAATACTTGTACTTCAAAATTCTCGGATCAAGTTTTTTTCCCTAAACGTTTTCTGGATACTACTACAATTTTTCGGTATTTAGGTTTTGTTTTGTGCGTAAGTTAAAGCGAGGTGACGATAGAAATTCATTGGTCTGTCAATCCACTGACTAATTACTGTGTGATGTTACCATGAATCCCGACAGGTTCTGATCGCGCTATTCATAATTAAAGGTTGATTTTTTTCAATTGAAGGTTTTAGTTTTCTGGGTTGTTTAATTTTCGTATTTTTCTTGGGTGTGATTGTTTTAGTGAATTTCCCTGTAGTTTTTATGTTGAAGTTTCAAAGTTTGAAATTTCAGAGCTGGGCAGGTGATGAATCTTATAGTAACAAATGGGTAATTTGCGGCTGAATTTTTGTGATGCCAAAATCACCTTGGAGAACTGATGCCCTTTTGTTAACATTTTGTTTCTTTTTCATTTATGGTCTATATTTGTTTTGTCGAGTCTTTTATTTGTTGCAATAAAAAGCCAGATGCTTTAGAAAAAAACAAAGAAAATTGTTGAAATATAACAATTCTTCGTATCCCAAAAATGATAAATTCCTAGTTTATTTAAAGATTCAAAGAAATATAATTAGAGGAGTCCTTGAACAAAAGAGACTAATGGTTGTAACATACCAAATAACTTGAAACAAAAAATCAAACTATACTTTTCAATTAGACAAAATTCACAGTATGGTTTACGTGTCTGTCAAAAATCAAATTCGTCATTCTCATCGACGAAAATCTGAGGATGTACTACTGCAGTTGATACATTAAGAGCTCTCTTAAGCTTTCTTTGATCCAAGACTTCAACTTCAACCAAGAATATTGAACTAACAGGCCGATGATCCGAGAGCTGTAATTCTGCACGTTTGTAACAAAGCTGCTTCATACCCTTTCCTAGCCATAGGATACGGTCGCACCTGCACGGTTTTTCGTCGGCAATGAGATCGAAGACGTTAGTTGTTCAGTTTACATAGACTTGTTCTGATGTTCTTACGTGATATGATAAATGCATACCATACACATAATTAGAAAATAAATTGCATTTTTAATCACCTATAATTTGTATTCGTTGTCATTTTAGTACTTAAAAGTTTCATTTATATCAATTTGGTACCTGAAAGTTTCATTTATATCAATTAACAACATTTGTCATCCATGTGCAAGTCATGCAGAGAGAGCATTTAGGAGACATTGATGAAACGTGTTATTTGCCAATGATTTGTAAATTTACAGATCAATTTGACAACTAGAACTATGGAAATCAATAAACACATACTTTAGGGGTGTAATATATTTCATGATCATGTACTTCATAACATAAATCTAATACCAATTACTTATGTAATATAGTCATAGCCAGAGGTAGAAGATGCTAACAAACTAATCTCTCATCCTATGCTATCTATTCCGTCCTATATATTCATACAGAAAGAGCTGACTCACCATGCCGGAGATCTCCTCTTCTCTCCTTCTCTCGGCTTTTCACCAACATATTGGTCGGAGTTGATTTCATACTTGTACGTGGGTGGGAATTCTATGGTTCCTTCTCTCCATCCCTCGAACACGCGCCCACTGTGAAGCTCTCTGCTAAGCTGCCAAAACACGTGATCCCATTATTATTTTTTTCCTCGAGGAAGAGTCATTTTTTCCGTAAGGAAATAAGATGAAGTCGGAGGATTGATACTTTTGTCAACAAAACCATCAATGAAAATGAGACTTGTTGTCTCACCTGATCGGAGTTTATGAGTTCATCCCACCGTTTCAGAGCAACGAGCTTCCTTACCTCTGAGTCCAACATATTAAGACGATAATTAAGATCCCCAAACCAGAATATCTTGCTGTTTTACAGAAGAAACCAATTACAATTCATGTTCCATAGCAGATTTAATGGACAGAAGAATAAGAAAGCTAAACGACATATCGCGCAGAAAGGGACAGTTCTCGAAAAATAAAATAAAATCTAGCTAAGATGACACATTGAGAACATCAGAACTTTTGGCTATTCATATAGAAATCAAGTCATTGCAGCCTCATATCGTAGCACATTTAATTCCTATTTAATTTTTTTTGGCAAATAAACGTCAGGTTCATGATCTGCAAACACTCGTTTATTTTTTGGCAAATAAACGAGTGTTTAAAAAAAAAGTGAAAACAACGGAAACAATATTGTTCTCCAAATATATTAATTAAGTTTTGAAAACATGTTTCTTAGGAGTATTCAAGAAGTGTCTTATCATAAATTTTGTGAAACTTGTTTAAAAACAGCTTTTAAAATCAGTTATATTAACAGTTTCTCTCTAGGTTTATAAGAACATTATCATCAAAATTTAATACACGTTTAAAAACAGAAAAACTAAAAACAATCACTTAATATTATGAATAGTGAAATAAAACTATTAAATACAGCTACATGAAATCTTTCTGCAGATCTCTCTGAAATACTTTAACTTGCTTTCCTAGATGAATCACAGTATAGAGTATGCTTTACAGCATATAAGAAATATGTAATCAAGTGGATCCAATATTAGAATAATGCTTACTCATGAGATGGAATTGTCTGAGGTTGATCCGTATCAAACTGTGACGAAAAACGGGTGCGCCGTATTATTTCATATACGTCTGCATTACGCTTCTGTTCCGCCCCATCTTTCTGACCAGAGGTCAGATGAGAACATACGAAGCACAACCGTGACTGGAAAAGAGACATACTAACAGAAACAGATCCCTGCATAGATAATCCATAACTCATAAATCATATCATCGCAATATATCATTCTAAAATAATGAAATTTAATTTCTTTTCATTCCTCAGTAACTCAGGGGAAGAGTGGTCGTCTGTGATTACCTTGTTTCCCATGTATCCCATTAGACCAACCCCAACCGGAGAAACTTCCAAATTATTAACATGTCTTCTCAACCTCTTACGCACCCAAACCGACACATATATCCCTACCATCTGCTTACTGACAATTCGTACATATCTCGGACGTGACTTCACACCATCTTTGGTAACTCCATTATGCATCTCCAATGGTTCTTCACAGAATGTATCATCTTCCTCTTCAGAAAGGCCATCAGATACATCAGAGAGAGCTTCAAGTTTTTCTGGTCTCACCTGTTGCTCAACTAACACAGACCGAAGATTTCCAGAACTATGATATCTCTTCAACCCAGTAAGATCTAATGCAAAATTTTGAGGACTGGAAATTAGAGGATTGTCTGAATAATTGAATCCGATTCGTGCAGAACTGCTCCATACTCTCCGTAGCTTTGAATTGGAAGAAACAACTTGTCGGAGCGGGACAGCATCTAATGACTGTTCAGGCCAGTCTAATCTACTATCACAATCAATACCGTATATTCTTTTCAGCCGCAAATTTCTTCCGCCACTAATTACTTCATCCAAATCGTCGTCCACAACAAAATCCTTTAGCTTGTTCTCGTTGATGTCATCAGCTAGTGCATCGGATACAGAAGAAGTCCTTAAAACAGGAGAAGGTGGGGCACTAAAGCTCTTGAGTTTGTTGTCAGGTTCTGAAGACTTGTTTAGAGTTTTTCGAATGATTGATTCCCATTTTGGAATCGGCCTGTTATCCTCTGCTCCCAGTACGTTACCAGCATTCAAAGGGACTATCTCTTGGAAACTAAAAGAATACGGTACAACTGTTAATATATGATGTAGTAATTCAATCATTCTAAGGACTAAGAATGCCTGTAAGTTAAATAAGGAAAATGCTCACACTTCTATGTTTGGAATAGAAAATCTTGTAGAAGTCATTGGTGAAATTAGCTACCGTAAGCTAAAAGAGGCTAATGTCACGATTATAGATGACTCATAAAACAAGTATTTACTCAAACATAAGATCACCTCACATAGATAAAAATAGAAGGCAACATTTGCAGTCATTGCTCGTGTATATGCTAAAAATAGCAAACACAACCAGAAAGGTGCAGATTTAGCAATCCGTTCGAGGATCCGTCAAGTAAGTGATCATGGAATTGAAATCATATGAAGGAACAAAAAGAAAACTTTACAGTGAGATCTTCGAATAACCTTGTTTAGAAACTGTTTAAGAGAATGGCTTGGTTGTTTATTCCCCAGTTCTGATTCTGAAATCAACTGGGTTTAGTTGAAAAGCTTAGCCCAACCAATCCTTAACATCTAGGTGTTACGGAGAGGAGTATTGAGGCTTTACAGCTAGCACAATAGGTTTTAGGTCGTATTTACGTTTTCTCGGGGTTTTTTCAATACATTTTACACTTATCAACCAAACAAAAATGGAAAAATAAGATTCGCTCACCCAATAATGTAAATATCTGCCAGGTCTTCTGTAGAAAGCCATTCGTCTAACTCAAGGTCTTCATCTGGGACTCTTCCAGCAACATTCCAAGTGCCTATAGTTACCCTAGAGACAACCAGGATCCCGACGTATTGGTAAGAACTATAATTTCGTCACCTAAAATTAAATGCAAAAGATAATAAGTAGTTTACATCCAAACCTCAGATCCTTTGTGTTTATGTACTGAACGCGCAGAGTTTCTGATTTTCCTCTTCTGTGTCTCAACCGGTAGCTCATACGTGGTGTATCTGTTCCAATATATGTAGGAACCAACTTATTAGCTGTTACGAAACGAATAAAGAAGATGAAATTGATCTCAGAATCCAGGATATCAATGACTAAAAGTCCCGAAGTTGCAACAATATCTCATATTTCCAAATAACCAATAAGAGGAACCTAAAATCACTAGAAGATACTTCTATTGACATCACATCATCACAAAGAAACTTCATACCCGAGAAACTCTTAGCCACCCATTCTCCAGCCAACAATGAAAATTTCAATTCTATGCAAAAAGATTAAAATTCCAAGAGGAGTTCTTTTAAGAGCATTTGAATAATAGAAGCCAAACTGCTCAAACAGATACAAATTTCATTAACTAAAATAGGAACAACGAAAGCAGATTTCAGCCAACGAACTAAATGATACTGTTACGGAGGAATTGCCTGAAACATGGCTTGAGCATGTAGATTGGTTCGCCTGATTTAAATGGTCATTATCTACATCAGTGTGCATTCTTCCATCCTTAATCGAGCAAGCTGCTAGGAAATAGCGAAATACACGATCAACCACAAAACATTCAAGAAACAATTGATAATTATAAAAAGCCAAGATGTACCATCATCTTCACTTTCAGTTTCGGTGTCGACTTCATCCTCGCTAAAATCATACCCCTTAGGCTTAATATTCAACCACTTCTTCATCACAATGGAAGGCCAAAAGGCCTGAAATGAATCATTATACACCAAATAAGATGAACAAGAAACACGTAATGATGAACAAAGTTTCGTAAACCAAAGCACGTTTGCATTACAAAATACCTCAGAGCGCTTTCCTCTCCTCGTTCTCATTGCTTACGGAGAATCACTCAATCACTCAATACTATCTCAGAAGTCAGAACTGAAGCAGCTAGCCGTCAGACTTAAATTGCCAATTTTCTGGGAGATCAAATACTTGAATAAGAAGTCTGGTTTCTTCTCTCTCTATTACAAGAGTCAAGACTATTACAAGGCCAGGTATAGGGGGGTTAGGCCTTTTTTATGCCTTTTATAAGGAAAAATCATATTAGGACCAGATAGAAAGGACAGAAAAAGTATGGACATATCCAATAGACATCCACAACTTCAACTTGTTCAAAAATTTGAAAAAAGAATGTCAAATGGTCCTCACTGTGCGTCAGCCACAATTTTTCTGATTCAAAGAAGAATTTATTATGGAGAAATAGGACATAACTGAAACCGAGCTCCATAAAAAAGAAGAATATATATCATTTTCACCATAACAAATCGACAGTCCTAAAATCCACTATAACATTTTCTTTTTCCTTTTTTTTGTCAGCATCAAAGATCAGCCCTTGACAGAACAAAAATAGACTAATTAACAATATTTATCACCCTAATTGTACCAAAGTAAAAGCAAATTGAGACAAATCAACTGGGTATTCATAAAAAACAGAGTTATTACAAAAAAATAATTCAAAATGACGAACCTAACAACAGTACTGCATTGCGCACCATAAATCTAAGAGCTAAAACCAGACAGATTGAATAAGACAAGCAATTAGAAAGCAAAACCCACATCCTAATTATCATTTTTGTCATTTGATTGAGGAATATAAATTAGAACAAAAAATAAAATTGGGAATTACCATTACAACCAAGATTCGTAGCGAGCCCACCAGCTGCTAAGTTGTCTGAAACATGGAAAACGCCATAAAAAAGGACTTGGATGGCACTAAAGAATGGAAGTTCAAGTCAGAGGGGGTAAGCAGAGGACAGTAATTTCCACATAATTAGAGTACGGCTGTGTCGAAGGTTTACATGTCAGGAATTTGAAGACGTTTTACTCTCTTATAAATTAAATGCCCTAAGAAATAAAAACCAAAATTCTTTTTAACAAACGTAGAAAGGTCATCACACTACCATTCTCACTCTCAAATACCCTCCAACCAAAGGGCTCCGGGTTCTTAAATATATATTCCTGAAGTAAAGTGAGTTTGGATATTTGAGCCAATAATCTTGAACTAAAGTGAGTTTGGATATTTGGGGCAATAATCTTGAATTTTGTTGTATGTGGCACAAAATGATCAATCATTTGCACTCTCTATTTGAAATGTTCAGGTTTTTTGAAATGATCTACGCTATTATTATTTAACACTCGTTTGATTCAAATTTTTTAAAATTATCGGTAGAAATGTGATTAACAGATATATAATTAGTGAGAATACCTTATTATTACATTTAGTAATACATAAAAATCTTGTACTAGATTAATATGAATACAAGACTACGGTGTTTTGATATAAAAACATTTTAAGATAAAATTGCAATAAATTTGTAAGTTTACCTTCTTATCCATGTAAAATACCTACTATTTATTAATTTAAAAGCAATTTTATAAGAATTTATTTAAAAATATTTTAAGACTATTTTATTTTTCTCACAAATATCTCACCTACTCCCCCTTCCTTTCCTCTCTCTGTCATTCAACGTCCCGCTCACTCTCAACTTCATCTCTCAAACCCCCTTCCCCTTCCCCCGCTCTTTCTCACACTCTAACTCAAACAAATTACCCTCACATAAACCAAAATTCATCCTCACCAAAACAGAAAACCTTAATCATTGCCCCCTTCTTCTCAGCCGCACTCTCTCTCTCTCTCTCTCTCTCTCTCTCTCTCTCTCTCTCTCTCTCTCCAAGTTTTCCTCTTTGTCCTTTATTTCTAGCATATCCAATGGGTACAGACTACCGACGAGAACGTCCGAGATTCCCAATCTTGCTAGAGAAGTAGACGTCGGCAAACTGATAAGCTGTCGAAAGGAACGACTGGAATTGTGCTTTTATAGTTTCATATCGTAAACGTTCTCCGATTGGGAACGATGGAATTGGAACGCAGTTCGCACTGTTACCAACGATTTCTGGTAACACTGATTCAATGTTTCACTTTCCTCTTCATTTTTGTTTATTTTTTGTCTGATTTATTTTTGTTCTGATGCTTTTCAGAGGAGTATGAGATGGACAACAATTTGTTTTCTTCATGAATTTTCTCATTCTAATTTATTTCAGTCCGGGTTTCCTATTCTGAATTGGTTGTTTAAATTTTTTCAGATTTATCGAAGAACAATTTTGTGCACAAAGCAAGATCTGGTAGAAAAATTCTGGCAAAGCTGAGGTTGATGTGAGAGAGTACTTGAAGGATTCAGTTGGATAATAATAGAGACGGCTTGAATTATTTATAAATAATTACTTGAAGGATTTGATAACAGCCGAGACAATTCAACTCATATGATCTGTTCAGTTAGTCTAGAACGTTGACATTAGATCAAACTAGAAAAAGTAAAAAAGAAAAAAGAAAAAACAAGATGAAGGAAAAACATTTTCTCTTTTTATTTTTGCTTTTATCGTTCGACTGTTTAGATTTGATCGGATGGTTGTATTAGGGCCGACCTACCTTCTATTGTGCGAAGCCCATTGGTTTATTAATTACAATTTTAGTATTAGTCAATTTTATCAATTGACTTTCATTCAAATTGGTAGGGGAGACTTGATTGTTATCGTGTTCGCGTGAAAGTTTAATGAACTAAATTATCAATTAGTACAATCAAATCATGGATTTCAATTAACTCACTTTTGGCAAAAAAAGAAAAAAGAAAATAAAACAGATGCGATTAAGCATGCACAATAGAAATTATTATGTTGTTGTCAACGACATTAAAAATTGTGTTATAATTATGCGATACATATGATGTTTGTTAGGTTTATAATAGTACATGATATCAGAAGGTATAGACGAGTAAACGGACACATGCAGTGAGATAATGGAGGTCCCTAGACGCACTATATGTGAATATCACGAATGACTTTTCTACAGAGAATGCCCACCATGCAAATAGAATACGAATGGCAATGGAAGATTATACTTAATCCCGAGGTTATACTTTAAATCTAAGAAATCAGAAAACAGATTGCTTGAATCTCACATCGTTTTTAGCGATGTATGAGATATGTATACATAAGATGAAATGTAAAAAACATGACATCTTAATTAAAATAAATAAATAGGAGGGTAAATATCTGAATGAGGAGGGGGACAAAATAATCTTGATTTTATTCTTTATTTTCTTCTCTATAATATATTGGAATTGAAATGTGATTTAAATTTATAATATGAAGAGACATGAAGGAGAGAGGGCTTAAGCCACGACTGATATGATGATCATTGATGAGGGTGGGGCATTTGTTGTTGAAGTCGGTTGATTTTTGTCCTTTTGGTAAGAGATATTGGATTTCTTGGCCTTAGGTCAATGTCAAATAGATGGTGTTTCTGAAAAATATAGTCGTTTTGGTTAAAATGTTTTTATGCTTTTCGAAAAATCATATTAGAAAAATATGATGTAACTGTTTGCACTCGAGTATACTGTAAAGAAAATTTACGTACGGTATAAGCATCACAATGTTAATGGGAGATGATTAAAGAATGTGGTTTCTTGTATTCACTTGTATTTTTCGAGTTACATGAGCCTCTATAGGCTAAAATCGAGAACATGTAAGAATAAGGGATAAGGGATAAGAGATGACTTGCAATTGTGATTGTTGACCATAATACCATTTCTTTGAATCTTTCTCCTTAATCCAATCTCATCCACTGATCTTCATCTGACGGGTGAGTTTTGCCTTTTATCATTCTGTCCACATAAGCAATCCATCCATCTTCAATGGGTTGGTTGTTAAACTTTGCTTGTGCAAACGACTAGTATGTTAATCCATGTGCATTTGCCCTTAGTGCATTCAGCATCTACAAGCCGCTGATGTGAAATATAGAACAATAGCATCCAATTCAAACGTGCAAGGGACGTTGCCACTCCAAGGAAAGTTGACTACGACGATGGTTTTTATAGTTTATAATGACGGTTTTTAACTGTCGCAAATGCTATGGTGACAATTTGTAAACCATCGAGATCGCTGCCGCCGGAGTTGCATTGCCAACGGTTTTGACAACCGTCGCGAAAGATAAATCTACGGCCAAGATTTATGAACTGTCACGCTTGTTGCCATGCTTTCCTTGACGGTTTATGAATTATCGTGATTTAGTCTCTTTTTGTGTTTTCACGACGATTCTAAGACCGTCGTGAAAAGCACTGCTTTAGTCTTCTACTTTTCATTTCCACATTTTCCCAAAACTCCTACATATATATCAAGTTTAACATCTTATATATCTCCACAACAGTCATAGCAATATTATTCTACATAAATTACTGATACAAAATATCTAATGAATTCAAGTATAAAAATAGATTATCAATACAAATTATCTAATGAATTCAAAGTGTGAAAATTCATAATAACAAAGTATTTTATAAGTATTAAATAAAACTCAATACATAAAACCTACCCTAGTCTTTATGAGAGACTTGCATAAACTTCATAAATAAGGTTAGCTGAGAACACATCTCTGAACATTAAGCCTACAATTGAGGCACCTGTGTGCATTGAGCCTCCAACTCAACTACTCGTGTACGTTGGGATTCTAACTCAGCTGATAAATAAGAAGAATCTTGAGTGAACAATTCCCCACGGTAACAATAGAATATTGTAGTTGGAGTTTTCTCGAGTCCTAATGAACGCATATATCCATCACCTGATCCTCTCTCAAAGGTAAAGTTCAGAAACTTATTTAATCCATATTGATATGCCTTACTAAATCTTGATTTTGTATTCCAACTCTTATTTATTGCAAATCTCAAAATAAACAGAACAATCAAAACTAATACTACACCCTTTAGCCTAAACTCACCCATAATTAAGTTACATGTATTAAGAAGCAATTTTGTTCTCTTTCTTGTTTCTATATTTTGCTAAGCCTATATTTTACTTTTAACTTAGGAAACATCACAAACTAAGAATATATATAGTCCTTATGGACAAATCATGTAAGTGTTTTTGTACTCTACCGTAATAGTTGAAAGAATGTGTATAATGATTTAACAATATTATTTAGAGTATGACTCTAAATAAGGAAATGACATTTTTCTCAAGCAGTTTAATTGCACTCCCCTAATTAATATGATTTTTCTCAAAACTGAAACACCCATCATTAGAAGGGAGAAAAATATCATATTTTTTATTCTATACAACATGTTCAATCCCTAGAATATGTAACAAGGCAGCTCATAGATTATGTAATGAGGTAGCCCTAGATTATACAACATGTTCAATCACTCAAATTCAGTTTTAGGAATAAGCCAATGCAAGAGCATTAAAATTATTATTAATCAGTAAAAGAAAAGTATAACCGAAACAACTATTATCAAGAGAGGGAACAAGACCATATTTTTATTTTATACAACACAGCAAAAAATACTCCCTCGAATGAGCCTCTACCAATTGTAGGACAGATTGTTCTCAATGACTTAGGTTCACAGTAGAACCATGGCTCCACTTACTTCTAAGAACTTATTCTCATTGTAGGACAATCTGTTGTCAACACTTAGTTCATTGTAGAACCATGACTCTCGTTTTCTTTTAAGAGCTTAGTCTCATTGAAGAACAATTTATTTTTAAGGACTTATATTCATTGAAGAACCACAATCCTGTTCACTTGAGAGAACCCCTTCCCACTGTAGGACAATATGTTCTTAAAGACTTTTGTTCATTGTAGAACCATGACCTCATTTAGTTTAGAAAATCGTGCCAATTATAGGACAATATGTTTTCATGGGTTTAGGTTTAATGTAGAAGAATAGTCCCGTTTACTTTAGAATACCCTAGCCCGTTGTAGGTTACTCTGCTTTCAAGGACTTAGATTCATTATAGAATCATGTCCCATTTTACTTTAGAGAACCCATGTCCATTGTAGGGCAGTTTATTATTGTCAAAGACTTAAGTTCGTTGTAGAACTACAGGCTCATTTACTTTAGAAAACCTTCGCCCATTGTAGCATAGCATGCTTTCAATGACTTAGGTTTATTATAGAATCATGGCCCTTTTACATTCATGCTTAAAATATAAGCACATTTTCAACATTTAAAAATGAAGGAATACAATCTTTACGTGCAAAAAGTAAATCATACATAACAATCGAAGAAGAGGAAGTTCATTTCATGGATTGTAAGCTCCTTGCCATTTTTCGTTGAGAGGAAATAGTGCACATTTCCACTGACTCTTTTGACTGTGTAGGAACCTTCATAGTTTAGCCCAAACTTAGTTTTCCTGGAAGATTTTGTTCAGCTATAGATCTCCTACTCTTTGGAAATAACACTTTCTCCTCTAATTGTAGCCTTTTAGCTTTATAAGTTTAGAATTTAAGACTGCATTGATGACTTCCTAATTGCACTATCAAACTCTATTAGTATGATGGCCTTTGTTCCATATGCAAGCCTTAATAGTGTTTTGCCTGTTGGTTCTTGTGGACTCGTTCTATAGGCCCATAATACTATAGATAACTCTTCTACCCATTTTCTCTTGGTGGATTTCAGTCACTTTTTCAAACTTCTTAATTGTGCTTATTTGACCTATATGCCTGGTCATTCCCTTACATATAATAAGGCATTAATCGCCAATTCTCGATTCAAAGCCCTTCATAAAATCGCTTGACTCTCCTTCTCGTAAATTGTATATCTGATGCTAGCACCTTAAGAACTTCATATCAGCAGGTAATATTTTTCCACAAAAGACTTTTCACCTCTTATTTTAAGAACTCTGGATAAAGCTTCCGCTTCAATCCACTTGGTGAAATAATCTATCGAGGGGAGGACTTTCTTAGTGGAGTCGTTGGTAGTGGCCCCATGATGTATAATCTACAATGCATGAACGATCATGAGCTTAGCAAAGTTCCAAAGATTTTGGTGCCATCCTTGTGATGAGGGCAAAACGCTCTTGACGTATTGCCTCGATTATGTACTTCCTCTTATATCCTTGGATAATAACGATATTCATTCCTCAGATATCCCTCCAGTGTAATTCCAACAGATTCCTTCATGTATTTCCGCTAAGATGTATTTTTCTTCATTAGGCATGAGGAATCTCAAGTATGGTCTTGAAAAAGATTTATTATGTAATTTTCTTTTATTAATGAGTATCTGAAACTTCATTGCTAAAGCTTCTTCGACTCCAATATGTTTGTGGGAATTTCTATGTTCCTTAGATAACGGATTTCGTCATCTTGCCGGCTTAAGTCTAGTCATTTTGTATCTATTTTTTCAACAGTTGGTATGATAATTTTATGCTCGACTCACTAAGGAACTTCACCGAGACATTTCTCCTGTATGAGATTTCACGTTTGTTCATTTTTTTTTTGTTACTGTTTTGGTTGTTTCTTAATGTACTCAATTAGTGGTTATCCAACAATACACGTTCCATGCATCATCAACCAAGTGATTCACATTCAATAGGCAAGATAACTCCTAGTCATAAAATATAATTGGGCAGTCGCCAGACTTAAATGTTGTTCCTATGTGGGCATAACACAACTAGTTAGAAGAATTAGTTCCTAAGCATTGGACGAACAATGTCTAATGTTAGGTTGTGGATATGACTGTTGCACCTACGTGCATGTATGTATTTGAACCGCAAGAATTCCCCTAAGATCTAGCCTCGAAGATATATATTATGAATCATGTTTTGAGTGATAAGAAGCATTTTCAAGAAGCGTTCTTCTCTTTTATTTTCATTGTCTTGGTAGTTTGTGTGAGTTGACAAAAACTTTGACTCATAGTAATGTAATTATGTTTGTTTCTGTTCTTCTCATACACTCATTTACATCTTGGACCTAAGTGGTCTATATTCAGTAGGGTGGAAAATTGATCGTAGTAAAATAAAATCACGCAACCACAAGATTGAAATTATGTTTCCAACGAGCATAGCACGACTGTTAAGGATTAAAATTTCTAATCCTCAATTAGCGATAGTAATCAAAGAGAAAATACAATAAAAGAACACACAGGTTTACAGTGATTCACCATCAGTGTGAGAGCTCGTCTACTTTAGCCGTCGCAGGATTTCACTATAGTGAAGAATGAGAAATTTACAAGATGATCTCTCAAGCCTCAAATCGACCTACTAGGGCAACCACAAGAGATATAATGTAACGACCGCAGGTTATCCCGACTTTGGGCTCCCTCGACGAGGCCTTCTCCCTCACTGAGTTTCCACGCACGCTGTACATCATGGACTTCCCACCCCTGGATGTGGGTTTCATGCCTCTCTCCACACTCGATCCCAGTACCTCCAGGCTAAGTACTAGAATCTCTGAATGTGAGTACCAATTGAGCTACTAGTTTAATTAATTTATTCTTAATTAATTAATCACACATAGTTGGTCTGCAGTTCATTCAACAATTGAGACATGTTTAATTACAACTTGTTCATAACATAGTTGGTCATGAACGCAGAAAAAACTGGTGTGAGCAACTCAAGTATAATGCTAACTTGAGTACGCTCATCAATGGTCGCCTCATGTACTTCTTCCTCGTGCATTATGTTATTCATATTCAAAACATGTTCTCGCACAAAAGTATCATTCTCATTTTAGTCATCATATATAGCTCCTAGTGGCCTCATGACGACTTTTATCAGACTGCTGCCCAAACATCAGATGTAGAGATTCCATAATTTCATAATAAGTCTCCATGCTCTCATGCTTCATTCTCAAAGCATCATTCATGCTCACAAGCATGTACTACTTTGCCTTCTTATTTGATATGATCCAAGCATCATAATTGTCCATAACATTCTTAAGGGCATTAGCAATGGGCTCCTCATGACATTTATCAGTAAGAACAAACTTATGGTTCTCACAAATCAACATTAAGTTCATATTTGATTTTCAACGTTCAAAATTTTCACCATTCAATTTCTCAAGAGTGAGTAAAGCAGTAACATGTTTTTTCATGATAGACATAATAAGTATAATTGAAATTAAAAACATACAAGTTTTAATATAAATGATAAATATCTTGAATTTAAAAAGTAAATATGATGCATCAATGCAACTTAATAAACACACAAATTTAACAATTACTAATCACGATGAAACAACCCAACGATTAATGTGCTGTCTTATTATTAAAAGAGAAAATATGCGATATTTTAAGTTTTAATCAGTAAGGATGATAATGTCTCATAGAAAGTCTGAGGTAACCTATCATTTCAGATTCTATGACTCCATTTAGAATATGTCGTCTTAGGGTCAGTCAAAACTAAAATACATCGCTTCCTCCTATCTTCTTAAGAAGTCCAACCTTAGTATTGATAAAGCTCGAAACATTCCTTAGGGGGATGAAAAAAAGCCATCTCGAGGCCCTTACTGCTCCTCACAGTGTTGTGCTAATGATGGAGACCATATGTTACATTGGCATGTCAACCTTCTCCCATTCACTATTTTAAGACTTCCATTTGTACTAATCAATTAATTTCAAATTAATCACTGGTTAAAATTTATCCCGATGAATATTTAATAATCAGTTATCCCAATCTCATTAGTTTAAGTTCATTTTAACCTTCTAAAGCACCCAAGTCATAATTAAGTGAATCTAAATTAACTAATTAATTATATTCATCAAACTTTAATAAAACTCTTTTACTAACATTGCTTATCCTAAAGGTTACATAACCCTTAGTAGGTGTGATTATCAAGTTTTAACTAATTAAAACCTAACAGTTTGCATGCAATTTATTTAATAAAATAATATATATAAACATATTAGGACAATTCTAATAAATCATGATTCCACAGATGACATGTATGATCATATAAAACTGTGTGAGATTTTCATGTATGACATGTGATCGGCTAATATATGAACATGTTATCAAACATAACAATTAAATAATAATTTAAAAATAAAATAATAATTGACCGAGTGACTATTGTGTATTTCTAAATTACAATATTTAAAATAAAGAAATAATATTATAAAGCATACTTTAAGAATACATATTTTTCAAATATTATATTCTCCTCCTGATGTCCATATTTATAATCTTCAAATTTTGAAAAAAAATCCTATTTAATTAGGAAAAACTATTTTTCTTGATTAAAATTAATTTCTATAATTATCCATTTAAAAATAGTTGACTTTGACTTACTCAAATAAACACTTTATTTGATTAGTTCAAACTCAATCAACCTATTTATTTCTAATTTTTATAAAATTAATTTTAAAATTACATTAATTTTAAAATTTAACAGGAGAATTGATAGACTTAGGTTTATCATAAAACTCCACAATGATAGGGTTGATTAGTATTGGGGTTTGTGTGAAACTTCCCTTAAATGTGACAACAGTTGCCACCGACTACCATCACCGTCGGATCCGCCGCTAGCCGCCGTCTGTCACCGCCGGTGCCGATTTTCAAGTGACGTCGACGGAACAGTAAATTCCGGTGACATTACCAGTCGGCTTTAATCGGTGGTGCCCGTGCCGGAATTCTAAAAAAAAAACTTTTTCTTTTATTTTTCCTCTGCCATTCGTCTCGTGTATTATTCATCTTCTCGCTATCGGAATAATTATAATAAATATTTAAAATAAAATTATAAAATATCCTACGTCCCAAAAACGGCTTACACAAGTTTTAAAGAAAAATTAAAAGAACAAAGTCTAACCCAATAATCACCATATAATTAACGATCCATTATTTTCATACATTAAAAAAATATAACTATCAATTGTTTCATACATATCTCATATTATATGAATAATGCAAGAAAACCCACAAAACTTTTAACATATAAATATATAAAGGCCACTCTAATACCACTTGGTTGTTATCGCGGCGCGTGCGCAACAGAAGTGTGTTGCTCGAGACATTTCCACGGATCGTGCGCGACAGAAGCGTCTAGCTCGAGGCCATTTAAAAATTAATCTTTTAATAAAAATCGTATCTTTTAATAACAAAACTTGCGCAATGCCACGATAACTAAATATTTTTTTATTAAAAACTTTTTTTCAATCAGTCAGAATCCATTATATATTTATACATTAAATTTATAACATACAAAGTTAGGAATCATATACCTTTTGTAGTCTATATGAAGCATCCTTGCAAAACCGATCAATCCTCCATCCCAAAAAATTATTCCAATGATCAGTAGACTCCGAGATCTACATCAAGATTTTCTAAGTCAATCCTCAACGCATTAAGACATGTATGGGCACGTAGGATATCACAAGACACTTTTTCTGTCTCAAGATATACTCAACACATGAGATCTAGATATTTACTCAGAAGGCCTTTAGTGAGATGATTCTCTAAATGAACGCGATGATTATTCTTTTAGAGTTTTGATTAACTAATAATCACAGAGAAAAATAACTATGATACCAATTGTGTTATGTTAATTCAAAATTAATATATCTGATTATTCCTATCAACTAACTTATATGTTATTTTACAAATAATAGATTTAGTTGATTCAAACTATTATCTAATTTTAGAAATTAGATATTCTGTCTCAGTTGTCGATAATTAATAAAAATAATCAATAATGATTTATATATATNTAATTTTTGCAAGTCAGTAATTTTCTCATATCCTGAAATATTCACACCTTAGACTGCGTAGTGCAGAGATTACTTGGGGACCATGGACTTATAATCCTAAATTTCAATAAACTAGATTATTAATTAAACTCTTTAATTAAATTATCTTATTTATTAATTCCATTATTTCTCCACTATAAATATGACATTGAACTATTAATGATTATAGAATGTATTTACAGAGTATTCTCATGTAGTCCACTAATATAATCATTTCATGTAATTTTGTCCTTCAACTATTGGTTCGTAAATTAGAGCTGATCAAAATTATCATTTTACCTCTTTAAAAACACTTGATACTTAAGTACCATTAATCTACTAGTGAATGACTAAATTATAATTTTATTATAAATTTTAGCTCAATAATCATTCAGTTTCAAAATTAACACATATGAGAACCAATATACGATCCGTTAGGAAAACTTAAATTTCAAATCTTGCAAGATCATGTTCTCAGCCATCCACATCACTGAATCTACAAAATAAAAGTCACTAGCTTGTACAACAAACAAACCATAATGAGTGAATCAAAAGATCCAGTAGACATGCATAGGAGTTCATGATTACTCAGGATCCAGACTGATCTACATATGATTATCGAATTGATGTGTATTAAATCTTTATGATAAATGGCACGTTGATGAAAAATATTAATTCACATCATTCTAGTAATATATGATCTCATCATATAAAGTACATTCACTAAGATGCCTATACATATCAATGATCCAGATCAAGATCACACGCACTCATATTGCTTAGTGAACTATACTAGTAACCAATCATTAAAGATTTCATACTTTAATATGTTGCTGACAATTTTATTCATTATACATGATCTTAATCCTCTTGTACCAATACAAGATCATAGTCTCATTAATGAATATAGAATTTTTAGATATTTATATAAGTTATTCAACAATAATTTAAAAGAACAATTATAAGAAAAATGAAACCCTCATTAAATTTCGTATCATAATATCAATACACATGCTTTGAGGGCATAACCCCCAACAGTGTAGTGGTATGAAAATAAGCTCATGAATCTAAAACTCAAGAGACAATAAGACTATCAACAGACAGAAGTGAAGCATCATTTACCTTTTTAGTTACTCCATTTGCAGCAC
Source organism: Datisca glomerata (assembly GCA_003255025.1). Taxonomy (NCBI): domain Eukaryota; kingdom Viridiplantae; phylum Streptophyta; class Magnoliopsida; order Cucurbitales; family Datiscaceae; genus Datisca; species Datisca glomerata. The sequence continues at coordinate 733,929 of QANY01004038.1, read as the reverse complement.
TACAACTTTCTTCCAAACAGGGATTTACTTCTTTTGTTCCTTGACTTTGACCTACCTTTGCCGCTTTTAAAATTCCTCTCATTACCATTTCCTCTAGTTTCAACATTTAGTGCAGAACTTGATGTTGATGTAGTTGGATCCTTAATCCAATATTAGACTTATGTGTAAAATAATTATGTGTTGTAGACTGTCAAATAAAGTTAAACCCAATTAAAAGTGATCTACTAAGGTTTGGATAATTGAGGTTTTAATGTATCTGATATGTTGTTGACCCTTTAATGTGTAGATACTTTTATGATGTACTAAAATAGAATTACTAAAATATGAAATATCTATAAGTGGTTATGGTCTCCAGGTCACACGATAACGGAAAACCATTATATTCTCCCTAATATCCCATCGTTAGAGAGAAAGTCGAGTGTCTTTATCAAATGGGACTCTCAGATAGATAATCGTGTAGATCTGGAAGGCCAACCGCTCGGCTCTAAACAACAATCTATCGTCATAGATTCAGGTACGCTTCCACTCTATAATTATTTTGATTCTTGATGTGTTCAATGTGAGATCTTGGGTTTTATTGAGATACGGTTTATACCAAAAGGATTTTGAATCTAACAATTGGTATCAGAGCAACTCATGTCGAATAATTGAGAATCGATCTATTAAGTTCTAGATCCATGATTTTAGGTGTATTTTGTGTTTACGTTTCGGTGTCCTTGAATTTAATATTTGTTTGACAATGTATTAGATTTGAGAACATTTTTTTTTCTATTTTTTGTTTGTTTTTTGGAACAACCGAAAGGATGTCTCACCATCGCCGGTGAAAGTTAATCAGCGTGGCAGTTTGGCCGTGCCGGCAAGGAGAAGCCGAGGCCTCGGTCGCGGCTGTCTAAGGAATCTGCAGCCTCGACCGCGACTTTATGATGGCGGTCATGGCCACCAGTCACTCAAGGAGAAAACCCTATGGTGGACACGGGTCGGGTTAATCCTGACCCGTGAATAGTAAAAAAAGTCTTAATGACTTTGGGCTTAGCCCGTAGCCATTAAAGGAGATTGTGGGCTTAGCCCACAGCAAATGGATTTCTTGCATCGTAGTGGTGAGTACTATTACAGATATGATGGTTCAGGTGAACAACGTCCATGACCGTTTTCTAAATTCCTAGAGGAATACGGTATCGTCCCACAGTACACTATGCCGGGTTCTCCTACTATGAATGATGTTGCTGAAAGACGAAACAGAACTCTTAAGAACATGGTCAAGAGTATGATTAGTCATTCGACCTTACCAGAATCACTCTAGGGTGAAGCACTTAAGGCTGCAGCATATATCCTTAACAGAGTTCCAACTAAAGCAACTTCCAAAACCCCATATGAGCTTTGGACCGACAAGAAACCTAGTCTAAGGCATTCGCACATTTGAGGATGTCTAGCTAAGGCAAGGCCATATAAACCTAATGAAAAGAAATTGGACTTACGGACGTTGAGTTGTTATTTTGTTGGATACTTTGAAAGATCCAGGAGGTATAAGTTTTATGATCCCACAAGCAGGTCGATTTTTTAGACGAAAAATGCCCGGTTCTTTGAGGATGTCGAGTTTGCAGGGGGAGATACGGTCCGGGATTTTATCCTTCAGGAGGAATACGTTGATATTCCCACAGGTGTTATTAGCATTGATCAGGACTGTGTCCCCGACATTGCTCATGGCACAACTCATCAAGACAATGTCGGAGAACCTCCCATTCAAGAGATTGTTCTGAAAGAACAAACTCTAGCACCTCAAGAACCTAAGCCATTAAGAAGATCCACTTGAGAGAGAAGAAGTGCAGTACCAGATGATTACATTGTATTTCTCCAAGAGCATGAGGTTACCATTAATGTGATGGAAGATGATCCGATCAACTTTCGTCAAGCTATGGAAAGCTTTAACTCTCAAAAGTGGATCGATGCCATGAATGAGGAAATTAAGTCCATGAAGGACAATGACGTGTGGGATCTTGTTTCATTACCAAAAGGTGCAAAACTCATTAGTTGCAAATGAATTTTTAAGACCAATAGGGATTCAAAAGGTAATGTAGAAAAATACAAGGCTCGTCTTGTCGCAAAGGGCTTTACATAGAAAGAAGACATTAACTATAAAGAGGCTTTTTCCCCAGTTTCTACGAAAGACTCTTTCAAGATTATAATGACATTGTAGCACATTTCAATCTTGAGTTGCATCTGATAAAGACAACGTTTCTCAATGGTGACATTGAAGAGACGATATATATGGTGCAACCAGAAAATTTTATGTCGAGAGACCCAAAGAATATGGTTGGAAAACTTCAGAAATTCATTTATAGACTCAAGCAGGCATCTCGACAATGCCATTTCAAATTTCATCAAGTGAACATCTCGTTCAGTTTTGAGATGAATTTAGTCGATGATTATATATACCATAAGTTTTGTGGGAGCAAACATATTTTTCTGGTTTTATATGTGGATGACATTTTACCTGCCAGCAATGATATAGGCTTATTGCACGACACCAAGAGATTTCTAGCTAAGAATTTTGAGATGAAAGATCTTGGCGAAACCTCTTTTGTATTAGGAATCCAAATACATCGATATCGTTCTCAGGGTATTCTAGGATTATCACAAAAGAGCTATATCGAAAAGGCCCTTAAAAGATATGGCATGCAAGATTGTAAACCAGGTGATACCCCTGTAGCTAAAAGAGACAAGTTTGGTCTCAATCAGTGCCTTAAAAATGATTTTGTGGAAAAATAAATGCAGAAGATTCCATATGCCTTGGTAGTGGGGAGTCTAATGTATGCTCAAGTTTGTACACATCGTGATATTGCGTACATGACTAGGATGATGGGAAGATACTTAAGCAATCTAGGCATAGACCATTGGAAAGTAGCTAAACGGGTCTTGCGGTACTTACAGAGAACAAAAGATTACATGCTCACGTTTCGGTGGTTAGATCAAATTGAGATTGTTGGATTTACTGACTCTGATTTTGCTGGATGCCAAGATAATATGAAATCTATGTCGAGCTTTATTTTTCTACTTGCTGGAGGTGCTTTCCCCTGGAAGAGTGCTAAGCAGTCTTTTATAGCCTTTTCTACCATGGCAGTAGAGTTCATAGCATGTTATGAGGCGTCCAATCACGGAATATGGTTGTGAAATTTTGTCACGGGGATGCGCATAGTGTATAGTATTTAGAGACCACTAAAGATATTTTGTGATAATAAATCAACAGTTCTTTATTCTAATAACAATAGGAGCTCGACAAAGTCAAAGTTCATAGACATCAAGTTCCTGGTTGTTAAAAAAAAGAGTTCAGAATGGACTTTTATCTATAGAGCACATCGGAACAAACTCCATAATTGCGGATCTGCTTACTAAGGGATTACCACCCAAGGTGTTTCATGAGCACACTGATCGCATGGGTGTTATATCAGTTAAGGATATTCAGTTCTAGTGGGAGTTTGTATTTTATTTTTAGATGCTTTTTTTATATAGACATATCTTTCAATCATTTTGGTTTATGGATATTTTAAGGCTTATTTTCTACAGAAATAAAGTTCTTGGTATTCACACTATGATCTATGTATGGTTTGATCTCATTAAGGTTTACAGAAGACCAGTTGAAAATAGGCATGTTAAAATCACATTACATGAAATTTTCATGCTACACATCCACATCATAATTCACGTCATTCAGTTGTATTGATATACGTGACCATTGTTGGGTTAAGTTACGATTAATGTAACAGAGGTTGTTTTGATCTTATGTCGGTCTGATTAATGGACCAGATTGGTTATAGATACATTTCGGTAATGACAGCAAAGTTGAACGCGTTCACTTATTTTTTGTAAAACATAATTATAAGGTTTTAATACATAGTCCAAGTGGGAAATTGTTGGATTCTTAATCAAACATTGGACTTATGTGTAAAATAATTATGTGTTGCAGACTGTCAAATAAAGTTAAACACAATTAAAAGTGATATACTAAGGTTTGAATAATTAGAGTTTTAATGTATCTGATATGTTGTGGACCCTTTAATGTGTAGAGACTTTAGGGTAAATTCTATTTTTATGATTGGTGAAAATAGAAATACTAAAAGATGAACTATCTATAAGTGGTTATGGTCTCCAGGTCACACGATAACGGGAAACCATTCTATTCTAACTAATATTCCATCGTTAGAGAAAAAACTGAGAGGCTTTATCAAAGGGGACTCTAAGATAAATAATCGTGTAGATCTAGAAAGCCAACCGCTCGGCTCTAAATAGTAATCTATCGTCATGGATTCAGGTACGCTTCTACTCTATAATTGTTTTGATTCTTGATGTGTTCAATATAAGATCTTGGGTTTTATTGAGATACGATTTACATCGGAAGGATTTTGAATCTAACAGAGGTCTCACATGAACCTATTCAACGAACTTTCTCAACAAGAATCTGATCCCTAACATCATTCAATTTTAAATTCACGCTTCCAATGGAATTTTTAACCGCCACCCTCATGAGCTCCTTACTATTCGGTAAAGATGCCAAAATAATTAAGGCATGAATCTCATCATCAAAGTCAATCTCAAATGATGAAATTTGATTAACGGTCATATTGAATTTGTTGAGATAAGCGTCCACTAGAGCTCATTCTCTTATCTTCAAGTTAAATAGTTTTTTCATGCAATGTACCATATTTTTACAAAAGGCTTCTCATACATGATGGATAGTGCCTAAATCGCCCCCGATGTGATCATCTCCTTGGCAATGTTATGAGCCATGTTCTTCGACAATGTCAATCGTATGACTCCCACTACATGTCGATCAAAGCGCGCCTGATCTGTTTCTGACATTGTATTTGGTTTCTTTTCTGACAGAGGCTAGTGCATCTTTTTACTTTAGAGATAATCTTCAATTTGCGTTCACTAGAATGCAAAATCTACACCGCTGAAAATTCTCAATTTTATGAATAGACCCCCTTCTTTCTAACCATCACTTTGAATCGTTACAGCTATTCATCACAAATCACTGTTCACCATGAAAGTATTATTCAAGGTGAATCACTATTCACTGTGAAGGCGCAATTCACGATGAGATCACTATTCACTATGAAAACACTGTTCAACATGAAATCACTTTTTAGTGAAAACACTTTTTAACATGAAATCAATGTTCACAATAGAAAATAGACAAAAAATGATTTTCTCATAACCTAAGGCTTGATACCAATTGTTAAGTATTAAATGCCCTAATCATCTACTACTGATAGTCATCAAAGAGAAAGTGTAACAAAAGAACGGGTAGATTTATATTGGTTCACTATCAATGTGAGAGCTACGTTCATTTTAGAAGTTGCAGGTTATCGCTGTAATGAAGAAGGACAAATTGACAAGATGATCTTCTCTCAAGCCTGACACCTCTGTAGGTTTTCAACACACACAAACCGGCCAGCTAATATCCTTTATATAGTTAGGATAACCTAAAAGATATAAAAAAATGCCAAAAAAACCCTTGAGTATTTAAAAACATGTAGGCTCCACACTTTAACAATGACTTGATTAGAAGAACTAGCTTCAAAGCATTGGACGAACAATGTCTAGTGTTAGGTCACGGATCTGAATCTTACCACTTGCCTGCAAGTCTATAGTTGAATTGCCTATATGGCTTATAACACAACTACATAAAAAAAACCAAATTGATCTTCCTCTAAGATCTAAGCCTCAACATAGATTCTTCAACGATAAACCATTTTTTAACATCAAGCTAAAATTCTCATAAGAGTATTAGGGGTGTGCGTGGTCGATTCGGCCAGTTTTTAGTATAAAAATTAGACCAAACTAAAATTTATGGTCTTGTTATAATCAGGACCAAACCGATCAATTATGTGCATATAAATCGAACTGCTCGGACTGTAAAACAATTGATCTGTTTGGTCAGGATTTACAGCTCACCAATATTTTTTTATTTTATTTTTCAAGAGGTTCATCAACGAATTTAATTATACATATTTCAAAAAAATTTAAATTTCTCATGCATTATTACATTAAAATTTCACAATTTAAACCACAATGTATAAACTAAACTTTAAATAGAGCTAAGAAAATTACAAGAGAAGAGGAATGAGAAATGAGAGAAGTGTGAAAAAATAAATATGACATACATGAAAGATAAACGATCTATCCAATCAATTCGATCTAACGTGTAAGAAAATTTTGAACCGAATTGAAAATTTAATTCTTTTAAAATTCAAAATCAAATAGATTTGGATTGATGGTTTGGTCAATTTTTGTATACCTAAAAAGAATGCCCAAAGTGACTTGTGTACTTTTCTAGTACATCATCTTGCTTTTAGACAAAAACACTTTTTAATGTGATTCTTAACTTATTAACTATTGTCAACATATATATCTTTTCAATTTAAAAATTGATTGAAAGCTAAAGAGAAAACAATCCATGATATCCACACACCGATGTGGTTTTGCAGAGCAAAGAAGTACAACGGGTTTGTCTTCAATTTGCAAGTCTATCCAAAAGAAAAACTTGAACTCCAATCCTAAAAAAAGCACTACAAGTACAATCAACTTTTTCTAAAATTGTAGGATATCTCTCCCCCAAGCAATACGAGTCATATTCATTTCATGAACAAGATAAGTTGATCAGCTCAAATATCGGATCGATTGTTATATCTTAACATATCGAAGTCATTGAAAATTAAAATTTGAAATATAATTATTAAAAATATATATTGAAAAGTAAATTGAACGGAACGTGTGTAAGGATTAAAAATAACTATATTTTAAGGTTTATGACTACGCACCCGATTTAACCAAATATAAATATTAGAGTACATAAATATTCAACCAAGTTAAACCAATTTTTCTCTGAAAATATTAGAGACATAACTACCCGATGGCGACTCTATTTCTCATCTAAATTCATAGGGTGCGGCTTCTCACCAGCCTCCCCCTTGTGACACCACTTTTCACATTCAAATAATTAAATAAGCACATTAATTTATGTCAAATAATTTTGAACAGAGGAACTAGATCAGCTCATAATAAATTTAAAGAAAAGAAAATAGAACCGATAATAAAATTCTAAAATTAGATTGTAGTTAGGCATGCATGCCACACGATCTCCATGTAAGGAAATTAAGAAAACACAACAAAATGGACGGAGGCGAGTCACTTTCTTGTTCTTTTGAACAAGATAGAAGCTGGATCCAAATAGTAGCTAGCTGTTTATGCCCACAAAATTTGAGGAAGACACTGACTTTTGGTCCAAACTCTATCACTTCTCAAAGTCGTACAAAATCTTGGTTCCTTTCTCATGTCTCCATCTTTTCTCCCGTAGTTGATGAGGTGTTGCTCCCCGATTTGGCTTATTGCAAGAAAATTCTTAATTAAAAATATATCATCAATCTCCTTAAAGATCATAAATTTAATATTGTGTGATAGAAATTATGATTAATGACTAATTAAAAGGAATAATACTCGACTTATGATCAACCGTTGATGATGAGTTCTTCCACAATGTTAACGTGAATCAATCAAATTTAATAATGTAAGAAAGTTTTATATTTATTCTGATGACTATATTTTTTCTTCTCCAGACTAGAGTTAAATATTATTCACTTAAAAATGTGCGGGGAATATGAAACATAAACCGTCCAAAAAACAAAAAGAACAGATGAACTCGAACTCGGAGAATGGAACGTTCTTGCATCAAGTGAAGTTCAACGCACTGTCTCGGAATTTTCACCAAAGCAAGTTTGCAAGTTCCAAATCACTCTATTTCCATCTATATATCATTATCATAAAGTGACAAAATCCAAAAGTGCCACTAGTAAGCAAGCTGTACCTCACTTAATGTGACGTAAGAGCATTGGTCACCGTTGACTTTTTATAGGCTGGTCCCTCACCTCCTTAAGCTATCAAAATTAAAAAATTAAAACTAAAAAGACATATTAAGAATAAGTCAAAAGATGCAAGGCTGTGCCCAGATTTGCCTAAACAGTCTATTGTGGGCATGGTGCAGCTACAATTGTAATGTTTTTGGTTTTCATATCATTGGAGAATGAGGATTTATAGGGATTAAACACCAGATAATGTTGAGGTAAAACTTCAATGATCAACTGAGTTAACAATTTTAATCAACCGCATTTGCTAAACATTCAATAAAATATAAAATAAATTGAACATGAATAATTCTCGGTGTTCGGTCATATTAGCGGAGAAGAAAAATAATTAAAGCAAATGCCACGGAAGCATTATGAAAATAGTTGAATTTGTCATCTTGGTAGATTTGTAGAAGCTGATCTTGAGGTACTCGTCTAACCAATGTAGCTGAAGTATAAAAGTCACATAGGAAGTCACGAAAGACAAGGAAACCAATCGAGGGAATCGTCACCATGGCAAAGCTAGTAGGCAATCACTACAACCATCAGATTCGTCACATTACGCCAAATGATTCAAATTCAAAAAGTTGTTAATACTGATAAGCAAAATGTACAAACAAAATTTGATATGACACGTGGCAAGATCTAGACCAAAGACCCCATCGAAGAGAAGATAGAGCGAGAACCGTAGGATCAAATAGGCGGTTATGAAGAATAGACCAATCAAACGAAAGTTCATGGATTCCCGACATAACAATCCAAAGAAAAGCTAATCAATACCATTATATTGATCAGACGGTCAAGATTTACTAGTTGTTAATGTGATAAGTTAGATCTCAGAGAATATTCTATTGATCCTATTTTTAGATAGAATTAGATAAGTTGTATCAGATTTTATGTAACCGATTGAAATCCTATAAATAAAGGTAAGATGTAACTTCAAACACAACACAACAACCATCAACACCCATGAGAAACAAGCTGACTATGCAGCTTGCATTAGCCTTGTAAACCCTTTCTTCATAATGAAATATTATCAAAATCTCTCTGTGGTTTTTCTTCCCTTTAAGAGTTTTTCACGTAAATCATGGTGTTGTTATTCTCTCATTCTCTCTCTTAATTATTTTCTATATTTTCATGTTATGATGTAGAGAATTCACAATCAATTCTCATAACCGTGAATTTTTTCCTTTACATTTGGTGCTTTCATTAAGAGATGAGAAAAAACTCAAGAAATCCCTCCCTCAAATCCTCAAAACCAAATGAAACGCACTTCCAACCACAGAAGTAGAAGAAGAAACAGATGCGGAAGTAGTGAAAATGACTATGGAACTGAAAACAGAGCGAAGAACAGACTAGAAGCGACAAAAGAAATGATTAAGGAGAGTCAAAATGTCAGAACACAAATTGAAGCGTAAGAGCAGACCCCTAGCGAGAACAGAAATTGAAGCGTTGGAGTATACCCCTTAGCCAGAACAGAAGCTGAAGCGTTGGAGTAGACCTCTAAGCAAGATCAGACTCTTAGCAAAATTGGGAAAACGAGAGCCAGATCAGGCTCTTAGCGAGAATGGGGAAACGAGCGCCAGATCAGTCACTTAGTTAGAATGGGGAAAAGATAGCGAGAATGGGATAGGAGGGTCAAATCAGGTTCTTAGCAAGAATGGAAATAAGAGCGCTAGATCAGAGCGAAGAACGCACCAAATGAACACGCTTCCAACAACGGAAGCAGGAGAAGAAACAAATGCAGAAGTAGTAACAAAAATGACTATAGAACTGAAAATAGAGCGAAGAACGAATTATGCAAATTCAAAAACCACCACTGAGGGTCCGATGAAACCCACGAACTGCCACCCGCAGACTATCAGGTGATCGAAGCTCCGCCTATGACAACTAGGCTAAGAGCAACCGAAGCAAAAAAAAAGAGAGGAAAAAGATCAGAAAAGAAATCCATTCGAAGGAAGGATGAATTAAAAAAAAAAAGCAGATAAGAAAATAAGAGCTCAGAAAGCTCATATCAGAAGAGCTCAGAAAGCTCATACCAGAAGAACTAAGAGAGTTCAGATCAGAAAAACCATTGAGTTTAGACTATAAATTTTGAAATCGGAGCTTTAGAATAGAAAAGCTGAAGTCAGAGCTTCAGAATAGAAAATTTGAAGTTAAAGCTTCTAAACAGAAAAGCTGAAGTTAGAGTTTCAGAACATAAAAGTTGAAGTCACAGCTTCATACTATAAAGTAAAAGTCAGAAATTCAAAACAGAGAAGCTTCAGCGCTTCAAAAAGAGAAAAAACTAAAACTTCAATAGTATCAAATATTTAGAACAGAAATTTGAAAGAATTTCAGAATAGAAATTCATTAGAAAATAAAAAATTGTTAAGGGAAGAATTCCATAGCAGAAATTACAGAGAAAAGAAGAGCAAAGAAGATCACGTTCACTTCAGTCAAGAAAGCTGCCACTTCAGAACGGGATAACTGCCACTTCAGAACGGGAAAACTGTCACTTCATTACAAAATGAGAAAGCCAAAAAGATAGTCATTCAATTTTTTAGAATGGAAGGCTGCAACTTGATATCCCTTCAAATGTATTTTATGATGAAAATAAAATATGTACAAACAACGAGAATAGAAACGTCATGACAACGGGAACATAAATGTCTTAACAACAGAAGCGACGAGAGCGGAAATTAAAACTAAAATAAAAAGCTGAAAAAAAAAATTACATGGCGAGTCACATAATGGGAGTCTGCTTCATGGAGAATTTTACGGAATTCAAGTTGAGCTCCATATCAAAAGTATGGTAGTCTTCGTACAAGAAAGTAAACTTAATTACATCTTTCAAATTTATTTTTTTAAGCAGACTTACATAGAAAATAATCGATCATTAGAAAAATATGGATATCTACTTCTTGAAGAATTTTGTAGAACTCGATTAGGAGCTCTCAAGCAAAAGTTATGATAATTTTTTTAAGGCTGTTTGAGAAAGCAGAATTTGTAGAACGGTCAATTTCAGAAATTGAACAGTATATGTTGGAAGCCAACTACACAGTGAATCTTACATCATCAGAAAGATACAAAAGTCTACTTATTGGAGAACTTTACGGAATTCAATTTGAAGATTTCGATAAAAAGTCACGGTAATTTTTGTACATATCGCTCAGAAAAGTAAGACTATTCACGTCTTTCAAATTGAATATTTAGGCTGCTTCGTTTTAGACAATATTATGTGACAAAATATATATTGTTGAAAAAGATATGGATGTCTACTACTTGAAGAATTTTGTAGAACTTGATGTGGAGCTCCCCAACAAAGTTATAATAATGAAGGCTATTCAGGAAAGCTTATAATGCGGAACGGTCAAATATGTTAAGTAAACTGTATCGTCTGGGAGCCAATTACATGACGAATTATATATCATCAGAAGCGCATGAAAATCAATTTCTTGAAGAATCCCATGGAATTTAATTTTGGAACTTTCAATCAAAACTTATGGATGATAATGAGCAGATTAATTACAAGACAAATACTTGGCGTCAACTTTCTCTCTTCTTCAACAACAATAAAAATTAGGGCGTGAGCCCTTGAGAGCAGGCAGTTCGTAAGTCATGTTCTCTAAAGGAACTAAGGGCGTAAGTCCTTGAGAGGGGCAGTTCATAAGTCCTACTCTCAGAAGGAATTAAAGGTGTGAGTCCTTGGGAGTGACAATTTATAAGTCCTACTCTCAGATGGAACTAAGGGCGTGAGTCCTTGGGAGGGGCAATTCATAAGTCCCGCTCTCAGAAAGAACTAAGGGCGTAAGTCCTTGGGAGGGGCAGTTCATAAATTCTACGCTCAGAAGGAAATCAAAACAGGGTCATGCTTCCACTGAAGGAGACTAAGTCCTTGAGAGCGTCTACGTATGCCGTTCTCAGAAGGAATTTGAAAGGAGCCATGTTTCCACTGAAAGAGCCTAAGTCCTTGGGAGCGTCTACATACCCTGCTCACAGAAGAAAATTGAAACGTGACCATGGTTCTATTAAAGAGCCTAAGTCATTGGGAGCATCTACGTACGCCGTTCTCAGAATGAGAAAGTCTGAAAACACTGAAAAGGAAACATTTTCAGACTTCAGAACAAAAAAAGGAAACATCTTCAGGATGGGGAAGTCTAAAGAACAGAAAAAGAAAAGTCTGGGGAACGGAAAAAGAAATGTCTTCTGAACAGAAAAGAAAAGAAGTTGAGGAAAACCTTCAGAACAGAAAAGAAGTTGAAGAAAAACTTCAGAAAAGAAAGGAAGTTGAGGAAAAAATTTCAGGACATAAAGTAAGTTGAGGAAAAACTTCAGACAAGAAAAGTAGTTGAGGAAAGAACTTCAAAACTGAGGAAAGAAAGGCTGAGCTGAGTAAAGAAAATCCGAGAAAAGAAAAATTGAGAAAAGAAAGACTGAATGAGCAAAGAACTGAGAAAAGAATAGCTCAGAAAAGAAAGGCTGAGCTAAGCAAAGAAAAGCCGAGAAAAGAAAAGCTAAAAAAAGAAAGGAAGAGAAAAGAAAGACTAAGCTGAGCAAAGAAAAGTCGAGAAAAGAAAAGCTGAGAAAAGAAAGGTTGAGCTGAGCAAAGAAAAGCTGATAAAAGAAAAGCTGAGAAAAGAAAAGCTCAGTAAAGAAAAATAGAGTAAAGAAAATGCCAAGTAAAGGAAGGCCGCAACTTCAACGTTTTAGAACAGGAAGGCTAGGAGTAAAGGAAAAAGAAGCGAGTAAAGGAAAGAAAAAGATAAGAGCGAAAAAAGGAAACCGAAAGGAGAAATAGAGAAATAGGAAATTAAAAAAAGCAAAGCGGAGGAAAAGAAAGGAAAGAGGAAAACCTCTATCGGTGAACTGATAGTAAATCAAAACGGGGCCATGGTTTCACGGAAGGAGCCTAAGTTCCTAGGAATGTCTACAGAAGCTGTTCTCATAAGGAAATAAAAATGAGGCCATGATTATTTATTTGAACCTAAGTCCTCCTCTCAAAAGAAAACGACAGTTCGTAATTCGTTCTCTCAGAATGAAGATGTGGCCATGGTTCTTTTTTTGAAGCTAAGTCATTGAGGAAGCATGTATATCATAAGAAAATTAAAGTTTTATCCTCAAGAACATATTTCACAAAAGAACATAGTTATTCTCAAGAGAGTTGGGAGCCAAAAGTTTCCTAAGTATATAAGAACATATTTTGTTGAAAACTTGAAGTCAACACAGTACCAGATTTTGATCCCCAAATTTACTAAGTCTTTAAATGAAATACAACAAAAGAGAGTTCAATAAAAGAAAAATTACACAAACAAAGTAATTTATGTTGATCGAAGCAGAAGTACAAAGGGAAAATACGAAACGAGAGAAAGAAAAAGAAAACAAGGAAACAGTAGAAACTCTACAAACAAATGCGGAACATCAAACTCAAACTCATGCGATGCAATTATGAAACGGTACACTCGTTCATTACTCATCTCAATAAATTATTATGTTATTATTCTTGTACAACATTCTTGTCATATATCTTAACGTACGGGAGAAGGAAAATGAAAAATGAAGAAATGGAAAAAACTCTACCAATGAGTACATCGTGAAAGGAACAAAAGGACGTAACAACAAATGAAGAAGAAGTAATCATCATCAACAACAAACTGATAAAACAATTGCTCGACAACTGCAACGCATTTGTGAACGGGAACAGAAAAATGTAATGTTTAGAAAGAAAATGAGAAACCACCGTTGACAACGAACAACTAAGAAAAAAGGAAAATGAAAAGCTGAGAAGTCAATAACTACTTCAAGAGCTGAGCCAAGACTAGAAGGCAGAGTTGAGCTCAGGTTAAAAAAACTCAAAAGTAAAAGCTTCAAAAGCTGAACCCAGACCAGAAGGTAGAGTTGAGCCCAAACCAGAAGGTAGAGTAGAGCTCAGACAGCTCAGAAGTTCATGACGTGAAAGTTTTAGAAGCTGGACTTAGACTAGAAAGCTCAAACCTGAATGCCAAGAACTCTGGCATTTCAGAAAAGAAAAAGGCAGAACTTCAGAATTAAGGAAAGAACTTCAGAGCAGAAATTCTTGTCTAAAGATTATTACATCACTTCAAGTCAGAGAAGTAATATGTATGAACGTCTATGAGGTCCCAATAAATCTAGTGTTGAAGATTGTGGAATCAAATCATTACACTTGAATGAAGAGAGACTTCATCAAGTGTAATGGGGGAAAATGAACAGGAATAATTCTCGGTGTTCTGCCATATCAGCGGAGAAAAAAAATAATTAAAGCAAATGCCACTGAAGTATTATGGGAATAATTGAATTTGCCATGTTGGCAGATATGAAGAAGCTGATCTGGAGTTACTCGTCTAACTAAGGTAGCTGAAGTATAAAAGTCGCATAGGAAATCACGAAAGCCAGAGAAGTCAATCGAGGGAATCATCACTATGACAAAGCTGGTAGCAATCACTACAACCATCAGATTCGTCATACTACGCCAAATGATTCAAATTCAAAAAGTTGTTAATACTGATAAGCAAGATGTACATGAAAAATTTTATATCACACGTGACAAGATGTAGACCAAAGACGCTATCGAAGAGATAGAGCGAGAACCGTAAGATCAACTAGGTGATTATGAAGAACATATCAATCAGACGAAAGTACATGGATTGCCGACATGACAATCCAAAGAAAAGCTAATCAAGACCATTAGATTGATCAGACGGTCAAGATTCACTAAGTTTTTAATGCTGATAAGCTAGATCTCAAGAAATATTATGTTGATCATATTTTCATATAGAATTAGATAAGCTGTATCAAATTTTATGTAGCCGATTGAAAACCTATAAATAAAGGCAACATGTAACTCCAAACACAACACAACAACCCTCAACACCAAACAAGCTAACTATGCAGCTTACATTAGCATTGTAAACTCTTTCTGCATAATGAAATATTATCAAAATCTCTCCGTGATTTTTCTCTATAAGGGTTTTATACGTAAATCATGGTATTGTTATTCTCTCATTCTCCCTTTTAATTTCTTTTTACATTTTTATATTATGATGTAGAGAATTCACAATCAATTCTTAAAATCGTGAATTTTTTTCTTTACAGAAATAATACACGTTTGATCAATTAAAAAAACGTAAATTTTCATACGTTTTATTAGTTGGCTTAGAATAACAGGCTGGCCACCTTGGATAATATTAGAAAATGGGATAGTTCTGTTCAGGGAGCTTGCTTCTTTTGTGCTGATGAGATGGAGTCAGTTGATCTTTTACCGTTTCTTCATCAAACGCGCAGTGGACATGTTTTATGTCCGATTTGTTGAAAATTTCTTTTACTTCTTTTTCATTTATGTCATTTGGCAAAACTTCAGAAATAGTGATATTATTTTTTTGAGAAAAGTATTTGTACACCCCTTAAGATTTATATAAAAAATACGGATATTTCATGTAGTTTAAGAAAATATGAATATATTCATTCTATTATAACTAGTTTAGTTTTAGATTGAAATATCTAAAATAATCTTAGATATAGACCAATTTAAGTACTATTGATCCGTCCCCGAGAAAGCTCATACTTGATAAAACCTCGACCCGAGAAATCTCTCAAAATAAAAAATCGAGTTATTTTCCTCATAACTTGAAAAAACCCTCAAAATACAAAAACTCAGATTTTACTCGGTAAGCCATATAGAAAAATAAGGATGTTTTTGATATTTTGAGAAACTTTAATGCCGTTAATAGGAAAAATAACATTTTTAAATTTTTTAGTCTTCAAAATAAAATACCAAAGAAGGTGCATGTCTTTTTTTTTTACGTTCTATCAAGATGTTTAAGGAAAAAGCATGATCCTTTCTTGATAGATCAGATGTTAATATCGTCTTCAGGGAGTTTTTGTTTACCATACAAAGTTTTTGGATAGAGCTTAGGCATATGATGTCTTCAAAATAATATCCTTTGTTTTTTTAGTTGCTTTTCTTATTTCTTTCTCGGTATACCCATTTTAATGATGTAATTTCTTGACTAATATATTTACTCTTTTAATAAATAAAAAGATAATTTTCACTCGCTTCACTAGGTTTTAAGATATTTGAACTAGACCCCTTACTTTTGAATCTCAACAAAGATCCCCACTCGTAATTGATTGAAATATATGTTAGAAATAATAACTACAATTTGACTATTTTCTCCATAAAATATTTGCAATATTTTATAAATTAATTATTTTTTAGTCTGTACAGTCCATGATAATGCCCTACTTTCAGTTTTGATTTTTCATGCGAATTAAAGATTCATATAGTTTTAAATTGTGATATGAAAATATGGTAGAAAGCAAAATTAAATTCGTAAAATGAAAATGAATGAACCCATCTTACTTCTTTGATGGTAAAGGTAAAAAACGTCACATTAAATGTTTAAAAGTGCTGCGAGATGCAGTATCTTTCTCAAAATAATGTGAAAATTACTCTAGGCACAGAATTTTCACTAATTCTGAGAAGGAAATACAGAGAGTTCGGAAGAGATTGAAGGATTGTTTTCTATCTTTGATCTAAAATTGTTATATTCAGCAGAGCCAGTCGCTTGAAGTCCTAGCAATCTGTGAACGACGAATTCTTTCCTTAGAATATTATTATCAATAAGCTTCAATCTGTCAATTTCTTTATGTTTTGTTATATTCTTTCCGCAAAGGAAATTTACAGTACTAAAATACGCAAAAAGTTAGAATAAGAGACCGTGACAATTTGAGACAAAATGAATTTTCATTCAATCTTGTGTGTCATTTTCAGGTGATGTTCACTCCTATATATACATGAGAATCTTATTTTATTCTCTGGGCGCTCTCTCTACCTTATGTTTTATTCGGAGGAGTTGAGGAGATTACGCCTTCAGGAATATTCTGGAACATTAGTTCTTTGTAACCGCTTCATGTTGTCCATTCATCTTCATCTATCGACTGTTGTCAACTAGATCTGCCTCTTTCCTATTGATTGATTAAGAGTCTGTCATGTAGCTATCACGTAACACAGGTACTATCCATTGGCCCAGTTACACTAAACAAAGCGTCATTGTTGATGTGTAACATAATAATTATCTGGTTAATGATTAATGATTATCTGCCTCAAGGACCTTTTAACTTTTCATCCTTTCGTTTCCCCAGAACATTCAAGTGCTACAGCTCAGGTTAGCATGCACTCCAACTTCAATGCTCATGCTAATGAAAGTGGCAGCGACTGGTAATGATTATACATGTCACGTCCGTTCAGTTTCCTTCCAGCATTTCCTTGACCGCTGTTTCTCTCACAAGTTTCGGCGTGCAATATTTCCCATCCGCTTCTTTCCTATTGTCTGTAGATTGGATCTCGATATCGACTCAATGCACGTTCTGGCTTGCGTCTGGGTTAGTTCGTCTAGTATTCTAAGCCTCCCGTTCAATACGTTGGTTAGCATTGTTTTCATGTTCCTAAGTGTTGGTCCAGTGACTCACCCCTGCTCGTGTTTCCAATGTATAGTATACTTGTTGGCAAACTCTTAGCTAGTCTGTAGGAACGAGGCAGATCCAGTTGATAGTCATCGATAGATAAAGACTAATGGACAATATGAACGATTATAAATAATTAATGTTCCAGAATATTCTTAATGGTGTAACCTTCTTAACTCCCCTGAATAAAGTGTAACGGATAGATAATGTTCCGTGAATTAAACAATGATTCTCACGTATAAATAGGGTTGAACATCACCTTGAAAAGACACAGAGATTGTATAAAATTTCAGTTTTGTCTCGAATTGTCACTCTTTCTCTTATTCAAACTTTATATGCATTTCAGTACTGTAAATTTCATTTATAATTTGGTACTTTCATTGAGAGCTATGTCAAAAAACTCGAGAATACCAAACAAGATGTTGAGGACCAGATCCAACATGACACTTAATGACGGAAATGAAATAGGTCATGTCGACCAATATACTCAACAAACGGAAGTTCAAGGAATGATTCAGGTTATATTAATTGGAATGTAAAACATGGAAAATTGGAATAATGAAGCCCTCCGTAGTGCTTGGGAAACTGCCCAAGACCGAATTGCAAGGCTACAAGGGGAACTAGCAAAAATAAGAGCATAGGTGAGTTAGAGGACCAACACTGTGGAACTGGAAAACCATGTGAACCAACGTGTTGAGCGGGTGGCTCAGAATAGTAGACGGAATAACCTAGACGCATGCCACAATGTTCAACGGGACAATATCAAGATCCAGTCTAGAGACAACATGAAAGAAGCAGATGGGAAAAATCGCCTACTAGAACCTATGACAAAAAAGAAAGTCGAGGAAATGTTGGAACGGAAAATTATGAAGATGCAAAAATTAGGCAGCACAGGAAAAACCGATCTAGAATCGCTCACACGCTCACCTCTCTGCCCAGAAATACTAGCATCCCCAATCCTAAAGTAGTTCGTAACCCCAAAGTTAAAATGTTATGAAGGTAAGACTGATCCAGTAGATCATCTCAGTTTATTCAAGCAAGTGATGGCCTTACACCAACACGAAGATGAGCTAATGTGTTGGATGTTCTCTACTAGTCTCGACTATAATGTATTAAAATGGTATCATTCCCTTCTGTCTTGCTCAATTCATAGATTTACCACTATGTCATTTGTCTTTCTGGAACAATACTTGACATACCATTCAGTCAGGGAAGACTCAGAATATCTTCTCACCAAATCTATCAAGAAAGGAGAATCGTTACGTGAATACACCAACCATTTCAAAGATGAAATGGCCAAGGTAGAAAACTATACTGATCGAGTGTCAAGGTTGGTTTTCAGACGGGGATTGGACCCAAACTCCCCCTGTTTGAAGATTTGTTGAAAGTAAAGTCGTTGTCAATGGTGAAAACATTTTAACGAGCACATACTTACACTACACTAGATAAGGAAAATAAAAGCATGATGAATTTGTCAGAACGGAAGTCTGAAGAACAACGTAAGAATGACTAGAATTCTGGCTCAAACAAGAAGAGAACAGAGAGATTAAAAACAAACATGGTCGAAGTGAGTATAAGCGGGAAAATCTTGATAAATGAGGTAGGACAACGGAAAGGGTCTACCAGAGAAAAAAAAATCTAAACTCCATTGACAATACATGTTAACCAAAATTTTGAAGTAATAAAGAACAAATCATGGTTATAAAGACAGCGCCTCTGACAAAAAAGCCAAGCAGAAGAGATAGCAATATATATTGTTCATACCACAAAAGCTACAGACATTACACTAGAGACTACTACAAGCTCAAAGATTACATGGAAGAACTTGTGAAAGAGGGCTACATTTTAGCAATATGTATTAAAGGAAGAACAAAAGCTGAAAGTGAAAAAAGAGAATCAAGATAAAGGTAAAGAGCCTTTTCGAGTCGTTGATATGATCTATGCCCTGACAGAACAAGAAGGAACAACATGAAAGGAAAGAAAGATGTATTGCAAGAAGCCCATAAGAAGTGAATATTGGGAATACGGGAGTACCTCAAGGATTGTGCTAGCTTACCACTGATTTTTTATGACTTTTATCTAGTAGATCATGATGGACAACACAATGATGCTCTAGTGCTCACCATCAAAGTTAGGAATTTCCTTGTGAGAAGTGTTTTGATTGATGATAGAAGTGTTGTTAATATGCTCTATCGATCTACAATAAAAAATTATCTATGAGAGACCCAAAATTACAGGGCCCGTGGCAAACATTGGTAGGATTTAATGGAGCAGTTACGCGCTTGGAAGGAATATTAGTTCTCCCTGTAAACACCGAGTCGTTTAGCCATCTGACGGAATCTGTAGTAGTCGATACGCCGTCCATATACAACACAATATTAGAGAGGACTTAGTTGCACAAGACGAAGGTCGTTCCGTCAACATATTATCAAGTGCTGAAATATCCATCCCTAAGCGGAGACTAGCTTGTCGCTCGATGTTATATTGCCTCAGCCTTGGGATCCGTTAAGTGTTTTACTTCTGGAAAAGAACCAAGCTCTAATAGAAATAGACGGAAGAATGTAGATATAAGTCAATAGCAATTAAAGGGTGACGAACAAGACAAGTCATCTAATCCCAAATACGAAGCGGCAGAGGCTACATAGCTAGCATACTTGGAAGATGGAAGTCATAAAGTGACTCAAATAAGCACCCAACTAAGTAACATGGAGAGAGATGAGCCGATAAATTTCTGAAGGAAAAACAAAGATGTGTTTGCATACAGCTAAGGAAATGCCAAGTATTTATGAAGAAGTCATTTGCCATAATCTGAACATTGACTTTTATGTTAACCAAGTAAGAAAGAAATAAAGAAGATTTTTCCTAGAACAGAATGCAACTATTAAAGAAGAGGTCGAAAAACACTTGAAAGATGGTTTTATGAAAGAAGTTGATTACCAAAAATGGTTTGCTGATGTAGTGATGGTAAAGAAGAAGAATGAAAAATGGAGGATATGTGAGGATTTCACAGATCTAAACAAAGCCTGCCAAAAGATGATTACCCGCTACCAAAGATAGATTATATGGTGGATGTCACATCCGGACACAAACTCATCGGCTTCATGGACGCGTATTCACGATATAATCTGGTGAAAATGTTCCAACCTAATCAAGAGAGAAGACTTCTTTCATAATTGAATAAGGCATTTTTTGTTATAAGGTGATGTCGTTTGGGTTGAAAAATGCAGTTGCATCGTATCAGAGGCTAGTAAACAAAATTAAGCGACCAAATCAGAACAACGATGGAAGTCTACGTGGATGATATGTTAGTCAACAGTAAGGTACATAAATATCATATAAAAAGAATTCATATGAGGCATTTTTAGTCTTGAGGAAAAACCGTATGAAGCTTAACCCTGAGAAATGCTTGTTTGGAGTTTCCGCTGGGAAATTCCTTCGTCATCTTGTCATGAAATGAGGGATCGAAGTCAATCCAGACCAAGTGAGAGTCATATTAGAAATGAAGTCGCCGAGGACTCACAAGGAGATAACAAGTTTAACGGGAAAATTAGTAACCTTAAATAGATTCCTCTCTTGGTCGACAGACAAATACAAGTCGTTCTTTGCAAAGCTCAAAAAGGATTTTGCAAACTACTGGGATGAAAAATGTGAAGAGGCTTTCAACAAGATTAAAGAATACCTTGCATCACCACCGCTCTTATCCAAACCTCTCCAAGGAGACGAATTGCTCCTATATGTGGTAGTTCTGCAAACGGCGGTAAGCACAGTCTAGATGAGAGAAAAGGATAAACTGTAAAAACCAGTATACTTTGTAAGCAAGGGTCTTGCAAAGGCAGAAAAATAGCACATAATCAAATTGCTAACGGATTCACCCATCAAAAGCAAGCTACAGTCTCCCAAGAAAAGTGGGAGAATAAAAAAATGGGCCATCGAACTGAGGTAACATGAAATTCGATGAGAACGAAGAACGATAGTAAAAGGACAATCACTCACAGACTTTGTCATGGATTTCGCTCATGACGAACCAGAATGTTGTAGAAGAAACGAAAAACAACCATTAGGTCCTGTTTGTAGACGACGCATTAAACAACCATGGAGCAGGAGCTAGAGTTATCCAAACTCCATTTGGGGAAACTTTATACCAATCTCTGTGCTTCAGTTTTGAGTAAACAGTTTTGAAGCCTCGAACAATGAAGCAAAGTACGAGGTTCTGATAGTAGGAGTCAACATGCTACACAAGAGAAACAAAAAAAGTAGGGAGATTTTATGTTAATTGTTTAACAAACGACGGGAGAATACATAGAAAAGGATCTCATAATGACTGATTATTTGCAACGGGCAAAAAACAAGCTAAGCCTTTTAAAGGGATATAATATCCAATAGATTTCTCAAGCTGAGAACAGTCATGAAGATGCTCTAGCAACATTGGGATCATCATTGCAGTTACTATATGAAAGAAATGTCCCCGTGGAATTTCTCGAAGAACCAATCATAAAACATCCATTACCAGTCATTGTAGATGTCAAAATTAACATACAAAACCCAGGTGGTACAATAATATAATTCGTTACTTGGAAAATGGAGAACTGCCGAAAGATAAACTTATGGGGAGGAATATCCAACAACAAAGTGTGAGGTATTCACTAATTAATTGTAGGCTCTATCACATTCCATTTTCAGGGCCATCTTTGAAATTTTTGAAGCCAAGGGAAACCTAGTATGTACTAGCAAAAATTCAGAAATGTATTTGCGATAATCATACCAACGGAAAGTTACTTGCTCACACGATACTGAACGAAGTGCATTATTGGACCAAGATGCACTAGGATGCAAAGCAATATAAATAAACAATTATTTCTTTGACAATTATGTATTACTGAATTTTATGAATAAATTGAAAGTTTTCTTTAATTTAAAGTGTGTTTATAATTTACTTACGTCTTAGAATTATTATCAATGTAAGAAGAGTAAAATCTGAGCAGTCTTCCAGACAAACACTTATGAGATAGTTCAGAATATTATTCACAGTCTTAGGATCGAATAGGCAATTGAATCCAATTATCACTGTTAGGTTGAACCACATGATGCCGGTCTTAGGGTATGAGAGTGGAGACTCTAACGGTTAACCTAGACATGATATAGAATATGTTGAATAGACCAGTAACCAATTAATTTAGAGCAAAACCGTTTATCTAGCTCTAAATCTAATTGTTACACCTTAAGGGTAATATCGTTAAATATTCTGTGGAACGTGAAATATAAATATTTATTTGCACCAACAGAAAATGTAGTTGGCATGAATCGAGAGTTCTATCGGTATCGGACCTATAGTGGAGTCGTACGATGTCGGGATTAAATAAGTCAAGAAATTATGGAGATAAATTAGTCGGGTATTTGAAGCCCAAAGCTTTATTCGTGTGGGTGCATTCGGTCTGAGGAGTAGCTCATAAAGACTCTAATGAGAAACAACGTCATTTGGACCAAAAATATGTTTTAGATCAATGTACACTTCCCGAGCCCCATATGAGATTGGTATCATCACTAAATTAGTGAAGAATAAAATTAATGTTCAAATTATTTATTTTGTTATTTTCTTAATTATTAGATAATTAATAAATAAAATTAATTAATTAATGAGGAACAATTTTTTTTAATTTATCAATTTAGACTAATGAAATTGGACACAATTTTGGCTCTAGGTGAGATGTAAAAATCACACATCACAGTTCAAGGAGAATGAAAATTTATGGTTATCATCGTTATATGGGTAAATTCTATAATTAGTATAAAAGGGTTGTAAACCTAACCCTAACCACAATGTGTTAAATCAAAATTGAAAAATGTTTCTCTCTCCTCACCACACAAT
Source organism: Datisca glomerata (assembly GCA_003255025.1). Lineage (NCBI taxonomy): Eukaryota > Viridiplantae > Streptophyta > Magnoliopsida > Cucurbitales > Datiscaceae > Datisca > Datisca glomerata. The sequence continues at coordinate 710,703 of QANY01004038.1, read as the reverse complement.
TGTCGCCGATTTCATAGTAGGGGGAGAGAAAACTTGTTATCTTTCAATCATTGTTTTGAGAGCCCACACTCAAATCTTACATAAATCCTTGAGAGATTTACTTCTGACTCTAAGGATTGGTTGTTAGTGTGAAAATCAATTACTAACTCTATGAAGAACGAAGAACGCGAGCTAGAAATTGGATCTCGCCAAATAAGAATAATTCTCCATTAATTAAAAATGTATAAATTGTTTAATCTCTTACGTTTATATGATTATGCATGTTCATTGATTGATTTTAAGTTTAATTGGATTAAACACGTGTATGAATTTTATTTTTTTTGAAATTCGCCCATGAACTTGTCACAGGTCATTAATTTTTCTTCAAAATAAAAAACCTGATCCAACAACTATAAGTTCAAGAAATGACAATAGGGGCATCAGGAATCTCAGCGGGAGTGAGTTCAGCTGGAAGCTCAGAACGGAGGAGACTAGGAACATGAGTAGGAGGCTTGTCAGAAAGAAGCCACCTGGGTGTAGTTTGAGCAATACCATCCTAGTATCTAAGGCTGTAAATGGCATGCTCAGTCTTATCAAAAGCCTATTGGAATTGGGCTTGAGCTTCTTTCTCCTTCTATTCGACTACCCGAGTCATAACCAAGTCAGTGGCCTTCAAAGGCTCGTCGAATTTGAAATTCTCCACTTTAAGAATTGTTATCTCCTCAACTTACTTCTCAGCAGTCTCCCAGAGCTCTGACTCAACCTTTCTCAATCGCTCCATCTCCACTTAAAGCCCATTAATGTGAACACAGGCATCTAGTAACTCGCCATGATACCTTATCATGGCTTGCTCACACAAAAAATGATCGCCTACAAGAAAAGTGTAAGTATGAAAAATGGCAAAAACGAACTTAAAGGAAAAATATTGAACATAAAAAGTTACCCTAATCAAGTCATGACTGAGCGCAAAGAATAGAGCCCTAACACTCATCATGCAACTAGAAGTTGTATCCATCTCGTAGAGAATTCCACGAGTGATGGCATGAACCATTTGAGGCTCATTGAGGAAGCTCACTGTGTCAAGAATTGGCGGATTGCTGCTAAACCGCATTAATCTCCAAGGGGCCACCTCCCCAGCATCCACCTGAGGAGGGTATGATGATGGAGGATCGACAGCTAGTGGAGCAGTGGCTTTGTTTTCCGCTACTAGAATTAGGCTAGAGCTCCGTGGGTCTGTTTAGGGATGGACATTTCATCCGCCAATGTCCCTGATCATCGTACAGAGCCTCATCATGGTGTTTTTGTGACATATCAATGGTTTGATATCTTCTTTTTCTTCCTCTGAGTTCATTGTCACACAAGAATCCTCCAAGGAAAGCTATGAGGAGTAACTTGGCAGAAAGAAGGGTTGGGGATCGCGATGGAAATAGGGGTTTTTGAAGTGGGAGTAGATGCAACAACTAGCACAAACATTGATGTGACGTCCCTCATTGGCTCTAGGAGAGTATGCCAATCATAGACTTGATAGTGGAAAAGAAGCAATGACACATTCAACGTTCACCTTTGAATGAAAAGACTTTGCGTATGCACTGTTAATTTGCACAAAATAATCAAGTTAGTAAACAGAAAACGCCCTGAGTACGAGGAATAATCTAGTGACCCTCACCACTCTAGTTTCCATAGATGTTTAAAACATCCTTTTCCCATTCTTTATCTCCTTTAGGGAGATCCTTGATGAAGGCCCCCCCTTTTGTCCATTATGGGAGCTATATAATAGTTTTTGCCTCCCGATTTGACTAGATAAGTCAATCAAAGTTCGAATAGCCCTAATCCTAAATCGTATAGCTTGTTCAAGAACTCGAAACAGAGAATAATTTTGTACGTATTAGGTGTGAATTGAGAAGAAGCTAGACGAAAATGAGAAAAGAATTCTTGAAAAAGATGAGACATTGGGAACTTAAAACCTAGGGCTATATACATGGGGTGGAAGGTAATCATGGTAGGAGGTCTGCAGGGGAGCCCCATGGCCCCGTTCTCTCCAAGGGAACAGTGGACGTCATCGAGGAAAACATCTCTGTAGATTCTTACAAATTCCCTAAACCCGGCTTCATTTCTAATCGTTGGGATCGAAGGAGAGAAAATGGTTTCCTCATCCATTTTATGAATAGAAGTAAGACAAAATGGGAACTCGAAAAAAGGAAGACATAAGAAGAAAATATTGAAGGAGGTAGATGCTTACAATAGCAATGAGTAAGAAAGGAAAGAATGAGAAAGAAGACTTTAATTAGGGCACATACGTGAAACATGAGCTCAATTCTCCTAAGAAGTCTTAAAAGACGCGATGAAAGTAAAAGACGCGATGAAAGGAAAAGACGTGATGATGTACAATCATTATCCAGCCACCGCCACTTACATTAACATGAGCATTGAAGTTGGAGTGCATGCTAAGCTGAGCTATACACACTTCAATGTTATGGGGAAACAAAATGAGGTATAGCTAAAAGACTTTTGAGGTAGATAATCATTAATCATTAAGCAAATAATTATTACGTTACACATCAACGGTGACGCTTCGTTGAGTTTAACTGGGTCAATGTATAGAGTATATGTATTATGTGGTAGCTACATGACAATCTTTTAACCAATCAGTAGGAAAGAGGCAAATCCAATTGATAACTGTAGATAGATAAAGATGAATGGATAAGATGAAGCGGTTATAGAGAATTTATGTTCCAGAATATTCTTGACAGCGTAACGTCCTCACTCCCCCGAATAAAGTGTGACGGATAGATAATATTCTGTGAATTAAACAATGATTCTTACGTATAAATAAGAGGAACATTACCTCGAAAAACCACACAAGATTGAATAAAAATTCATTTTGTCTTGAGTACTTGTCACTTTTTTTCTTATCTAACTTTAAACGTAGTTTAGTACTGTAAATTTCCTTTACACTTTTCAATTACACTGCTGTATTTCAAGTTTTAATACAAATACTGTATGCAAATTTGTTTCAATATTTCCAACAAAAACAAGTTAATTAGGAGCGAGACACAAATTAAAGTTCACATGTACTGCATGTTAGAGTATTTAATCCAATAAAAAGGAAAATAAACTGATTAATATCTAATCGTTTTTAATGAAAATCAATTGCCTAATTTTAACAAACTCACAAAAGACCAAATTACAATCACTTTCTGGTTTCTGTTTGGACCACAAGAAAACTTGGAGCCCATAGGAGAAAATATTAACGAACAAGGACAGATTGAAAAGGACAAGCACTTTTGAAGATCATTTTCACATTAAATTTATTTCAGATATGAAAAATAAAATAAACTATTAAACGATAAAGATATGGGCAGCCATAACGCATTTGGTGTATGCCTTCCAATCAAAGTTTGACACCAATGCAACATGCAAATTGGAATTACTGATTAGTGCTCGAATTGCTAACATTTTTTTTATTGAATTCTGCGATTGTTCAACTTATGCAAATGTGCTTTCTTTATAGAATTCTACCGAATGGGTATAAACAAGACAACCTTCCGGATATTTTTAGCCAATTTTTTCTGGAGTGTTGTTATTATCTTTGTAAAGAAAAAATTGAATTTCAAAAGAGAGATAATATTATCTCGTGGTCATCAGTTTAAAATTCATCTATTAATTTTTAAACAGTACATTTATGAAAAATTCTTAATTGATGCTTCAAAAATTAAAAAAAAATGAATTTTGCAAGATCCGAGAGTGGTCTAGGAATTTATTTTGAACAAATTGAACATTCTCAAATTATTTCAATCACAAATTTGTCACAAAATCACATATGCAATGGAAAATAATGGAAAGTTGAAGCATTTTTTCTGCATCCCAGGTTTTGCTCCTGGGATAATACCAATCACTTGGTGAGGTATCGTATGCTATGATCATTTCAAATCCTATTAATTTCATATGATTTGCTTAATAAAGCTTCTGACATGTGAACATATTATTACTTATACCCAAAGTTAGTTTATGAGTTAAAGATTATCCGAAGTTTATATTTTTAACCCAAGACTTTTTCTCAACTAATTTTCACTAAATCTGAAAAGGAAATACAGAGGTTTATGTAGATATTGAAGGACTATTTGATGTCTTCAATTTGAAATTATTGTATCCAGCTGAAATAATCGCTTGAAGTCACGTAGCAAACTATGAACGGTGATTTCTATCTTTAGGATATTATCATGGACAAGCTTCAATCTGTCAATTTCTTTATGTTATGTTATATTCTTTTCAATTCTATTATTCTATACTTATTGCACTGTTGTATTCAAGTTTTTTTTTATCAAAATAAATCTCATATTATATTAAAAATTGAACAGATGAAAGCCAAGGTGGTTTAAAACCACTTACAATTAAACTCTTATCCTTATCAACTATACTAGCCATACATATGGGTAAGATAGAAAAATCAGAATTAATGAAGCTCTGATCTCTATTATATTTGAAACAGTATCAGCCACTACATTTACTTTCTAATAACTCAAATCAAACAAATGGAAGAATTGGTCTCCTACCTCTTTTGAATGTCTTTAGATAATTTTTTTATTGTATAATTTTAAGTGTAATACGTATATTGTATGCAAATTTGTTTCAATTTTTATATCTATACTATATTAAAAGAGACTTAAAGATGAGAAACTTTTGATTTTCATTTGCACCCTTTAATCCACCTAAAAATATCATACAAATTAGGTATTTCACCTCTTTTTATTTATTTCATTTATATAATAAATTTTATGAAGAGTTTACAAATTGAATATTTTAAAGTAATTATGTAATAAGGAGCATGATATTTATAAATATTAACTTTGATATATTTTTTATATACAATGGCTATTTATTTTTAGTTAATAATAATTTGTTAGTTTGTAATTTATAAAATGAATATTATGTAATATTTAGGTTATAGCAACATGAAAATTCATGCAAATAAATTTAAAGAAAGAATTTAATATGTTCTAACTATCCATTAATGATATAATCATTTTTTAAGAATGTGACAAGTTAATAAAATAAAACCATTTTCTATAATATTCAAAAGCAATGTCATATAGTATAATTTCAAGTATTTAAATTTAAATTTAACACATCTTATCATAAATGCACTATGCTCAAGCACTAAAACGTCTAATATATAGTATATCTAAAATTTATACTATTACATTTTAATGACTCACTATATAACTAATTTTATATATAAAGTGCAAGACACATTGCTGGTGAGAGTCTCATATTATTTAACTAAGTAGTGAGATTGATACGTTATGTAAATATTTAAGGTCCAATATAAGTTTAAATTCTTAAAGATTAAACTAATACATCATCTATTATTTTATAATGAAGAATTAAATAAATATGCTTAAGTTTTTTCCTACATAGTTTGTAAATCAACACAAAAAAACTAGATTTACTATGTGCAACGCACGTACGTCTCTACTAGTATATTAAAATTGGAGAAATTTTTGATTTTATATTTTATCTTTCAAGCCTCTTTAAAATAATTAGAATTTTCATGTATTTCTCATTTAATATAATTCATATTATGGAGACTACTATTTTTTATTTAATAATATTTTTTAAAAATAGTTTATAAAATTAAATATTTTTATAAGATTGTGCAAATAGAAATGTAAGTATCTATTAGATGAGTTTTGATTATTTTTAGGCCAATGATAGTTTAATTTTTAGAAGTATAAAATTAAATATTATGTAATATTTATATTATCGGAACATAAAAATTTATATCAATTAATTCAGATAAATATTTTTAAATAAAATAAATTATCTCTCAGTATGATAGAATCTGAAAAATTGATGAATATTTATTTCTAAAAAAATTCAAATAACAATGTTATATAGTCTAATTTCAACAATATTATAAAAAGCTAATGTATTGATTTTTACTATTATTTTACGTTTAATTTAGATTTAGAATTATTTTTAAAGATGACGTATTTATTTCAATATTAATATTAAATTTAAATTATACGTGTATTTTAAATTACTTAACACGTGCGAACCACATATTTTTCAAAAACAAATTAATTAGGAATGAGACACAAATTAAATTTAACATGTACTGCATGTATAGAGTATTTAATCCAATAAAAAGATTAATATCTATTCGTTTTTAATGAAAATCACTAGCCTACTTTTAACAAAATTACAAGTCAAAAACCTACTTTAACATAACTAAATACATTGCAAATTCAAAACTTCTTTTTTTACTTTGATAAAAAGAATTGCTAAACCGGAGAAAGAAAAACTGGGAAACAAGAGATGAAAGAAGAGAAACAATGATCAATCTTCCACAACCGCATCATAGAATTAATCTAAATTTGTACAGAATTATAATTTGGATTAAAAAAACTTAATTATAGGCATCAAGAAGAGTAAAGTTTCATTTTAATATGTATCCATATATAAAACTGAATTTAAAAAGAAAATCTAAGATATCAAAGAAAGAAACTCTTGGATAAATTTAACAAAGAATCTGTTGAACTGGCGGTTTGTCAAAATTTAATCAAAACATTATATTTGAAACTCGAAGTTGCATGTTAACATATTTAAAGACAAAAATTTGTAATCTACAGCAAAATCCCACCAACTTAATGTCATTCTCAAATTAAAATAAAAGAATAAAGAGCTGATTACAATCACTTTCTGGTCTCTGTTTGGACCACAAGAAAACTTGGATCCCATAGGAGGAAAAATTAAAGAACAAGGACAGACTGAAAAGGACAAGCACTTTTGAAGTTCATTTTCAAATTAAATTTATTTCAGATAAGAAAAATAAAATAAACTATTAAATGATAAAGATATGGGTAGCCATAACGCATTTGGTGTATGCCTTCCAATCAAAGTTTGACACCAATGCAACATGCAAATTGGAATTACTGATTAGTGCTCGAATTGCTAACATTTTTTTTATTGAATTCTGCGAATGGTCAAGCTATGTAAATGTTATTTTTTTATAGAATTTTATTGAGTGGGTATAAATCAGCCAACCATTTAGATATTTTCTAGCCATTTTTTTCTCGAGTGTTGCTATCATCTTTGTAAAGAAAAATATGAATTTTGCAAGATCCAAGTGTGGCTAGGAATTTATTTGAAATAAATTGAACATTCTCAAATTATTTCAATAATAAGATTTGTCACAAAATCACATAGCGATGACAAATAATGGAGCCAAGAAGCCCAAACCAGTACAAAGCAAAACAAGCAAAACAATTAGTTGAGCCAAGAGGCCTACTCCATTAAGCTCAGTTGCGACAGAATGCGGCCCAATCTATGAACATAATGATTTAAAGAAAATGAAAGTTTGATTTTGCTTCTCATGAACGGGGGTGGAGGTAGTAAGCCCGAATAATCACATGGAGATCAATGAAGATTCTATTTTGAAATTGTCAGGGTGTGGGGAAGCCCCTGAGAACTCAGAAACTCTCTTGGGTTCAGTCCTGATCATGCTCGTGGAGACTACAAATAAAAATAAATTTATGGAGAAAATTCGTTGCAAATTAGGGATGAGATTCCATCTTCCGGTTGAGCCCATAGGCCTCAGTACTGGATTGACCTTATTCTGGAATGAGGAGAAGACAGTGTCCATTGCTAAATATGGGCAATTTTTTTTATCGAAGCTGTTATTAATGATTCAAGCAAAAAAAGGCTAGCACTAATGGAGAATTAAGAGGCAAGCAATTTAGGACTGTACGAGATAGAGTTCTATCAGTTGGCCGACCGTGTCTACTAATGTGAGATTTTAATTCGATCTCAAGTAGTTTTGGAAACTTAGGCAGCAACCTGGCAGACTGGGCCTGAATGGATCAATTCAATGTTTTCATCTTTGAGACTGGCTTGCTGGACCTGGGATACTCTTGGCCGAATTTCACATGGACTGATAAAAGAGACTCAGATGTACTCATCAAAGAGCTCCTGGACAAGTGTTTAGTCAATCAGGGCTGGCTGACACTCTATTTGGATGCCAAACCAACGCACATGCCTACAATTGGATCTGATTTTATGGCCCTAGTTCTAGATCTCGGTCTTTCCTTCAAGAAGTGGAAGTCCATTTTTAGATATGACAGACTGTGGGATAGTTTTGCAAATTGTAAGGAAGATATCACCAAGGCGTGAAGACAAGAGGAGGTGATCCAAAAAGGGTAAAATATTCCAAAGAAAGTTGCTTCAGTAAAGCAAGGAGTTCTTCAATGGAGAAAAAAGGAAGGGAAAACTAACTCACAAAAACTGGAAGTTGACCTCACAAGGGAGCTGAACGTCCTTTATGAGGATGCATCACCGAACCTGTAGAGGTGCAAAGAGATTGAATCGCAACTGGTGCAGGCTGCGATTGTTGAGGATTTGTACTGGAAGGACTGGGCAAGAGCAGAATGGCTTAATTCAGGCGACAGAAACACTAAAATTTTCCATGCCAAAGTGCAGATACGTAGGCGGAACAACCGTATTCATGGGATCCTCGATGAACACGGGATTTGGGTATCTACTCACAATGGCGTGAAGGAAATCCGCAACACGCCATTTTGAACAGCTCTTCAAGTCCTCCAAACCGATTAATGCAGCAGAGATTCACCATATCCCCTCTCGTATTGCTGAAGATGATTGTATTTTTTTTGGATGGCCCTTTGTCTATGGGTGAATTTTTCACTGTGCTGAATGAGATTAGCCTTGTGAAAGCTCCGGGGCCAGACAGGCTAAATGCGGCTTTTTTTCACCAGTTCAGAGAAATTGTCTAGGAGGATTTATATAATAATATTCTGAATTTCTTCAATAACTTTGTTGATTCCCAAAGTATAAAATTCTAGAACCATAGCTAAGTTTAGGCCTATAAGTTTGTGCAATGTCACTTATAAAATTATATCTAAAGTCATAACTAATAGGCTTCGTTCTGTGATGGATAAAGTGGTGAATCCTGCCCAATGAGCTTTTATTCCAAGAAGGTTTATAGAAGATATTATCTTGATGGTCCATGAGATCTTGCATTCTTTGAGGACTGGAAGAGGGAAAGGTAGAAAAGAGGGTGCTATAAAATTAGATGTGTCTAAGGCCCGTGATAGGATCAAATGGTCTTTTGTTATCTCAGTCTTTAAGAAATTGGAGTTTTCAAAAAAATTGTGCAAGTAGGTGTTTTCCTGCATTTCTTTTGTCTCCTTTGGAGTCCTAATCAATGGAGACGCCTCGGATGTTGTAGTCCCTGAGAGGGGATTGAGATAAGGAGATCACTTATCGCCCTTCCTGGTTATCATTTGTGCAGAAGCCCTCTTATCTCTCCTCTTTGATGCTGAAAATGGAGGTTATATCCATGGGTTTAAACCAAGAGCCTCGGGTCCCTCCATTTTGCACCCTTTCTTCACAGATGATTCCATCTTATTTTGTAGAGCTTCTGAGCAAGAATTTACTAATATGTTTAATATTTTAACTAGATATTGCCAGTATCCTATTAATAGCAGGAATGTGTTAGTTAGTATCCTCCAGATTCGCCATGGAGATGATCTAGGGAAATACCTTGCGCTGGAGTCAAATTTTGGGCTAGCTAAAACTATAATTTTCAATGAAATGAGGGAAAAAGTCTTGGGCAGGATTAATGGGTGGTCTGAAAAAATCATTTCTCCTCCAGGTTGAGAGATCCTCATTAAAGCGGTTGCCCAAGCTATCTCGTGTTATGCAAGGTCCTGTTTTAAAACTCCCCCTGACCTTACTTGATGATCTATGCACACAGTTAGCTAAATTTTGGTGGACTTCCACCCCGAACAAGGGAGGAATCACATGGGCTACTTAGAAAAAATTGTCTTTTCCTAAGAATGAGGGGGACATGGCTTTTCAGGATCTTAGTTGTTTTAACTTAGCCATGCTAGCTAAACAAGGTTGGAAAATCATATCTTCCCCCACCTCTCTGCTTACTCGATTTCTTAAAGCAAAGCACTTTAGGGAGGATTGTTTCCTAAATGCTAGCTTGGGTCATAGACCTTCTTGGGGATGGAGGAGCATATTAGAAGGGACGAAAATTTTGCTTTATGGAGTTAGATGGAGGGTGGGGAATGGAATTTCGATTAACATATTACGTGACCCATAGATCCTAGGCCAAACTCGTTTAGGGTGCTGTCCCCCCACACCTAACCCCACCGAATCTAAGAATGGTGAGAGAGCTCATAGATAGGGACCATTGTTGGGATATTACTTTCCTTAAATATTATACTTTTTTGTAAAGAGGATGTGAAGGAAATTTGTAAAATTCCCATTAACCGCTTCGAGCGTGAAGATGTTTTTACATGGCATTATTCAAAAGATGGGTGTTACTCGGTTAAATTAGGATATAAACTTGTAATGAATCTCTCTTCAAATTGACTCATTAGGGGATTTGCTAATGGTATTTCTAGCTTTATGGGTGGCTCGGGTGAGCTTTGGATGAACCTTTGGTGCTTGGACATCCCCCCAAAGTTCAAAGACTTCATTTGGAGGAGCCTGAAAAACTACCTAGTTGTGAAATCTAACCTTTGCTCTAGAGGTTTGAATATCTCTCCCGTATGCCCAATGTGTGAGAGAGAGAAGGAAACAATAGCACATACCCTCTTTACATGTGAACTTGCTCGCATTTTTTGGTTTGGGAGCCCCCTCGATCTGCAATCCAGCTTTGGTTGAGAATGAGGACTTCCTCAGCATTTGGTCAAAACTTGTGAGCACCCTCTCTTCAAAAGAATCTGGCTACCTTCTCTATTTTCTGTGTTTTGGCCTTTGGAGGTTGTGGAAAATTAGAAACAATAAATGCTTAAAAGGCTTTACTACAAATCCTTCGACTACCATTGAAAATACAGATAGCCACTTAAGGGAGTTCCTTCTTTCCTCTGAGACCCAACAATCTTTCTTCTTGTCTATAGGTGATGTGAAGCTCACTACTTGCATGGTTCATTTGAAGCATGGCTGTTGGAATCTGGTTGTTGATGCTGCTTGGAATCAAGAAAGAAGGATTAGTTTGGGCCCTTTGTGACCCAGAAGGTGCTATCCGGAACACGGTTTCAAGGTTGTAGATTCGATTGTTAATGTTTCAATAGTTGAATCCTTGGCCATTCTTTGGGTTTTAGGGATTTGTCATCTTCCGAATGATGCCAATCTTCAGGTTCTCTCAGATTCCTTGAAGACTGTCTTGGTATTACAGTTTTCCCCCTCGTAGGCCGCCTTTAACTTTCCTATACTAAATGATATTTTCAAGATGTGTTCTAAAGTTGTCATGGTATCATTATGTTATATACCTAGATATGGTAACCGTCTAGCCCACTTCTTGGCTAGTTGTGGTTTCTATAGTAGGAGTTGTACTTGGTTTGATGCCCTCCCCCGATGGGTATCCAACTTCTTGTAGCTATTTTCTTGTCTATGGAAACCTTTGAAGCATTCTTTCTGCATCCCAGGTTTTGCTCCTGGGATAATATCAATCGCTTGATAAGCCATTATACTATGGTCATTTCAAATCCTACTAATTTAATATGATTTGCTTTGTAGACCTTGTCGCATTGTAAACATATTATTACTCATACTCAAAAGCTAGCATATGAGTTAAGGGTGTTAGAAAATTAATCATAAAAACTTAATAATGAACTAGTTAGAATCATGGAAGAATAAACCCACTTCAAAATTATGATATTGTAAGCATAAATTAAAGTCAAATAAAACTAATCACATTCTATACAATCATAACTATAAAAGTAAATAAGTCAGAGATAGTGTGTATTCACTTTGCTAAAACCGCTGTGCCTCCTACGCAAAGGTTATAACAGCCTCAACGATTTCAAGGTTTAACCTAATGCTTGCAGCCCACCTCTTCAAGTGTTCGCACAGAAGGAGGTAAAGAATCCTTCACTCCAAGATTACAGCAAAATGATTTTAGATAATACATGTTGAGAAAGCAATATAAAAATTGAGAGATAGAGATGGTTTGGGACAGAATAGAGAGTATATGAACTTGAGAATTGAGAGATGACAAAGAGAATAAAACGTGTACTATTTGTAGACTAAAAAAAACCTTTTAAAAACATGCAACTCTTCGCAGAAAATTCAAATATTTGGAAAGAAATAAATAGACACAAGTTAATTGAATAGATGCAACTCTTGAAGTAAAACAATAAAATTATTTTAAAAGAGTTTTGAAAGTTCTCAACAAATGTTATATATTGAATTGAATTTTGATTTTTTAAAATTCTAACAATCCCCATAAGTTTCAAAACTACAAATAATTTAAAATAATACCATAGTTAATAAAAGAAAAATTATTTTAGGCAATCGTGATACTATGCAATCACTGTAGGTATCTTTCGATTTGAACCTCACTTAGTATCATTAATATTCCTTTGAAGAATTATAGTGAATGACGTCTTGAACTAGCCTTTGAGCCAAAGTTCAATTAATAACACACATAATATTGGTGAAATGACATTGATTAGCGAGGTAGTGCTATTCATGGTCGTTTACTACCTTGATTTTCATGAGAGTTTTTCAAGAACAACTAAATTCTTTTAGTTACGGCCTCACGCGACTCTCACTTAGATGAACCCTCCAAGGGTACATGTAACGTATACCTCACAAAATTCTTGCCTCGGGCACATTTGGGTTAAAATCCTTCATAACGTTACATTTTTTCGGCACAAATGACTAAAGGATGAGTTAGAGAGCTTTATAAAAGCATCTCATATATAAATATTGTGCCGGTAACAAGTCACACAATAGAGATTTTTTCTACCACATTGAACCTGCTTCATGGAGTCAACAATCACAGAGGTTAGGTCTCCTCCCTAAGTGACTTTCTTACAGGTTTAATCCCATCCCCCTCGACGATCCTAGGACTATCCTCCTCGATAGACATTTTGTTAGCTGACTAACATATTCTCCTCTGATTTCACAAAATACTGAGATATAATATTTTAGTTAAGCATGTTTATCAAAAATTTATATCTTACTTGTATATGTGTAATCATCTTTTTGTTTATGTGTGACTGTTTCACTTTCTCGATTACTGCTCTATTGTCACAATGAATGGAAATGGCTGGAATAGGTTTACTAACAAGAGGTATGTCACAAAGTAAGCCTCTAGTCCACTCGGCCTCAATACTAGCTGTATCTAAGGTAATAAGTCCAGGATCCATAGTAATTATGGATATTATGTTTGTTTCTTAGAACCCCAAGATATAATTGCACCTCCTAGTAAGAATATAAAACCAGTAGTAGATTTGATATCCACATTGTCGGTAATCCAATTTTTATCATTATAATTTTCAGCAATAATAGGGAATCTTTGTAACATAAAGTATAGTCAATAGTTCCTATAAGATATCTAAATATTCTTTATAAGGAAAGCAAGCATGACATCATTATGAACATAAAGTCTCAACTTATGGAACCCCGGATAAAGTCTGGCACAACTTAAATGAGATATGATAGCTTCTCTATGGTCTAACATTCTTGCCAATACATTATCCTCATTCTGTACTAGAATGTAACAATTTTCTTTACAAGGATTATGAGAATATCTACTAAGTCTTCCAACAATGTATGAGTTGTTAGGTCTAGACGTATTTGCTATGTAGTTTCTTTAGACGTCAGTTTGAATCAAAAGGTGTAGATACTTGATTTAGATCATAATATCCAAACTTCTTTAGCATTTTCTTTATAGTGTTATATTGACTAAGGGTTATACCCATAGGCTTTCTTTCTTTTTCCATTCCTAAAATTACATGGGATTCTCCTGTCTTTTATATCAAAGTTCTTAGAGATGTAATATTTAACAGCTTGAACTATCTCTAAATCGGTACCAAAAATTAGGATATCATCCACATATAGACATAGAATCATATGTCTCTCATTCTTCTTATTAAGATATAAACATGTATCATGATTGTTTCACTTAAACCCATAACTAGGAATAACCTTGTAAAATTTTTCATACCATTGTTTGGGAGTTTGTTTAAGACCATAAGGGGATTTGACCAACTTACAAACGTTATGTTCTTTTTTTTTAGAATTATGTCCATAAAGTAGGGTGTAATAACTATTTATGTGTATTTAGTTATTTATCAGACATTTTGTATTACTGAATTTAATGAATAAATAAAAAATTTCTTTTAATTAAAGTGTGTTTATAATTTACTCAAGTCTTGAAACTATTATCAACGTAAGAAGAGTAAAGACATAGGAGTCTTCTAGAAAAACTCTACTAAAATAGTTCATAACATTATTTGTAGTCTTAGGATCGACTGAGCAATCGAATCCAATTACGACTGTTAGGTTAAACCAATGGATACCAATTTTAGGGCATCAGAGTGGAGACTCAAACAATTAACCTAGTCGTGTTATAGGGCATGTTGAATAGACTGCTAACAAATTAGTTTAGAGAAAAAACTGTTTATCTAGCTCTAAATCTAATTGTTACACCTTAAGAGTATTTTCATCATTACCTTGATCCTGAGATGAATACGTAGCTTGACTAAGTTACTTGTGATCTTTGATATGTCAAATGATTGATTTTGAATTGGCAGACAACATCTCGACTGTTGGGATCGTAAATTCAACTATGTTGGAGTTACATGATTCATAAATATAAAAATTCGTTGTTGGATTACGAAAGCAACAATATCACGTAATGCTTTATTGATGGGTGTGTGAATAAATAAACCGGGCCTGGTATTCAATGAATTGAGTCATCGATTAAGACTTGTGAATTGTATGACATAATTCACATTATGTCTTTCTTATTCACAGTCAATAAATGAGTTAAAGAAATAATAACAAGATTGGTAAAATGATAATTTTACATCCCCACTCTTGTGACGGATATTCATGATGGGTAATATGTTAAAATATACTGTGGACCGTGAAATAAAAGAGTTTATTTGCACATACAGAAAATATAGCGTGCATGAATCAAAAGTTGATTCGGTATTGAACTTATAGTGGAATCGTATGACGTTAGGATTAAATAGGTCGGGAATTTATAAAGATAAATTCACTGGGTATTTGAATCATATAGTTTTTTTTTCATGTGGGTGGATTCAATATAAAAAATAACTCATGAGAACAAGAATAGAAGAAACAATATCAGTTAGACCAAAATGTATTTTGGTGCCAATGTGTATTTCCTACACTCATATGTGATGAGTGTTGTCAATTAATTAGTTACGTGTGATTAATTATATTAAAATTAATTAATTATATTATTTTTTAATTATTAGATAATTGATAAATAAAAATACATTAATTGATTGATTGATAATGATCAATTATGTTTATCAATTAAATTGATAAATTTCGATACAACTCAAACAATGTGGAGATATACTGATTTTCGACAATTTGAATATATGATGGTGAATTTTTAGAAATTTAAAATATATGGGTATATTTGTAAATAAAAAATTATAATTTATAAATATCTAATAGCAATTTGATCGCAACAAAATCACTTCAATCAAGTCTATGATCATATAGAAAAAAGAGTTTTCTTCCCTCTTTCACATGTTGCCACCGAATTTCAAATTGAAGGAAGAAAAATTTGACTTTTCTTATTCAATCGTTTTGAGAGATCACACGCAGTTCCTAAAATAAATTCTCACAACAGATATTTATGAAATTAACGAGTGGTTATTGGTGTGAATAAACTTTTGAAAAATTGATTCTCGAAAATCGTACTTGGATTTTGATTCTTGAAGATCAAGCTTGAAGATTTGGATCTTAAAGTTTGATGAACGTGAAGAACGAATATAAGGATTCCACCAATTCAGAAAATGTCCGATACATCACAAAAGTGAAAATCATTCCAACTTTTTTTCTATTCGTTTTAATATCTTATGTGCATGATCGTTTGTTGTTTTGGTTTTTAATTATTCAATTCAATTAAATAAGTTTTAGATTTTTTTTATATTCCGGCCACGAACCGTTCGTGGTTCAAACTTATTTTTCTTTAATTTTAAAACCACTGGTCCAACAATTTGTATTAGAGCCATATGTTCTTGATTATGCATATAGATTTTGAAATGAACGTAACGATTAATTTGTTGATATTCACATATATTTGTGTATGGTAGATTCAAATTTGTTTGAATGTGTTATGTAATTCGATCCTTAACTATTGGTTCTAGGCATTTTTGTTTTCAATTTAGATTTGATGTACGCCGAATTTGAGGCATAGGATTTTATATAATTTATTTTATTACAAAAATTGTAATTTTTTATAAATTCGATGTAACATCACCGTCACCTCGGAAACCGCTGGAAAATGCCATTCGCCGACGTCATCGCTGAAAGTTGTCGCCAGCGGAAAACTACCACCGAAAAAGTCACTGACCGCCGCCGTGACGCAGCACTGCCTGCTGTCAACTGCCATGTCCTGCGTGGCGAATAGGGTTTATGAAACCCTAGGCGATAACATTTAGAGTTTAGGAAATCCTGTGATGTTTCGCAAAAACCATAATCTCATATTTTATCTTTAATACTTTAAATTTTGATTTTTAAACAGATAAAAAATAATTAAAGTTAAAAAAATGGTATAAGATATTTAAAAGATAATGATCCATTTCATCTATTTTATCTTTTGAAATTTTATTTGAAAAGATAATTATCTTTTTTTATATCTTTTTATCTTTTAGATTTTGAATTCAAAAGGATAATTGTCCATTTTATCTATTGAATTTTGAATTTAAAAGATAATTATCTATTGAATTTTGAATTTAAAAGATAATTATCTATTTATCTTTTATATTTTTAATTTTAAATTTTAAAATGATTATAATGAGATTATTTAATTAGAAAAATAGTTTCTTTAATTAAAGGATTTTGATCAAAATTTAAATTTTGAATTTTTGAAATTTGAAATTTGAAATTTGAGTTTTAAAATAGGAATGAACTTTTGTAAAGAGTTACAAATTGATAAGATTTCCGAAAGACAAAGAAACAATTACAGACATAATGAAGATTAGTATTTAAATTAATTATAATTTTTTTATTATTCTTTTATGAGTTATAATTAGAAATGTCGAAAGACAATTGTCATCATTATGGAGCTGCTGGTCATTGAAAATGCAATTGGCCTGATTATCTCAAGGATTTGAGATGTAAAGGTATAATACTCGTTACTGGGGCATGTTATGTGGCTGACTTTAGCTTTTATTGGATTGTAGACCCTGCTGCCATTAACCATATCTGTTGTTCCTTGCAAGGGTTCAGAGATATCAGAGGGCTTGACGAAGGTGAGTTCAACTTCTGTTAGAGAAATGGAGCACTAGGATCAACTGCATCCATGGAAACTAATAAATTTATCTTACATCATCATATAACATGCCATATAAAAATAGGGATATGACAATATCAAAATGTCACGCAGCATTGCATGCAACATTGTAGTTTAATTATAATGGGTTATAATTTAAATACAATGTAAATTTTATAAAAGTTATAAATTTAAATTGGGATTTAAATTTTATAAAAGTTTGTAATTTTTGAAACTTGTTTTTTCCAAATTAATAAAGAGTTATGAGTTTGAAATAACAATGAAAAATCCATTTTTCTAAAAACTAAGTAGGAGGCTCGTTTACGTTGAAACATTACAAAGGTCCCCAACGCAAAATCAATCATGCAACGAGGAATGGTTAGAGCCGTCTTAACGGTCCTATCTTCAGTGGGAAAAACTTTAGAATTGTGTCACTTTGATTCCTAGAGTTGCTTAAGAAGCTACATCTTGGCTTATGTTCGTAATGTGTTGTAACAATAGCATCAGAACGTGGAAACTGTCGCTAATGTGATGCTGAACATCACCAAAATGTTTAAAGATCAGGGTCGTCAAGCCAAACAGGCAGCTGTGCGAAACTTTATGAACTGCATGATGAAACATGGAACTCCTGTCAGAGAATATATGAATTAGTTATCTGAAGGAGATGGAGATCATGGGTGCATAGGTAGATGACGAGACACAATTTGATATGATCATTGAGACTCTGCTTGAGAACTTCAAACTTAGTTATTCGATAAATAAGTTGAGGTACTCACTTCTTGAGTTGATGGAGGAACTACAAGCTACTAAGACCCTATATATGAAGGGCAAAAGGAAGATTGGAGAGGCAAACTTTACTTAAAACAAGCCTTACACCTCTGATATAAAAAAGAAACACAAGAAAGGTCCCAAGAAGGCTAATAAGCAGAACTCAAAAGTTACGAAAGGCAAAGGGACATCAAAATATGTGTGGAGTTGGTGATCACACATAACCTAATGACATTATTCATCATATGCATGTGAAGCACGACCTTAATATAAGTTGCTATAAAGCTTGGATGGGTAAGAATGGAGCTCTTGATATGATTCGTGGATCTCCGGAGAAGTTTTATGTGATATTACATTCATATTGCTTTCACTTGCAGAAGAATAATCCTAGTATGATAACTTGTAAATTATTCAACATGTATGTGTGTGTGTGTGTGTGTGTGTGTTTTTTTTAGTGTTATTATTCACTGCATTATTTAAAATCAGTTTGTGTGTTTAGTAAAAAAAAATTTATATGTTTTAGGTAATGTCACACATTTTCGTATTGATCGTGATGGTAGGCATGAAATATTTATTTCATGGTGTTGAGGCCTTCTTTAACTGGTAGTCAACATTGTAGACCCGTTGTAGGTGTTGACGGGACATTTTTTCTAATAAGTATTATAGTACACTTCTGATTGCTTCAACGTTTGATGGCAATGATCAAAATTTTCCATTAAGTTTTGTGATTATTGATTCGGGAAATGATTTGACTTGAGATTGATTTATAAAGAAGTTGAATTGTGCATTGAATATTGTGTAGAGTTGGTAATTATTTTTGATCGACATAATAGCATCCCTAAGGCTGTTTTCAAGTACTTCCCGGATGCTCATCATGGTTATTGCATGCAACATATGCTTAACAATGCGAATATGATATGTAAAAGGTTCAAGCTTGGTAGTTTATTCTATAAATGTGCGAGGACATATAAGGCTATAGATTTTGAGTTGCATATGCATTGTTTAGAAATCATTGTTCCTTCTATGCAGTCTTACTTGAGTGGAGTTGGGTATGAGAAATGGGCCCGTGCGTACTTTGTTAGACGCCGGTATAATGTGATGACTTCAAACCTTGTGGAGACATTAAATTATATTCTAAATGATACTAGATCATTCCATGTTGCTTGCCTTATTGTGTATATTTGACCAAATTTGTAGTTATGGTTTTATGATCGGAGAACTGCTGCTAGTTGTATGCTTATTTGTTTGACGAAGGAAGCGGAGAATGATCAACGTGCTCAATTTGAGCTGGCCCATACTATGGATGTGAGATGCTATGCTTACTTGAGCTAGCCCATACTATGGATGTGAGATTTCACTATCTTCAATTTGTTGTAGCTTTTGCTTTGGTTCTCGTTTTCATTTGCTTGTCATAGTAGACATCTCAGTTGATTGCAATCTATTGCTTCTCCTTGGTTGTTCCTAATATATAAAAAATGCATTCAATTATTATATATAAAAATCTGTTAATATATGCATAAATTAGTGTTCGTGTATATAGTTACCTCTGATTCAACTATTTTCCTCTTGTCTTGTTTGTTTCTTCTTTGTATTTCATATTTTTTTTATGTTCTGGCACTGTTTTTTCCCTTCATTGTATTTCTGTAAAATTTTCAGATACTTGTAAGCATTCTAACACAATGAACATTAAAGCAGTATCATACATTGAATTCACACTTATTAAATATATGTTTATACTACAAGCATTGTTACGATTATTCTACACTATCGTCATCAAGTCATAAAATTTATATGAAAATAGAGCAGCATCCACATGATTAATAGATATTAAAATACTGAAAATGACCATACCTTAATTCTAATTGAGAATGACTAAAAGTTGGGATTTTTGAATGAAAAATTGAACTAAAAAGATTAATACTTAATAAGGAGAAATAATTCAAATATGATTAATTAAAAGCTCTAGGGTTTTCGACTTCACCAAATCAAACGTGCTCTAAATTCTAAAACTCAATCAATCAATGTTTATCAAATTATTAACAATAAAATTCTCTTATATAATTATCAATCTTTCTCAAGTATCGATAACAATGAATAAAAAAATATTAATCTCACATCTCTGTCAAGATTAAATAAATTGAAACTCATGAATCATAAGAAATTATAATTACTACACTAGATCTATAATTATCTCTAACTTATAAAATTCTAATGGTGTTATAAACAAAGAGAAAATTAAATCATCACTTCTCAGTCTCAGAATTAAATCCAAAATCATGTAATAGTTGGTTAAACGATCACAATCATCAAGAAAAGATTATAACACTTAATAATAATGAATAAACATCGATTGAATTAAAAATCAAAATATATGAACAATCATGATTTGGCTACGCCGTAACCCTAGATAAGAAATTTAGAACATACTAAAATAAGAAAACCTTCTACTAATATTCATGAACATAGAAAAAAGAGAAGAAAAATTAGATTTTGAATATCAATTTGAAGTTAAGATCCATTTACGGGTTCGATCATCTTGTTCTACTCTCCAAGAGCTTTCTCCTCTCCCTCTCACGTCCAAAAAAGTCCTCTAAAACCCTCCAATATTCTATATATACACTAGGGTTTGATAAAGATAAAATTGGAGTAAAAATCAGAAATAACAAAATCATTATCGCGCCAGCGTCAAGGCGCTGGCTTACTGTACAATCTTTTTATCATCCGCTCTTTTTTTTATTTGTCTGTATTTTTTCCTTTCAAATCTTTTCAAATCAATCCAAATGCACTAGAATATCATACCTACATAATAAAAGTAAAATAAACATAAATAGAATAATTAAATTCAAAGAATCAATAAAATTAAAGTTAAGATTATCTAAAATATGAGTGTGGAATGCACTCATCATATACCCACAAACTTAACTTTTTGCTAGTCATTGAACAAAACAAACATAACAAAAAGAAAAAGAAAACAACAAATACTAATTCTAAAAAAACTACGGAATAAATTACAAAATGTTTGGACTAACTAAACATGCCTTAGAGATTACAAAATAGCGATAACCAAAAAACAAACTTCTGAATTGTGATCATGTTGAGTTTCAACACAAATACTAACTTACATTACACCTTGAAAAATTCCGAGTGGGCGTGTGTCACCTTAAGTCGCCTAACTTCTTAGTCTTAATTGGGTTTATGCAACCAAGTCTTATAAAAACAGATCTATTAATCTATTACTAGATTAGAATTCCATTGGTCAATTTTTCATGTCACTCTCCACTAATGTAGACAAATCACAACACTTAGGATCAATAAGACTTTCGTAGGCTTGTAATGTATGGCTAGGGTGTAGGGTACGATAAATGATATTTTTTCAGCTCAATTTTTACCCATAGTCGCACTTGCATTCTAAGAATCAACGAGCTTAGCCCAACTTCTCTTGTCACACTCACAAACTTATCACTTTTCACATCTTGAATTATCTACCATACTCAACCATTCTTCTTCTTCTTGTTGTTGTTGTTTTTCTTTGAATTTGATTACCTTAAGCTTCTTTTTTTCTTAAGAGCTTTTAGCTAATAGCTCCCAAAACAGCTGGTTTTAGGGTATTAGGTGTTGAGACACCCTTTCGAACTTAGTTACTTAAGTCCAAGAGGCTACGAAATCAAATTTATTCACAATTCATTTTTGAATAAATCAATCAAACCCCTCCAATTCACCCTTATTGTCATAGCTTCAAGTATTTTCTTAGAACATAAAAAACTATAAATAAAAATGGATACTAGGAAAAAAATTTTAAGGTTAGGAAATTGTCATTGGTGATAAAAAATGGTATTTAGGCTCAACAAGGATGAATAGGGAAACAATTATGCACACGTTGGCTTGAAAAACTCAAATGGACCAAAGATGGCCTAAATCATGTCCTAAATATAGTGTAGCCTAAAATTTCACCTTGAGCAACAATCAAACTAGTTCTAAAGTTCTTATGAGATGATAATGATTCCTTAAGTCACATAAACCTTCTCTAAGTAAAAAGATAATCAAACGCTCAAGGCTAGGTGCTCAATATGTTAAGACTCTCTAGTGAAATGTAAATCAGCGAATAGTTCAAACACACAAGATACACAATATTCATCATTTTTTTAAAAGACTATAAAGCAAAATAAATAAATGATACTAGGAAGCAAATAAATAAAATAAAATAAAAAAATAGTAATAATAATAATAATAATAATAGTAATAATAATAAAAATAAAAAAGAAAATAATGATATTAAAAACTTTTACCCCCAAAGCTAAATTTGCATTGTCCTCAATAAAAAAATATATAAAATAAGCAAGTAAAGAGGACTTCCCTGAATGCGGGTCAACTTTCCTCATCATTATCCCATCGTTGTTCATGCTGTCTCCATAGGGTAAAGGTGGGAAAACCAGTGCTTGTGGAAGTGTGTATACTGTACCTCCAAAATTCAATACGCACTCAATCAACATTTGTGATAAAGTAGTATGGCATTAGACATTATAATTGTGCATTTTTCATATCTCTTGCCAAACGCCACATATTTCATTCCAATAGTCAGCTGGTCTGATATCCATTGAGTTAGCTCCACTAGAGGATGATGGACGGTTGGTGGCACTTTAGCGTTGCCTGTGGGAAGGACCGACTTAAGGATATGGTTTGTTAGCCGGATCATTGTACTAGTAAATAGTCATGGTGCTAATGGTCTTCATGGGATGTATTAATGCTTCATAAGGCTCCCATGTGACAGAAACATTTATGCATCGCCTAGTGATTAAGCTCGGTACATAAAGTCCACCCTTTTAAAAAGACGTAAAATCCAAGATAGTGTTAGAGATGACACATCCTACATCAATGAACATGCCTGGCATTATCGCATAGATTAGGATGCCTGATCCTCAGTGTCACTTGTGTGTGACACCGGCATCAATCGAGCAGCGACAAAGTAATGCCAAGCCTTGGCATTCTTGTCCAGAGCACTTACTTTGATGTAGTTAGGTTCCTCGCTAACTGTCATCATCCACTGTGTCCTAGACACACATAACGTGTTGATCTCTGCATCCAAGTCCACATCCCCTTGTACAAAACTACAATATTCATCATGCTCAATGTCAGGGAGAGAGTAGTATTTATTGATTATTTTAGTAGAAAATGACACCGGCTTTGTCCTTCAAAAAACCACTCTCCTTTTGTAAAAGAATGCGTTAGCATAAAACTTCTGAACCAAAGGAACTACACCAGCCTCAGGTGCACGACAAAAATTTAACCAACCCCACCTTGTTATGTTGCTAATCATGGGAAATGTGTAGATTCTACATAAAAACCCCCTCTCTGGTATAATGTGCTTATTGAGAATAATTGTCTTCAATCGCTCATAAACTGCCAGACTCAAAGAAATTTTGACTACAAGCGGGTGCAGATGGTTCTGCTCTCTTTTTTCTTTGAGGTACCTAGTTGAGAACTTTTAGGTGCCATGGAGATAACGAAATACCACAAAATTGAACACAGACAACAAAATCTAACTCTATACTTATGCTCAAACCCACTTAGAGGCACAATCACCACTCAAATCAACAACAAAATCACTAACACTTCATTGAGCAATTTTTATCAAACACGTAATGAGCACTCCAAAAGCTTGTGAAGAAAGTGTCTAGATTTGTCCTCAATATACAACCTAAATCAAAAGATCTCCAAAAGTAATAATTTCAAACATATAATAACCAACCCAACCACCAATAACTCCAAATATTCAACTCAACAATCAAATCTCAAGAGTTAGATACTTACATTTTAAGAAGAGAATATAAACCCTTGGTGGAGAAGAAAAGTTCTTTATTGATGCTCCAATGCTTCTTCACAAAGCTTCAACCTCCGTCACCCACGAGGTATTTCCGGCAAAAGAAATTCTGGCCAAAACATCTAGGGTCCAATAATGACAAGATTTGGGGAGAACATATGTGAGGAGGTAAAAGGGATGATATCTAGTGAAAGAGATAAAGTGTAGGCTTTTGAATTTTAAAATGGAGAATTTGAAGATTAGATTTGGGGGATAGCTTAAAAGTTGAAGAGATGAGGTAGGAAGAGAGAAAGATTTTAGGAGATAAGATAGAAGTGGGGAGTTGGGTGTTTTAAAAGGAAGGGGGAAGGGAAAATATGCGCAATCGTTCTCGGGGCTGGGATTCCAGCATCATGGCGCTGGTGTTCTATACAGGGGCCCGTGAGCCAGCGTCGCGGTGCTGAATTCTAGTGTCGCGGTGCTGAGCTACTAACCTGAGATGAATTTGTCCCAGGTCTTGGTGCTACGACGTTGGATAGTCAGCGTCACGACGCCCAGCATACTGCCCAACTCTTTTTTTAAATAAAAATGAAGAGAAACCAAATATATAAACAAAATAAAATAAAACAAAGAAAAAATTAGGTTGCCTCCCGGTAACGCTTACTTTATTGTCGTCAGCCAGACGAAATGCCAATGATCCAGGCGTGGTCTAACATGACTGTGGTATTTTCTTGATCAATATGATTATCAAAATATGGCTTCACTCACTGTCCATTGACCTTAAAATTCCCTTTTTTCAGGATGATGTAGCTCTACTGTGCCATAAGAGAAGACCTTTGCTATAATGAATGGACCTGACCATCAGGACTTAAGTTTTTCTGGAAACAACCGAAGTCGAAAGTTGTATAGTAACACTTTTTGGCCAGAAGAAAGTTCTTTTCGAATGATGCGCTTGTCACGTCACTGTTTGGTACATTCCTTGTACATCCGAGCATTTTCATAAGCGCATTGACGTAACTCATCTAATTCATTAAGCTGAAGGCGTCGTTTGTCACCGGCAGCTTGTAGGCCAAAATTCATCTTCTTAATTGCCCTGAATGCTATATGCTTTAATTAAACTTGTCAATGACATGCTTTTCCAAAAACTAATCAGTAAGGAGACATTTTTATTGGTGTTTTAAAAGAAGTCTGATATGCCCAAAGAGCGTCATCAAGGTTCTTCGGCCAATCTTTTCTTGAAGCGCTCACCTTCTTTTTAAAGCCCACTTCAATTCCCTGTTAGAAAACTCTACTTGACCACTCCTCTAAGGATGATAAGCTGGAAATCTTATGTGTGACCTTGTATTTCGCTAAAAGATCTTCAAATTGCTTGTTGCAAAAATGTGTACCTCCATCACTTATTATTGCTCATAGGGTTCCAAAACGGGTGAAGATATTTTTCTGTAAGAAATTCACAACTACCCTCGAATCATTATTGGCAGAGCAAATGCTTCCACCCATTTGGAGACATAGTCTATAACCACTAGGATGTAGAGTTTATTAAAAGATGGTGGAAAAGGTCCCATTAAATTGATGCCCCATTCATAAAAAAATTTCTACCTCCAAGATGATATTTAAAGGCATTTCATTTCGAAGTGAAATATTTCCAGTTCGTTGGCATCGATCACAAGTAGCAACATAAGCACGAACATCCTTGAAAAGAGTAGGCCAATAAAAACCTGATTCAAGAAGTTTAACGACCATTCAGTTGGTACCTCTAATAAGAAAGTTGGCACGAAGAAAGGGAAGAGGAATTGTGGTTACAATGACACAATTACATTGCATGAAGAGATTGCCTCCCAGAACCCCACGCAGGGCATCAAACGTAAGGCTGAGGGAGAATAATGGAGAAATTGTGATGGGTAAAATAAAGGAGGCACCGCTAAGAGATAGAAGGAGGAACTGGAAAGACCAATACTTGACCACCATATTCTGAGGAATGACAATGGTGAAGGATACTTGTTTTCTCTTCATCTGGAACACACCGCCTAATGATTTGGTCCGGAAAATGCTTTAAAGAAAAGGATTCTTCCTAATGGTAATGCTTCACATCTGACATAAATTTCTTCCTTTATTGGCTAGATTGATCCGGATGGAGTACATTACTGGCCAAGTAATAAATAAAATCAGAAAACCAAGGACGATTACCATTGCTTAGAGCGAAGAGTTGTTCATCCGGGAAAGTTTCTTTGATCGACGGTTCATTCTCAACATTAATCTCAGCTTGTTCCAATCTAGATCAATGATCGGCTACAAGATTCTCCATGCCTTTCATATCCCGAATCTCCAAGTGAAATTATTGTAACACCAAAACTCATTGTATCAAGCGAGGTTTAATGTCCTTCTTCTTAATCAAGTACTTAATGGTAGAGTGGTCAGTGAACACAATAACTTTAGTTCCAATCAAGTATGATAGGAATTTGTCAAAAGCGAAAACGACGGCCAATAATTCTTTCTTAGTACTGGCATAATTGAGTTGAGCATCATTGAGTGTTCGGCTTGCATAATAAATAACATGAACCATTTTCTCCATTCGTGGCCCCAAGATAATCTCAATAGCATAATCGCTAGCATAACACATCAACTCAAACGGTGGATCCCAATCCGGTGCTATAATTATAGAAGCAGATACTAAGGTTGTCTTTAAGAGTGAAAATGCTTTACGACACTCCTCATTAAAATGAAACAGAACATCCTTCTCAAGAAGATTACACAGAGGCTTCGTGATCTTCGAAAAATTCTTAATTTTTCATAAATACAACTTATTAATGTGACTTGTGAAGTACAGCAATTATTAGGAAATGTTGTGATTGTTTGATCCAGAAGTAGGGAATCAATCTTCTTCTGATGATTGATTCAACCTCTGATCAAAAAGATATACCTTGGTTATATTTCATCTCTTCAACAAGTTTAGTAATGAGCATAACGGCCCTATTGTTCCTATGGAAAGAAGAACCTATGATTAGCTTTTCGGGAAATTTCCAAACGAACAATTTCAACGAAATCTTTCAATTTCTTATTTTACTATGTTCAACTCTATGTATTCCTCTATCCGTAGAGTACATTGAATGTACAGAAATGGCTATAACAGAGTTTCTGTTATTCATATTAACAGCTACTCTAGGAGGAATGTTTTTATGCGGTGCTAATGATTTAATAACTATCTTTGTAGCTCCAGAATGTTTCAGTTTATGTGTTCTTTATTCAATATATCAATTACTACATAAAAAATAAAAAGAAAATGAAATGTTAAATTTTTGAGCAGTCTACTTCCCTTCGAATGCTGAATCCCCTTAATTAAAAGGAGTACCTTGAAATTCATAAGGGATTGACTTGTCTTTATATCTTTCCATTCGATCTTTTAGGTCCCTACTTCACCTCGACGGTTATGCCACGATGTCCTTAAAGCCTANCCAGTAGGAATTGAACCTACGAATTCGCCAATTATGAGTTGGGCGCTTTAACCATTCAGCCATGGATGCTTAGCGGGGATCCTCGTACATGGTGAATAACCAAATTCCAATTGAAATGAAATCTTTAGGATAAATCAATGCAATTTAGGAGGACTCAATGAAAGGACATCAATTCAAATCCTGGATTTTCGAATTGAGAGAGATATTGAGAGAGATCAAGAATTCTCACTATTTCTTAGATTCATGGACCCAATTCAATTCAGTGGGATCTTTCATTCACATTTTTTTCCATCAAGAACGTTTTATAAAACTCTTAGACTCCCGAATTTGGAGTATCCTACTTTCACGCAATTCACAGGGTTCAACAAGCAATCGATATTTCACGATCAAGGGTGTAGTACTATTTGTAGTAGCGGTCCTTATATATCGTATTAACAATCGAAACATAGTCTTGGTGGCGGAAGCTTCTCAATGGTCTCAATTTTTGCACAATCTACTTCAATCCCTATAGTTGAGACTCAATGACCAAGAACAATGCCCTATTGTATGATAAAATTACACCTTTTCCAATTCAAGACTATGTTTGTTTCTTTACATGTTCCAACACAAGAGATAAATTTTCCATACAAGAATTAAAAGAAGAATCAAAGACTGAGAAATCATCCATAAATACCTCAATGAAACGCTCCACCATGTTCAAAAATATTACCATCATGCACCTTTGAAACGTCGTTGGTGTGTTACATAAACCAAACGACATCCTTCTAAACGTAAATGTTTCATATGGGCACGTGAATGTCATCTTCTCTTGATCCTTCGGTGCTATGGAAATTTGGATATAACCAGAATAACCATCTAAGAAGCAGTAATATGCATGGCCAGCTAATCTGTCAAGAATTTGATCAATAAATGGCAATGGGAAGTGATCTTTGCGTGTAGCTTTGTTCAGCTTCTTGTGATCAATAAATACTCTCCAACCGATCATCGTTTTTGTCAAAATTAATTCATTATTTTAATTGGCGACCACTGTCATTCCACATTTCTTTGGCATAACATGAACATGACTGACCCAAGCACTGTTAGAAATAGGGTAGGTAATACCTACATCAAGAAGCTTCAACACTTCAATTCTTACCACCTCCTTCATATTGGGATTTAACCGGTATTGGTGTTCCATAAATGGTCTAAAATTATCCCCCATCAAGATTTTATGCATGCAAAATGATGGGCTAATTCCCCTTGTGTCAGAGATTGACCACCCTAGGGTCGTTCTGTGCTCTCTCAATACCCTCAAAAGTTTATCTTCATGTTCATCATTTGATGAAGCAGAAATAATGATAGGAATAGTAGAAGCTTCTCCCAGATAAGCATATCGAAGGTGGGTTGACAGTTGCTTGAGTTTTAACACCGATGATTTTTCAATGGATGGCAATTGTCTAGGTTTGCCTTCTTCGGATCTTCTTTATCAATATCCCCAACTAACCATGCTTCCAATGGCTCAATCGGATAGCTTTTCTTAATTGCTTCCTTGATATATCTCTCTGCACTATCCACCCGAAAATAACTATACACATCATTAGGATATTTCATTGCTTTGAAGACATTGAAAATCACTTGCTCTTATTATACTCTCAGAATAAGCTGCTATTTCTACACATCAACAAGAGTTTTCCCCGTAGCCAAAATGATCTATCAAGAATAATTGAAATTTCTCGATCTTCATTCATGTCAAGAACAATAAAATCAACTAGGAAGATAAACTTATCCACCTTTACCAGGACATCCTCAATAACTCCTTGTGGATATTTGATGGAACGATCAGCTAACTGTAAAGAGACCGTTGTAGGCTTAATTTCTCCAAGACCTAGTTTCTTGTAAACTGAGTAAGGCATCAAGTTAATACTAGCTCCAAGATCAGATAGAGCCTTTTGCATTGTCAATGGTGCATGGAATAGTAAAACTCTCCGGGTCTTTTAGTTTTGGGGGTAATTTATCCTGCAATATTGCACTGCAGTCCTCAATAAGTGTGACTTTCTCATACTCCTCTAACTTTTTCTTGTTTGAGAGAATTTGCTTCATAAATTTGATATAGCTCGACATTTATTCCAAAACATCAACAAAAGGAATGTTGATGTGCAATTTCTTAAACATATCAAGAAACTGAAAAAATTGCTTGTTCAATTTCTTCTTTTAGAACCGCTGAGAGTATGAAATAAGTAGAATATATAATGAAAGATTATCAAGATAATTTAATGTCAAATAGAATACATAAAATATACATAAGAAAATGTTGAAAAATAATTTCACCACATAGTTTAGCACTCACTTGACTCAAAACAAACGCCCCCCTTAGTGGCAAAGGACGTTAATTAACTTTACCAATTTCATTTTCACTTCAAATTCTTAAACCCCTTCCATTGGATGGCTCCATCGTACGCGTTCCCTATCTCCTCAATCTCTGTCCAGTATCTCATCAATCTCTGTCTCGTATCTCATCAATCTCTGTTCGTCTCCTTCGCCAGCGTATTTCTTCTCTTTCGTCGTCGTAAAGCTTGATGTCTCTCTGTTTCATCACCATCTCTCGATCTCTCTTCGTGAGGTGAGTTTCATCACTCTCTCACTCCCCCCCCCCCCCCCCC